>JAJGRX010000972.1:0-600000 GCA_025461125.1 Carex kokanica
GAGAGAGAAATAAAGAGGTCAAGTCTCTAAATTTCATTAATTGAGGACACCAGTGGTGTCAAGTTTTACATAAAGTAAAGAACTTTAGCCAAGTTCATTAAATCGTTGTATGGTGCTATGTTTAATTAATAGAGTGAGGCTATGGTGCTATGCATAGCACGGATGGCTAGTGTACTACGGCTCAATATGGTACTTTTTAAAATCCTAACGGTCGATCCGACCGTTCAATGTGATAACCATATGAATATGTACTTGCAAACTAAATTTTATATTTTTTCGAATTTTTTACTATTTTTTCAGATAGGTAGAATTTTGATGGTCCAGAATTTTCAAAAAACACTGATTTTTTCTACCTATCTGAAAAAATAGTAAAAAAATTCGAAAAAATATAAAATTTAGTTTGCAAGTACATATTCATATGGTTATCACATTGAACGGTCGGATCGACCGTTAGGATTTTAAAAAGTACCATATTGAGCCGTAGTACACTAGCCATCCGTGCTATGCATAGCACCATAGCCTCACTCAAAATTTGAAACCATAGAGCATATTTGAGCTTTTTTAAAAATAATTTCATATAATCTCTGTTATTTTTCTTTTATTTGTCTGATCAATAGCAGAAGTGCAGCTTTTTTATTTAAATTTTAGAATACGTAAACTGAAAACAAAAAACACATGCATGCGATAATAAATCTATTATATTATGCGCAGCGTATCCCACAATGATATTAAAGGTCAGATAACAACCACTTCTCTGATTTTCAATCTAATATTAAGAAAATATAAATAATGCATAAATGATTTTTTCTCTAAATGACACAAAAAGATTAATAGATTTGATAATGCGTAAATCATAGCTTTCTATATCATATCGGTCTCATATCAGTGGCGGAGTTACGTGAACGCAGGGGTAGGCACTTGCCTACCCCTGGAAATTTGTTTTTTTTTTTGACCGGTATTTTTTGGGCTTTGCCTACCCCTGCCCAGCTGTCCAGCCAGCCCTGCGCCTCAGCGCCTGCACTGCGAGAAGTCACGAGATAACAAAAAAAAAAATTGCGGAGACCGGGAGACGGACTGACGGAGGAGAGGCAAAGTAGAAGTGAAGAACCGACTAGGCGACTACCTCTAGAAGAAGAAGCTCCGCGCCTCCGCCTCTGCGGCTCTGGAAGAAGAAGCTCCGCCTCTGCCTGGAAGAAGCTCCGCCTCTGCCCGCCGCGCCTCTGGAAGAAGAACTTGCCCGCCTGGCGCCTGCACCTCTGGAAGAAGAATAACTCGCCGGCGCCTCTTTAGGTATTCTTTTCACTTGCATGCTAATTTCCGTTACCGGTCCATTTCTCGGTACCGATCAATTTTCTTGAATTCTGATCAAATTACTGCATGGTTTTGGACGATTCTTTCACCATTGCACTCCAGTTGTTAGAGGGAACTCAATTATAGCATCAATTTGATCCCGGGTTAAAGTTGGGTGTGATTTGCCATTTGTTTCATCTCGGTTTGGTACCGATTTCGTTGATTTGGTAGGCCTGCAATTTAAAAGTAGATAAGCCCAAGTTATACTTGTAAATGTCTTCAGATCGTGTCTTTAGCTTTGACTAGCAAGAGAAATGCATTCACAAAATTTAGAGCATGGTACGAGGTACGCTGCTCCTTTCAGCTGAGTGATACCTTTGGGTGAGAATTAGAATTATCAAAGGAGCTTATTCTTTTAGTTTAAGTTCATGGATGTGCTTTCTGTAAGTTATACTATATGTATAAGTGACTTACATAGCCCAGAGAAGGCTTTAACAAGGTTAATTCATGTTTCAAATTTGACTTTTATAGTTTTATGTCAATTTTATACTTGGGCAATTTTGGTGCCCTTTCAATACTTAGCAGAAAATTGGATTTTGTGAGAGAGATTTGAGATAACTGGAGGCTTATATTGGGCAATTTGAGTTTACAACTTCATAAAGGGGTTAGCAAAGAGTAACTGAGAGGTGATTTTGAGACATTTGCATTTATGCTCTTATTTTATGAATTTCCAAATAAAGGCACTTGTCAGTATTTTTACAGTTTTCTGGATTTTTGGTCAAATTTTGGGATCCGATATCTTTTGATTCAGTTTGAGATTTTGAATGAAACTTTCCAGTATTATGCTATGATGTATGGACTACAAGTCAGCCAATTTTCATGGTTTTTCATGGTGCTTAGCTATCTCAAAAAGAGGTGGGAAGTGATGACCTGAGCAGCAGTTTTACTGATTTTGACAGTTTTCTGGATTTTTGGTCAAATTTTAGGATCCGATATCTTTTGATTCACTTTGAGATTTTGAATGAAACTTTCCAGTATTATGCTATGATGTATGGACTATAAGTCAGCCAATTTTCATGTTTTTCATGGTGCTTAGCTATTTCAAAAAGAGGTTGGAAGTGATGACCTGAGCAGCAGTTTTACTGATTTTGACAGTTTTCTGGATATTTGGTCAAATTTTGGGATCCGATATCTTTTGATTCACTTTGAGATTTTGATTGAAACTTTTCAGTATTATGCTATGATGTATGGACTACAAGTCAGCCAATTTTCATGGTTTTTGAATGAATTGGGTTAGGGTCTGACCTTGTTGTTAGAATTGATTGAATTGATTGAATTGTCTAATTTTTGTTTTTAATTTGTTAATAGAGAATGAATAGATACTACAAGATGGGACCTAAATTTCCAATAGATTCATCTTCATAAGGATCACAACAAATAGGGTCTAACTTAGGCCCTAATCGTTCTTCTTCTTCACAAGATCACAACAAATAGGGTCTAGCTTAGGCCCTATTCGTACTTCATCTTCACAAGAACCTCCTTATGATCCCGCTTCAAGGCCACCCATATCTCAATATCCACCAAATGAGAAGGATAATATACGTAGATATTATCTAGGCAAAGGGCCATGCCAACCAAACAATTACGATTTTCCCCAAAGAGACATAAGTGGTATTTTAAGAAGGTTTAACAATCTTGGTTTGGTCAATACCCCAATTGGTTGGAGTATAGCATTGCTAAAGATGCGGCATTCTGTCTTTGTTGCTATCTATTTAGACCATAAAATCTTGGATCCGGTAGAGGAACGAAGTTTTAGGAGGGGGCTATCGAAATTGGAAATGTAAGAAAGGGTTTGATGAACATGTTGGTGATGTAAATAGTGAGCACAATCAGGCTCAAATGAAGTGTTTGGATTTGATGAGTGAAAGACGGAGCATCCAAACTCTCATTCAGAGACAAAGTGTTAGCGAAGGGATGGATTATCGAGTGCAGTTAAAAACCTCTGTAGGTGTTGCTCGATTTCTCAAAACAAGGTTTGGCATTCCGCGGACATGACGAGACTGAAAGCTCTAACCGTAAAGGTAACTTCCTTCTTTTGAGGTATACAGGAGATCTAAACCCACAAATTGATAAGGTGATTCTAAAAAGCTCCCAAAAACCGAAAGTTGAACTCGCCCGAAACCCAAAAGAGATAGTCAATTCTGCCGCAGAGGAGACGATATTGGAGATACTTGCAGAACTGGGTAATGAATTGTTTTCTGTCCTGATAGATGAGTCGAGAGATGTTTCAGTCAAAGAGCAAATGCAATTATGATTCGGTTTGTAAACAAAAAAGGTTCCGTTGTTGAACGGTTTCTTGGTATCGTTCATGTTCCCGATACTAGAGCGTTGTCTTTGAAGGAGGCACTTGAGGGGTTATTTGTTAAGAATGGTCTAACTTTGTCTAGATTGCGTGGTCAAGGTTACGATGGAGCTAGTAATATGAGCGGGGAGTTCAATGGTCTCAAAACATTGATCATGAAGGAGAACGGGTCCGCTTACTACGTGCATTGTTGGGCTCATCAACTTCAACTAACTCTCGTTCATGTTGTCAAGAATCATCACAAGATTGGCTTTTTTTTCAAATGGTTTCTCAGGTTGGCTCATCAACTTCAACTAACTCTCGTTTATGTTGCCAACAATCAACTTCAACTTTAACTAACTCTCCTTTTATATTTCTCAGGTTGTCAATGTGGCGAGTGCATCTTGTAAAAGGCGTGATCAATTACGTGAGAAGCAACGAATTGAAATTGGAAGGTATTTCAAATGAGGAGATTCAAACCGGAAGTGGTTTGAACCAAGAAATGGGTCTTGCACGTCCATGTAATACTCGATGGAGTTCTCATTTCAAGACCTTAAATGGTGTGATTGCACTATTTTCAGCCACGATAGGTGTACTTGAGAAATAGAAAAGGAGGCGATGATTTAGAACAACGAATTGAGCGACTAGTATTTATTTCATATCCAATCTTTTGATTTTGCTTTCAATTGTCATCTCATGAGAACTTCATTCATCGCGCATGATCTATCGCAAGCCTTGCAACGAAAAAGCAAGATATGGTGAATGCTATGCGTTTGGTGAATTTTGCTAAAGAACCTTGCAAAATATGGGGATAGTGGTTGGGATCATTATTCAAAGAAGTGTGTCTATTTTGTGTGAAACATGATATAGACATTCCAAATATGGAGGATAGGTATGCTGGTAAGCCAAGGAGACAAGCAACGACACAACTAATTTGCATTATTACTGTTGAACTGTTTTACACGTTATTGATATGCAATTGCAGGACTTAATGATAGATTCACAGAAACTAGTACCGAGCTACTTATTTGTATGTCATGCTTAGACCCGAGTAACTCTTTTTCATCATTTAATAAAGATAGGTTGGTTCAATTAGCTCGATTCTATCCCTTGATTTCAACCAATATGAACTTGCTGTCCTAGATGGTCAATTGGAGAATTATCGCATGGATATGCGAAGTGATGATGATTTTTTAGAGTTAAAGGGCATAGTTGAACTTTCTCAAAAAATGGTGGAAAATAGGAGGCACATAATTTATCCGTTGGTTTACAAATTAGTGAAATTAGCATTGATATTGCCGGTGGCTACGGCTAGTGTTGAAAGGGTATTTTCGGCAATGAATTATGTGAAAAACCGAGTAAGAAATTCAATGGGAGATCAATTCTTGAATGATTGTTTGGTCACTTATGTTGAGAATGATTGTTTAATAAGGTAGATGATGAACGAATTATGCAACGATTTCAAAATATGAAGAACCGTAGAACAATGCTTCCTCCATTGACTTGATTTTGTAGCATCAATATTTCTTGTTTTTTTATATGTAAAAGAATATTTCTTATAAACTTTTGACTTAGTGGAAACCTTTGATGTTCAATTATATTATTGACTTCTTGTTTAAGTTGATGGATGATAATGGCATAATAGCATATGAAAAATTTTGACGACACAATGCCAATGGTAGTATGGTACCATTTCTATTTTTACAATATTTGAAATGCTTGCTATTTTTTGAATTGTATCTTGAATCCAAACCCGAACCGTTAATTTTTTCAAATCCGAATTCAATTTTTGCCTACTCCTAGCTCAAATCCTAGCTCCGCCACTGTCTCATATCTCTGTTTTGGAAGTCCAAACAGGTCTCAACATGGTCTTCAAAGTAGCGGATCCCGAGATTTTTATTTATACCATACTAAAAAAAATAAACCAAAATATCATGTTTTGTGAGAAATTTCAAAAATATCAGGGCATTCAAACCAATCTGTGGCCTTATTCTTGGAGAGACGTAGATTGGCTTGGCGGCCCTCCAAAAATCCAACTAACGACTGTAATATTAAGGTTTTTGGGGGGCCTCCACGCCAATTTGCACCTCCCCCCTCTCCAAGAATGGAGCCGCAGATTGATTTGAAGACCCTCATATTTTTGGAATTTCTCATAATTTAAGTTGTTTTGGTTTATTTTTCTTTATAGGGTATTAAATAAAAATTTCGGTAACAGATCCGAATGTGATTTAAAAGATGCTCAACTATTTTTATTTTTTTTAATTTTTTAATTATATATTAAAAATTAATAAGTTTTTGTTTATTTTTGTTATAGAATTTAGTTTTTGTTATAAAATATCAAATGTTTACTTTTAATTTAATTGTTTAAATTTTTTTAATACAATTGTAGAAAACTTGAGGCTTATAAATATCAAAAGTTTGCTTCTAATTTAATTGTTTAAATTTTTTTAATATAGTGTAGAAAAATTGAATTCAAATTTAAACTATCACGTTATAATAAATTATAAAATTTTACATTTTATATTTGAACTATCTAATCTAATTTTTATTCCCACTCCATACAAATCAGGAACCAGGATATAAATAGGGAATCTAAATAAGAATTAGCTTTTAATCTAGTAATAAAAACACATGGCCTAAATATAAGAGGCCATGAGTTCAAAATCTGAATAAAAAATATTATTTATAGTAATAATAAAAGTATTAAATAATTAAGTGACTTCATATTCGATTTTTACAAAAGAAAAAAAAATCCAACTAAAAGCTGTGCTCTCTTTTATTACTCTATCACAATCAATCGTAAAAGAACAATTGATCTTTATTAAAAATAAAATAAAAGACAAGCAAATGAACAAATGAATCAATTACACTGTACATCCCTGAACCCAATAAAATACAAAACGCGTTTACCAGTATCGAACTTTCGACTTCATCGATCTCACTGCATCATGACCTTGAACTCCTCAAAACTGAGCACCCATCCCCATTCAGATCGAACTGTCCGATCATCGCTGTACAATCCTCCACCGTCCGATCCTCCCCCAGCCTCCTCAGCATCCGTCGGAGGCTCTTCGGTGTGATGCAACCTCGGCCATCCATCTCGTACATTTGAAACGCATCCATCAGATTCTTGTCCTTCTCATTCTCATCCTCGATCTCGACCAATTTCGCAAAATCCTCTAGACCGAGCTCGCCGTCGCCGTCAGAATCGCTAAGACGCACCGCCTCCTCGGCCTGCTCTGATGACAGCTCTGCACCGTGGCCCGCATGCAGTTTTGTAGCTCTGACGGAGATATCTTGCCATCTCCATTCTCGTCAAAGTAACAAAAGATGCGCTGCAGCTCGCAAGATTGCTGTCGGATCGTTACAGTAGGAGGTGGCGACGATGATGATGATGATGAACATGCTAATTCCTCCTTTCTGGAATTATTCTTCGAAATAAACGGTGGTACCATTTTGCTGAAAGCTTTGGAGAGTCTAGATGGACTGGTACTAGTACTACTCTTAGAGGAGCTACTGCAAGGATCAGCAACTGGTACCTCTGGTTTCAATCCTTTGACTGCCATTTTTTGGGAAATATTATCTGGAAACTATGGAATTGTGGAATGAATTCAGCTGGGTAGTATATATATTACAAGAGTATTGGAGAAGATATTGGAGAGATTGCTGTTGGTTTTATCTATCCTGCGCTGCTGGATTTGAGTAGGAAGAGAGAATTGTGTGGATAGGTATATATAAAAGGAAATGAGCTGCTCATTCCGCGGGCGCCGCATGGGAGAAGAGTCAAGAGGGAGATGATATTAATATATTAATAATACACAACTCTGGAATGGTTGTTTGTTTTATCCGGAGAGTAGTAAGAAAGCGACAAATCATTTAGCTTTTTTGGTTTTAACTTTTTTTTCAAGCACCACATCATTATCATTTCGTTGATTTTGTCTCGAGATGATATACTTGCACATTAGGAGAGAGAATTTGCTTCTCCGTTTTCTCTTTTCTTGACAACTGTGTTGTAACAATTCAAACAAATTGTCTACCACATACATGTAGGGTCAAAACGAAGCGAATACGGAGCGGACAGTGCTAAAATTATATCATATCTCATTTTTATTTTTCGGATATGGATACAAATACAGATTGAATATCAGTCGGATACATATACAAATATGAATCGGATCAGATAATTATTAAAATAATATTAAATATATAATATTTATCTAATTTTAATGGTGAATAAAATATTTTTTCATAATATATATTAAAATATATGATATATATATCTGCTATTTGGATACGGATAATTAAAACATAAAATCATATAAGTATCTATATCTACACGGGTAGTCGAATATCGGATATCCACATCTAATTTTTCGAATACGGATCGGATATTATCCATACCATTTTCACCCGTAACTGTATGTGAATTTTAATCTTCTTGTTTTGTAGTAAAATTAAGAACATTGATTTGGGACATTATTAGTTACCGTTAAAACAAAATCATAATGTAGTACTTTTTATGTCTATGTAAAGAAACAATATGATTCCATCGATCAGTTTTTTTTATCTAATTTTGAAATGATAAACAACTAATTATGAACCGTAACAAAAAAACAAATGACTGCAGGAGCATTAAAAAATTTCAAAGCCATTGAATCGGACACGCTTGCGAATCGTGACGTGTCGGCAGGTCAACCAATACCATGCATATGATGAGGTCATATAATAAAAGCGTTATGATGCGATCATATGAATTTCCCTAATTTTCTAATTAAGATCTCTAATTAACATGTGTTCTGCGTTGGAGTTGTGCAAAGCATGATTGGATAACAAAAATAATATTAGGAAGTTGTTAATTTGAGAATCAACATTTTATTTAGTGACAAAAATAATATTTTATGTATAAGAGGTCGCAAATTTAAACGGTTCCGATCGACCCACGGACAAGACTTAATTGTATTGTAAAATATCCACAAATTACTTAATTGGATTCTCTTCTAAAATTTGACGCAAAATCCCGGTTGAAATCATTTCATATAACTTGTGATTTTCTTCAGGATTCTCCGTCTTCTTGCATTATCTTGTAATTATTAAATTGGAATTTGTAAAAACTTGAAAGACTTAAAGTTTTTACTTGATTTTATTAAATAAATTAATGCATTACAGGTGTTCAATGAAATATTCAAACCAAAATAATTTTTTTATAATTATTATATTTGAAAAAAAAAAAGAAAAAAAAATGTAAAATAGAATGGAAAATGAAACAAACAAAAATATGAAAAATAAACACAATTGTTAAATATCTTACAAAATTCACATAATACACATAAATTATTATTTTTAAATAAAATTCAACCCTAATAAATTATTTATAAATGCACAAATAAAATTATCTAAAATTTCACTTCCTGTTGAATGTTATGCGCCACAGAGAGTAAAATGTAATTTTCCCTCCACTCACACCCCAAACAAAAGTGAAATATGATTTCTCCCCACTCTCATTTGACAAGTAGGACCTACTTGTCAAGTCCGACCTTTTCTTTTTCACCCTCTCTCTGAAAAATTCGTCTAAGTACGTTTCAATAATGAACCAACACCGACGGTTAATAAGAAATAACAGTCAGTGCCGAGCTCAACACTGATGGTTCTATTAAACCCGACGTAAACCTAAGCTTTTTATGAAACCCAACGGAGAACAACACTGACTGTTCAATTGAAATAACTATCGGTGTAGATAAAACTATCAACATTGACTATTTTTTAATAGAACAATCGGTGTAGGGTATAACAACACTGACAGGTCGCATAACAAAACGGTCAGTGTAGGTTATCAACAACGACGGTTTAAAAATAGTCAGTGTAGGTATCCAACGCTAACGGGTAAAAAACAGTCAGTGTAGGTGCATTACACCGACGGGTCAAAAACAATCAGTGTAGGTCCCAACACTGACAAATTTAAAACAATCAGTGTAGGACCTAAAAACAGTCGGTGTTGGTATAAAAAATTTGGCGAGGTTCTGTTTGTATCAGGGTTAACCTCCATATTTTTACTAGCCATATATTACCATTCGACATTCATTGACATTAAACAAAAATATCATGCAAATAATTTAGACAACATAAACAAAAGACAACACAATATAAACAACATAACATATTCATTCACAAAAAACCACACTATAACAAATTTTACATAACACGTATGCTTCAGTTTTCGGTCAACTAGATGGATGGATAAATAAAAACAAATTTTGATCAAACTTGGATGTAAAACAATAAATGCAATGCTCTTTAATTTAAACGGTTCAGATCGACCCACGGACAAGACTTAATTGTATTGTAAAATATCCACAAATTACTTAAGTGGGTTCTCTTCTAAAATTTGACAACGGACGCAAAATCCCGGTTGATATCATATTTCATATAACTTGTTATTTTCTTCAGGATTCTCTGTCTTCTTGCATTATCTTGTAATTATTAAATTTGAATTTGTGAGAACTTGAAAGACTTGAAGTTTTGACTTGATTTTATTAAATAAATTAATGCATTACATGTGTTCGATGAAATGTTCAAACCAAAAATAATAATTTTTAATTATTATATTTGAAAAAAAAAAGGAAAAATGTAAAATAGAATGGAAAATTGAAACAAACAAAAAATATGAAAATAAACACATTGTTAAATATCTTACAAGATTCACATAATACCAGTGTTTCTAATAGTGCGCTATAAGCACGTTTTTGGACCCCAAACGCTACGCTACGACATCAAAATGCGCTATTTGCGCTACGGCCGCTATAGCGGCCGCTACAACGCTATAGCGGGTCCGCTATAGCGCTATTTGCGCTATACAATATGAGTTTTTTATTTTTTTTTATTTTTAAAGCAATTTATATGGGTTTTAAATTAAGATAAAAAAAAATCCTCAAAACCGAAATTGAATTTGTTGCTACTTGCTACAAATAAATCAATTTGAAATTGGAAATAGAAATTGAAATTTGAATAGAAAAAAAGTCCAAACCGGAATTAAAATTTGAATAGAAAAAAAAAAATAGATTATGTCATGAATCATGATACTTAAGATATTTTTAATAGAAAAAATCGATAGTTTATGATATTACTATGGGATATTTTGAACCGCAAATTTGGACTTTGTACGGGTTCAATATGAATATTATAATTTCTTAATTACTTGGAGTTATTTATTGTTCTATGAGACCTTAGATAATGTTGATATTTAGTACAAATATTGAATATACGAAATGTAAAAAAAAAAAAAAAAACGCTATTGGAATAGCTTCCCGCTATAGCGACGCTATTCGCTATAGCTTTTTTTTAGCCTTCCCGCTACGACGCTATAAACGCTATTAGAACCTTGCATAATACACATAAGTTTTATTTTTAAATAAAATTCAACCCTAATAAATTATTTATAAATGCACAAATAAAATTATCTAAAATTTCACTTCCCTGTTGAATGCTATGCGCCACAGAGAGTAAAATGTAGTTTTCACTCCACTCGCACCACAACAAAAGTGAAATCTGATTTCTCCCCACTCTCATTTGACAAGTAGGACCTTTTCTTTTTCACCCTCTCTGAAAAATTCGTCTAAGTACGTTTCAATAATGAACCAACACCGACGGTTAATAAGAAATAACAGTCAGTGCCCAGCTCAACACTGACGGTTCTATTAAACCCGACGTAAACCTAGGTTTTTTATGAAACCCAACGGAGAGCAACACTGACTGTTCAATTGAAACAACAATCGGTGTAGACAAAACTATCAACATTGACTATTTTTTAATAGAACAGTCGGTGTAGGGTATAAAGCAACACTGACGGGTCGTATAAGAAAACAATCAATGTGGGTTAACTCATCAACACTGACAGTTTTTTAATAGAACAGTCGGTGTAGGGTATAAGCAATACTGATGGGTCGCATAAGAAAACAGTCATTATTGGTTCACAAGTGAACAGTCAGTGTTGAAGTTCTTCTATTTACGATTTTGCCACGCAGTCTCTACACGACTATTACATATTAAAACTGTTAGTGATTGAGGGTCCTGAAGGAGTTTTTTGTACTAGTGTTTTGTTTAAGTTCCTTGTTGTCTTATTTTTTTCCTTTTGTATGATGGTTTTGCGTTGCTTTAGACAGTTCATTAAACCGTTCTATGGTGCTATGTTTTATATTTGAAAGCATAGAGCATATTTGAGTACTTTTAATATAATACATATTATATAATCTCCGTTATTTTTTTTTTTTTCTACTTGTCTGATCAATTGCAGAAGTGCAGCTTTTATTTATTTAAGTTTAGAATAAGTAATTGAAAAAACAAAAACAAAAAAATGCCTGCATGCGATAATAAATCTATGGTATTATCCGTACAACAACGTTTTGTGCGTATCATACAATGATATTAAAGGTCAGATAACATCATACAACCACTTACTCTGTTTGGAATCTAATATTAAGAAAATGGAAATAATGCATAAATGGTGTTTCCTCTAAATGACAGACAAAAATTAACAGATTTGATAATGCATAAATCAAGACTTTTTATATCATAATATCAACGGTCAGACTATGATAATATGCATATTACAAAGGTACGTGTTATAAATCATATCTTTGTTTTGAATTTTTCAAACAATTAATTTAAGCTGTTCAATATGATAATCTTCATATAAAACTATATTTAATGATCAATATTCTATATTATTTTAGACTTTTTTATTATAAAAATAAATTTGACAACCAAAATTTTATATTATTTTAAACCTTTTTTATTTTTTAAATAGATAGAAAATCACTTGATTTAAACATTTTGAATCATTTGGAGTCACTTAAAAGTAGTAAATTTTTAGATAAAATAATAATAAACAAATTATAAAAAATATTTAGTTTAATTCCCCAATACAAATCATGTTGAATGGTTTTGATTAACTGTTTGATATGAAAAACATAGATAAATTTATGTTTCAGCTTCGGATTTAAATTTTCTAGTTCCTCGCTGAAGTTCTGATGCCAAGCCAGAATATAAGACATATGGCGGGAAGGAGAGGTCCCTAAGGGCTAGAAACCGGTTTCAACAGAACCGAGACAGGGTACCTAGCTGCAGAGACTGCAGTCTGTTTAGAACGCGTATCCTCTGCATTAACTCAAAAGAGAATCTTTTGAGTTTACTACATGCCGGCCGTCTGATCATGATTATCACCAATTCGGCCCCTGCTTATGACACACGGGTCCCTTTAATATTAGTGCGGATCTCAATTTAAGGGTCCAGATCTATTGAGACACAGTGAGTGAGTTAATGCAGAGAATACGAATTCAGCCCGTTGTGGGGCTGTCGGAGCAGAATCAACCAGATCAGATGCTGGTGATCAGTTCTCGAAGCAGAGTTTGAGCACTTGTCAGTCAGTGGCTCAATGAAAAGTTGAAAACGTTAAGTTGGTTCAGGAACTCGGGGAATTGGATTTAATTATCACTATTCATTATAGTTGTCAAATAAATAATTTGATTATCAACAAATTAATATATTTCTTTCAGATACAAAATTGAAGAACAACTGTTTAGAAACAGCTGAAATATCTCCTTTTTTACTCGATCCCAATCGATAAAAAAAAAAGAAAAAGAAATCACAAATGATCTTCAAATGACCTTTATTAAAAAAAATTGAACAAATGAACACTGTACTCTGTACATCCCTGGAGTCCCGGACCCAAATAAATACAAAACGCGTTGACTAGTTCCCGTTGAAATAAACCATCATGATGACTTCATCACTGCATCATGATCTTGAACTCCTCAAAACTGAGCACCCCATCCCCATTCAGATCGAACTGTCCGATCATCGCTGTACAATCCTCCACCGTCCGATCCTCCCCCAGCCTCCTCAGCATCCGTCGGAGGCTCTTCGGTGTGATGCAACCTCGGCCATCCATCTCGTACATTTGAAACGCATCCATCAGATTCTTGTCCTTCTCATTCTCATCCTCGGTCTCGACCAATTTGGCAAAATCCTCTAGACCGAGCTCGCCATCGCCGTCAGAATCGCTGAGGCGCACCGCCTCCTCGGCCTGCTCTGACGTGAGCTCCTCTCCTGTGGCCCGCATGCAGTTTTGGAGCTCTGACGGAGATATCTTGCCATCTCCATTCTCGTCAAAGTAACAAAAGATGCGCTGCAGCTCGCAAGATTGCTGTCGGATCGTTACAGTAGGAGGTGGCGACGATGATGATGATGATGAACATGCTAATTCCTCCTTTCTGGAATTATTCTTCGAAATAAACTGTGGTACCATTTTGCTGAAAGCTTTGGAGAGTCTAGATGGACTGGTACTAGTACTACTCTTAGAGGAGCTACTGCAAGGATCAGCCACTGGGTACCTCTGGTTTCAATCCTTTGTCTGCCATATTTTGGGAAATATTATCTGGAAACTATGGAATTGTGGAATGAATTCAGCTGGGTAGTATATATATTACAAGAGTATTGGAGAGATTGCTGTTGGTTTTATCTATCCTGCGCTGCTGGATTTGAGTAGGGAGAGAGAATGTGTGGATAGGTATAAATAAAAGGAAATGAGCTGCTGATTCCGCGGGCGCCGCATGGGAGAAGAGTCAAGAGGGAGATGATATCAATAATACACAACTCTGGAAACTGGTTGTTTGTTTTATTCGGAGAGTAGTAAGAAAGCGACATATCATTTAGCTTTTTTGGTTTTAACTTTTTTTTCAAGCACCACATCATTATCATTTCGTTGATTTTGTCTCGAGATGATATACTTGCACATTAGGAGAGAGAATTTGCTTCTCCGTTTTCTCTTTTCTTGACAACTGTGTTGTAACAATTCAAACAAATTTTTTTTTTTTAAAAGAGACTATTGCTCATTTTATAAATTGAAAAGGATAATTACACCCAACAGTCTAAACAACCCAAAATCATTTAGTGCTACCACAGAGCAACCTGAATATGCAAAGTACTAAGTAAACTCACATGCAGTTAACATCTATATACCAAAAGTAATCACAATTAGCTAAAATTAAGCCACTTAACAGAGGGCTAAGGTAGAAGTGCACTAAGTAGCAAAATTGGCACTGTAATACATTTTTCATCTAGACTAAAGAGTCTCGGCAGAGGTACCAGATTCCCCTGGGGCAGCTGAACCTCCTGATGCTCCAAAGACAACGACCTCCATAGGCATGAAGTGATCGAGAGGGATAGCATCCTCAATAATGGGCATCCAATCTTCGACTGCTAGCTTCACTTTTTTATGCATATTTCCTGCCCAATACAAACAAAGCGACTTAATTTGTAGAATGAGAGTTCTAGCATTTTTGGGGGTACATTGTGTAAAACACACCTCATTTCGATTTTTCCATAGGCACCAGCAGACAGAACTAAGTACTACTAAAAATCCTAATTTTTCTACTTTTGGTAGTGATAATGCATATTGAAACATATCTGTCCAAGTAAGCCATTCTAACATAAAACTTTGACTCTTTCCAAGCCAAAACCATACCTGCTGAGTCAAAGAACATTGCAAGAATAAATGATCAATTGTTTCCAATTCAGTGCAAAATAAGCAAGTAAGGTTACCTATCCAACCTTTTTTACTAAGGTTATTTTTGGTCAAGATTGTATCATGTTCAACTAACCACATAAAAATTCTAACTTTTGGTGGTATTGGTAAATACCACCACACCATAGCAGTAGTAGGCTGAATCCCACCAAAATTCAAAATTCGATAAATAGAGTTTGTTGAAAACTTCCCTGAACTCTTCCATCTCCAATCAATTTTATCATGTGGTAGTGTAAAGGAGGTAGTACTTAGAAGGTTCAAAATTTTCATCCACTCCACATAACCCATACCTACTAGAGTTATTCTAAATTTCACCCTCTGCCCCTGAGAATGCATGACATCTGCTAATAGAATATCTTTATTAATGAATTTGGTAAACAATTTGTAATACCTAGTAGCCAAGGAGCAATTTTGATACCATATATCAGTCCAAAATCTGATTTGAGAATGTATCCCTGGTTCAGATGTGACACTCAGATCCCCTGTGTTATCTAACTTAGAGAGAGCAGTCCAAAAAGAGGAGAATCTACCCCTAGGATTATGTAAAACATATTTATATAACAGTAAAGTTTTTCAAGTATTAGAGTAAGCATAATTTTTGAGTTTCCACCACCATTTAAGTAGTAGAGAAATATTCATTTGATGTAGATCTAAAATTCCTAAACCTCCAAATTGTTTAGCCAAACAAGAAGTGTACCAATCAATTAGAATATATTTCTTTTTTTTAGAATTGCCCTGCCAAAGAAATCTCCTTCGAATCTTATCTATTTGTCTAATTACAGTAATGGGAATTTTATATACTGATAGGGAGTATAAAGGAATTGAAGTCAGTACTGAGTTGAGTAATGTGAGTCTACCTCCAATTGATAACAATTCAAACAAATTGTCTACCACATACATGTAGGGTGAAAACGAAGCGAATACGGAGCAGACAGTGCTTTATATCATATCTCTTTTTTATTTTTCGGATATGGATACAAATACAGATTGAATATCAGTCGGATACATATACAAATATGAATCGGATCAGATAATTATTAAAATAATATTAAAATATATAATATTTATCTAAATTTAATGGTGAATAACAATATTTTTTCATAATATATATTAAAATATATGATATATATCTGCTATTTGGATACGGATAATTAAAACATAAAATCATATAAGTATCTATATCTACACGGGTAGTCGAATATCGGATATCCACATTTAATTTTTTGAATACGGATATGATATTATCCATACCGTTTTCACCCATAACTGTATGTGAATTTTAATCTCCTTGTTTGTAGTAAAACAATATGATTCTATGGATAAGCTTTTTTTATTTAATTTTGAAAAAATTTATAAATAAGACACAATAAAAATATAAAAAATATACTTCAATCATTCTTTTCTTTTTACATGTCAAACATTTTTTTTCACTACCTTCAGAAAATTTTATTTATAATATCTTTCAACCTTTCTTGACAAATAAGCTGGGGCCCATCAGAGGAGCTAGGCCCATCAGATTAACTTTCGAAAAATATAATTTATAAAAGAGAGATGCTTCTATGGACATAAGGACCTATTTGTAAAATACACATATTTTCATTTTCAAAGTTCAAATAGTCGATTCGACCGTTCAACATTATCTCCATATTAAAATGTACTTGGAGGTCAAATTTTACATTTTCTTGAATTTTTTTACTATTTATTAAGTATTTTACAAAAACTAGTCAAATTCAGACCATTTAATTTTGTAAAATACTTAATAAATAGTAAAAAAATTCAAAAAAATGTAAAATTTGATCTCCAAGTACATTTTAATATGGAGATAATGTTAAATGGTCGGATTGACTGTTTGAACTTTGAAAATAAAAATATATTCATTTTACAAGTAGGTCCTTATGTCCATAGAAGAATTTGCCTTTATAAAATATCCCAGCTTCCGACTTTCTTCGAGAGAACAAGTGATTGCTTAGAATCGAAGCCGATCAAACGCGGAAATGATAAACAACTAATTATGAACCGTAACAAAAAACAAATGACTGCACGAGCATCCAAAGCCATTGAATCGGACACGCTTGCGAATCGTGACGTGTCGGCAGGTCAACCAATACTATGCATATGATGAGGTCATATAATAAAAGCGTTATGATGCGATCATATGAATTTCCCTAATTTTCTAATTAAGATCTCTAATTAACATGTGTTCTGCGTTGGAGTTGTGCAAAACATGATTGGATAACAAAAATAATTATTAGGAAGTTGTTAATTTGAGAATCAACATTTTATTTAGGGACAAAAATAATATTTTATGTATAAGAAGTAAATTGGAAATTTGAATAAATATCGTTTTCGCATATGTTGAAGTTTAAAAAATATTTTGTGAATGTTGAAATTTTTTTTTTTGAAAAACAATGTTCTACATATATTTTTCTAAATAAAAATATCTCCTTCTATAATTGGTTAAACTTTTATTTAGTATCATGAAATAGTATTTTATTATCAATATCAATCTTTCACATGGTAGGTTTATGCACTCGTTATCAATATCAATCATATCAATTTCCCTAATTTTTTCGAATTAAAATCTCTAACATGTGTTCCGCATTGGAGTTTGTGAAAAACTTGATAGGATAACAAAAATAATTATTAAGAAATTGTTAGCTTGAGACTAAAAATTTATCTAGTGACAAAAATAATATTCCATGTGTAAGGAATTGTAGATGTAAAATTTAAATAAAAATATTTTCCATATTTTGAAGTTTAATAATATTTTGTAAATGTCGAAAAATATTTTTTAGATAAACAATGCCCTTCATCTTTTTCTAAATAGCATATTAGCATTTTCCTGGAGTTGGCTACGGTGCTACACGTAGCATAGAGGGCCTCCGTGCTACGGCTCAATATTTGAGTTTTCAAAATCCTAACGGTCGATCCGAACCGTTCAACATGATCTCTATATGAATATGTACTTGCAAACCAAACTTTACAATTTTTTAGAATTTTTTACTATTTTTTTAGATAGGTAGAAAAATAACATTTTTTTGGATTTTTTTTACTATTTATTAAGCCACTTTGAAAATCACTAATTTGAGTGAACAGTAAAAAACAGTAAAAACTTCGGACCATTCGATCAACTATTTTCAAAGTGGCTTAATAAATAGTAAAAAAATTCCAAAAAATGTAAAATTTGGTCACCAAACACATTTCAATATGAAGATCATGTTGAGCAGTTCGGATCGGTTGTTTCAATTTTCAAAATAAAAATATGAGCGTGAAGTAAAAAATGACCTCACAACTCACCATAGCCCAGTTCTATATAAATATATATATATAGATAGAGGAGGGATCCAATTACACCTTTTTGGTGTCACATCATGACACTGTTTTTTTTATAGATCAATTTTGTGATTTCAAAATCCAAACAGTCAGTCCGAACCGTTCAACATGATCACCATATTAAAATGTGCTTGGAGATCAAATTTTACATTTTCACTACTAGAATTTCCGTTTTTATCAAGGGTAGAAAACGCATTTCCAAGCTAGTGAAGGGTCCATGGAAATAAAATGGGCGATTCTGACACTTTTCTGACACCGTGAACCTTTTCCAAAGGGAGTCCCTTGGAAAAGGTAGTGCTTGGAAATATTTCCTGTATGTCCATGGAAATGTATCATTTTCGCCCTTGGAGAAAGTTTTGCTCGACCCGTGACCCGCCAAACAGACCAAATATTATATTTTATTGAAGGTGCATGAAAATACTAAACCACTTCCGCTTGGAAATAAGTCTGAACAAGATGGACATACTATTTCCAACGGCTTGCCGTTGGAAGTGTTTAGTATATTATGTTTATATTATTTAATGGTGAAGGTTCATGGAAATACTGGTACAAATGCGCATGGAAATGTTTTATTGATACAGTTTATATTATTTTATGGTTGAACACAATATTTCCATGGGCTAGCTCTTGGAAATGTTCTGCCATTCTGTTAATATTATTTTATAGGGAAGGTTCATGGAAATACCGGGCCAAAAACGCATGGAAATGTTTTATTGATACGTTTATATTATTTTATGGTTGGACATTATATTTCCATGGGCTGGCCCTTGGAAATGTTTGGTTCCTGGAGACAGAAACATTTCTGTATATTTTAGATCTCCCTTTGAATTGGCTAAATAAATAAATCACAGCAGCAAGCAAGCTTTAATTGTTATAAACTGAAACATCAGATTGAAAACTTAAATTTCGGTATTTGAAATAAGCCAATATATGAAATTTTGATACATACAAAACCTTGTGGCAGCAAGCAATATTGAGATGAGTGTGAGTGAAATTAGCATAAAATGAGTGCAAGTAAAATGAGCATAAAACATTGTGGCAGCAGCAAGCCTCTTGTCTACTCCTGCAAATGAGTGTTAGATAAAATTAGAATAAAATTGCAGCAACTAATTAATCATGTCCAACACTACCAACTCAATCTTGGTGTCTAAATTCCCTAGAATATAACAACAAAAATAGAATGTAAAGTAAATTCTAATGCTGAAAGTAACACATACATGTATTGCCTAACCAATTAATATTCTTGATCGGATTGCTCGGAATAATCGGATTCCCACGAATCTTCTTCATCATTGTGATACTCTTGCTCCATGTCATGACCTTCATCATTTCCGTCCCTCACCATTGATTGCGGTGCATTCGATGTTGTTGGTGGAATTGAAGTTGGATCATCCACTAGTTCGTACTCGGCCACTCCAAGGACCAATCCATCCCAATCAAAATCTCGTCTATTTGGGGCCGAGATTGGATTATCCGGGCTTTCCTCTTGGTAAAATTCAATGTTTGCATCGGCACTCTCGTCACGAAACCTTGATTTCGGGCTTGTTTTCATCGCCACCCACCATGGGCGTCTATCTACTTTGTCCGATGCATAAGGTAGGTAACACACTTGGGTAGCTTGAGCAGCTAATACAAACGGCTCATAAGTTGCAAGGCGAGAAGTATGGTTAACCTCAACAATTCCATGTTCTTGGTCTACCCTTAAACCGTTTACTATGTCAAACCAATCACACCTAAAGATAGCTACCCTATGAGCATCATATACTAGCTCAATGACCTCTTGGAGAACACCATAGTAGTCGGTTGGTATGTCATTCTCCGATACCTCTCCTTTGATGCAAACACCGCTACTTTGAGTAGCCTTGTTTTGCCCATATGTTTGTGTGTGAAATCGATAACCATTGACTTCGTACCCTTCGTAGAAGTATGCTTGTTTGCTAGGTGTGACTCCTACCATTCGTATGTAGTCATCGCAATCTTCACGGGAATTTAATACTTTTTTTCGTAACCAATCCGCGAACCTATCTTGATGAACTTTTGGCAAATCCTGTGGGCTTGTGGCTACTCCAGATGTGAGCATGCATGTATCAAACTCTCTACACATTCCAACATATAAATAAATTAGATGTTGATAGGTGTTATAATAGATACCTTTAAGAACATTAGAAGGAAATAAATTATAAATATTATACCCCATGTACTTCTCGGATATCTCTGGACAGTTGAGGACAACATAGGTGTGTGCAGCCTTCCAATCCTCGTCACTGAGAGACCTTCGTCTTTCCCTGCCCATGGTACGGCCCGGAGTATCGAATATGGATAGATGTACCTCCGAAGACTCCATGTTAGATTTGTCTGCAAAATAGTGGGTGGAAAATGTACCAATTTCTTTGGCAATTGTAGCCTCGACGATTGAACCCTCAACTTGTGCCTTGTTCGTGACTCTCATCCTCTGTTCTTTGTTGCGTCTGTAATTGCATCAATGTTTTATGGTTGTTAGGTTCATGTCTTAGTAAAGTTTAGTAGTAGGAGCAATATGTAAGCTAAGTGTTTCTTTATTTTGAATAAAATACAAACCTTTCACATGGATACATCCACCGTGACCCTACAGGCCCACCCATCCTAGCCTCGTATGCTACATGCACCACAAGATGCTCCATTGAATCGAAAAAACCAGGCGGGAAAATTTTCTCCGCCTTACACATTGTGACGATAATATCCGCTTCTAATTTCTCCAAACGGTATGTATCAAGCTCCTTGGCACAAATCTCTCTAAAAAATGATGAAATCTCACATAAAACATCCCATACGGGATCCGGGACGAAGTCCCGAAATGCAACGGGGAGGAGACGCTCCATGAACACATGTAAATCATGACTTTTAAGACCGGTGAGGGTGCAAGTGGTTAGGTTAACACACCTATCCCAATTCGATGCGTAGCCATCGGGGAACCTGACCTTCTTGAGCCATGTTAAAACAACCCTCCTTTGATCGGGATCGAGTGCGAATGGTGCCTTTGGTTTTTTCAACTTTCCTGTGTTGGTTTCAGACGGAGTTAGGTGCTGGTTGGGACGATCACAATAAAGAGCCAAATCCTTTCTAGCTTTTTCATTATCCTTGGTTCTGCCACCCATGTTTAAAAGCGTGTATAACAAATTTTCTGTGAAATTCTTCTCCAAATGCATCATATCCAAATTGTGTTGCAACAGATTATCTTTCCAATAGGGTAAACTCCAAAAAATACTCTTCTTTTGCCAATGATGTGTGTCACCATATCCTGGAATCTGTCGTGGTCCTGACTTTTTACCCCATTCAATATCTGGGATCAAAGCCACTATATCGAGCAGCTGCTCTCCCGTCAATCTTGGTGGTGGCCCATCAGTCTCGACTCTACCTTTTATGAAATTCTTCGTATCAAGACGGAATGGGTGGTCCGGAGGCAAAAAGCATCTGTGACAGTCGAACCAAGATGCTTTTCCACCATGTGCGAGTTGAAAGGCCTTTGTCTTGTCCATGCAATAAAAACACCCCATTCGACCTTTGGTACCCCACCCACATAGCATCTCATAAGCCGGGTAATCACTTACCGTCCAAAGTAGTGATGCATGCATCTCGAAATTTTCTCTTTTATAACCATCCCATGTCATCTCTCCATGTAACCACAATTTTTTCAATTCATCAATTAAAGGTTCGAGAAGAATATCGATGTCCCGACCAGGATGCTTTGGTCCCGGGATGACAAGCGCGAGGAACATGCTATCTTCTTTCATTATCATGCCAGGTGGTAGGTTATACGGAAACACAAAGACCGGCCAACATGAATATGGAGCCGCACTGGAGTTGAAGGGCATGAATCCATCCGTGGTTAGCCCCAACCAAACATTTCTCACCTCTTCTGCGAAGGTCGCATGTTTCCGAGCGAAATGATTCCAAGCCTCCCCATCCGCCGGGTGCACCATAATCCCGGGTTTGACCCGCACACCCTCCTTATGCCACCTCATATTGTGGGCAGATTTGGCGGACATGTACATCCTTTGCAATCGGGGTGTGATAGGTAGATAACGGAGTATCTTTTTTGGAACGGGTTTTGCCTTCTTGTTGGGTCCGGGAGGCTTATATCTTGATTCGCCGCAAACATCACACCGTGTCTTCTTCTTCTTAGCTCCTTTGTAGTACAGCATACAAAAATTTGGACATACATCTATTTTCTGATGATCCATGCCCAAATCTTCAACCAACCGCTTGGATTGGTAGAAATTTTCCGGCATTCGTTCACCCGAAGGGAGGGTGCTTTTAATTAGACCCATGATATCATCAAAACACTTTTGGCTCAATTGGTGTTCTAACTTCAAAGCTATGGCATGTGTCACAACCGACAAGACGGTGTGTGTCTCGCATTTCAGCTCACCTGAGGAGTTAACTTTCCAAAGTGGTGTATTGGACGATTGCATCATATCGAAGAATTTTTTAGCAGCTCCAGCAGGTTGGACCTCATTCCAATCGAATTCAGGACCAGCGGCATCTCTTACCATGTCACCCATTTGATCAGTGGCATTGCTCGTTGGTGGATTTGGTGGCATCGCTCCTGGATGTTGTTCCCCGTGTTTGTACCAAACATGATATAGGTTGCAAAATCCAAATTGAAAGAGGTCTAGCTCGACAGTTTCCACATCTTTGGTTAAGAGGTTGTCACATCTTTGACACGGACACGGTATGCATTGCCTTCCATTATTGTCGACACTCACAACCGAGGGTTTCGACAATGCTGTTTCGAGAAATTCAGTCACACCAGCAACGAATTCGGGTTGAAGACTTCCACTAGTATGATGTCTGTACATCCATCCCCGATCAGTGGCCATTTCAAGATCTGTAAAAAGTAGTTATGAATGAAGATCTTCGATTTGGTAGGTTTATGCAACTCAGTTTTGGTGACAGTACAATGCACTTTGTAGTTCTTATTTTTGTAAGAGAGTTCCACTAATTATGCATTACTGGTAGGAGACACTTGGCAATAAGATGTATGCCCAAACTGGTATACTTTTAACTCTGTCACTAAAAAATTATGCATTATGTATTATATGAACTCTGTCTTTTTGTGTATTTTTGGTAGTGACAGAGTTCAAAAATGTTTTTTTAGTGACAGAGTTCAAAGCTTGCCAATAAGAAATCCAATATTTGGAGCTGAGTTAGTAGCAAGCCTTGAGGTACTTGGCCATTTATTTTGGGCTAAAATTTTTGTTGATGTTTAGCTCCAGCCTCGTTTTACAAACAACCCTCTTTCTTTATCCATGTTGCAGTGTTGCCTTTATTCTGATAGAACAATACACAAGTTCATTTAAACCATATCATGGAGAAAGAGAACCTGTAGAGAATTCCAAAGATGACTTAAAATGGCCCCGTGTGTAGATCTGACTTGAGAAGGACAATGGAGCTCCAATTGTAAAGGGGAATTAAGGGGAAAACAAAAAACGGGGGAAAGGGCCACAACAGTGGGAGCTATGGGAGTTGGCGACTGATTTCACATGGGAGGTGGCGAGAGGGCTCTATTGGGACAGAGTTATGGGAGTTGGCGACTGATTTCACTCTAGGAGGTTAGCGAGGGGGCTCTATTGGGACCGAGCGACGGATTTCACAAGGGAGTTGGCCATTGTTTGGGCTAGGTTATTGTTGCAAGTATTTCTGTCGCTATACCGACGGAGATAATGGCAACTAATTTTTGAGTAGCTACATTTTTCTGGAGCGTACCCAGATTGTACGCATAAATTGTAACCATTACCACAAACATTACCACCCACATAATTAAACAAGTTCAATTGTAACCATTACCACAAACATTAAAAGTTCAATTAATCATACACAATTACCACAAACATTACCAGTAGCACAATTAAACAAGTTCAACCACAGTATAAGTTCATGAATTTTTATCATCATATCATAATTTAAACATGGCACAAGTTCATGTAAACACATCCTACTTTAAACAGTTCATCACATCCTACAATTAGATATTCTTAACTATTACAATTTTTTAAAACAGTTCATCACATCCTACTTTAAACAGTTGGTTTTTTCCCCCTGGGAGAATTGGTCATTGATGGTTGAGGGTTCTCTCCACCTCAAGAATTGGTGGTTGATGGTTGAGCAGTTTCTTCCCCTTCGTTATGGCCCCCACCCGCAGTGCCCGCACTTCCTGACCCCTATAAAACAAGGGAAAATATGAATAAATGCCATGTTGCTTGAAAGAGGCTTGCATTAACATAGTAACTCTAGTTTAGTAGCAGAGATGGCCTTACATTGAATTCTGGAGGTTTCAGTCCTTGAGCATTGAAGAGATGTCCAAAACACTTTATTATGTACTCATTGTGTTTTGCAATCTCGTCCATTTCAGATTTGTGGCGCTTCTCTTGAGCAGCTAATGAAGAAGCAAACTCCTTTCGTTCAGCTGCTAGTAAATCCGACACCTCATCCTTAGTGTATTTCCTCGGTTGTGAGTCAGCTGAGGTGGCGGTGCTCTTTGTAGGGTTCTCAACAGAAGCTTCCACTGTCTCCAACACTCTGGTGGCTTCCCTCGTCCTTGACTTGTTGCCAAAGCCAAATAGCCGGCCTCGCTTATCCTCTCCTTTGACTACTTCCTCCCAAATTTCATACTCTTCCTTTTTATCACCATTAAATTCCTTAATATTTTTTAAGCTTTCCTACATTGATTACAAATATATGTGAAGTCTTAATTCATATGTCAGGAGTGTATTATTTGCTTAGTGGTGAAAGGGATTATGTAACTATTATTTGCTCATGATGTACAGAGATAGTGACAAAGTTGGGGTTTACCGCTGTATCCCGTGCACGCTTGTTGACATACACCTTTCCTTCTTCTGACTGCCTCGTGTGTGTTCGATCAAAAACATCCAGCAATCCAACTGACTGACCCTTCTCGGATATCTGAAATTTGACCAATTGATATTGATGGCGGTGTTAGTAAATGAATACAATGTAGTTATCTTACTAGTACTTGCCAGTGCTTGCTTGTGCCAATGTGACTTTACGTAATAAATTTATATATCAAAATCTAGATAAGCTCAATCATTCTTTCATTCTCCTTCAATATCATATAAATATTTACTGCCCCCTGCTTGTGATTGATTATGTTAATAAAAAAAAATAAGTTGCTGAAAGGTGTTATCTTACTAGTGCTTGCTTGTGCTTGTACGTACTCCTGGATCCCGCAACATGGTATACCACGCTACGTGATTTTGTTCTGTTCTCTCGGTTAATGGTCGATATTTGGTCCCATTTTGGAGTGGACCAAATATCGCACAAGCCCTTCCATGCTTCGACGTTCTTGCACCATTTTGGAGGATGAATTTTCCACACCTCCTTGTCTGCTCCATATTTCTTCTTAAACATGGCCCTAGTTTCTGTCATTTCACGCTGATATGCTTCTGCCGCTATGTTCTCGAAGACATCAAGACAACGCTTGATGTCTTCCTCAGACCCCCACGAATACCTCTGCATGAACTGAATTAGGATTGCCAACCTCGCCTTCGTAGGAAACATCTTATAGGACCTAAATGGTCTGGGCAAGTTCTCCAATGTCAGAAGCCGTATTGTGGTGATCACCTTAGTGCAGATGGGACTGCACGTGAACTCCCCATCACCGACGACCAGCAGTTCCGGTCTGTCAGCTGGTGCCGTAGGGTCACGAGGCTTTGCAAGACCCCGCCCACACCGGACATCACTTTTCTCCTTGTTTCTCTTTCTTTTTTTCTGGCCAGCAGGCCCCTCAGATGCCGACGCAACTAGCTCTTGCCCGCAGGCTGCCAAGGCCTCGGGACACTCTCTAAGGGGCCGACGCATCTGGCACCTCCTACTGCCATCGTCAACCCCGACATAAAAGTGTGGGGCCCTTGACTGACCATTCTGACATTGCTCGTCAGAGGGTTCCGATGACTGGTCAGAACAGGCCTGAGGCGGAGAGAGGTCAGCACCTTCCCAATTTTCCATGTTTGGTGACCGGTAAGTACGATCCCACGAAGGCCAGCTCGAGTCACGGGTCAAATCTGGTGCCCCGGCCATGGTCTGTGACAGGTCAGCATGTTCCACTACCCGAGGGGGTGACCAGGCAGACCCCGGCTGATCAGCTGACGGTGACTGGGCAGCAGACTCCTCGACTGATGGTGTCTGAACTGGTGGCTGGGAAATTTTCGGTGCTGCGGCCTTGGTCTGTGACATGTCAGCACTTCCCACTACCCGAGAGGGTGACCGAGAAGACCCCGGCTGATCAGCTGACGGTGACTGGGCAGCAGGCTCCTCGACTGATGGTGTCTGAACTGGTGGCTGGGAAATTTTCGGTGCTGCATCGCTGGTCTGTGACAGGTCAGCACTTCCCACTGCCCTAGAAGGTGACCGAGAAGACGGTGGCTGAGCAGCTGACGGTAACTTCGCAGCAGGTTTCTCGATTGAGGGTGGCTGAACCAGTGGTTGAGAAATTTTCGGTGCTGCATCGCTGGTCTGTGACAGGTCAGCACTTCCCACTGCCCTAGAAGGTGACCGAGAAGACGGTGGCTGAGCAGCTGACGGTAACTTCGCAGCAGGTTTCTCGATTGAGGGTGGCTGAAATTTCTCCATAACGGGTTTTGGGCCGAACCAAAACTTGGCACCCGAACGTGTTACAACTGGCCCAGTGTATTTTTGGGTAGGTTTCTCTTTAGGCGGAGGCATTTGTGGCAGGGAGACATTTGCGGAGCAACTCGGATTGAGTCTCGGGGATTTTCGCCGTTGCACAAACTCATACTTGCGAGCATCACCGTCCTTATCCATGTAATCTGTGAAATATAACACATGCATTAATTTCACTACGAGACGATAGCCAAACCAAACTTGTAATGGCATGGCTGGTACAACACTTCATCCAAATCAAGAAAAATAAGAACAAAGTGAAATGTATTAAAATGCACAAACATAACCAGTATTATTTAAACAAACAATTAATTACATGGTTGACAGACCTAATTAAAGCATCAATATGATGTATCAGCACCATGACAGACCTAATAATTGATTTACAAACAATATGCACATCCCATGATTACAAACAATTACGAATTATTGATTTAGGGTTTATATCACAATGCACATCCCTAAATTTAGGGTTTATATTACAATTTCGATTGTTTCAGTTCACATATAAGCATAAATAATTTATTGTTGCAATTAAAGGTGCACTGAATCTTTCCAAAGCAAGATTAGATGTGCATGGAAACAATCGAAGGTATATTTAGGGAGGTGATATTCTAAGGGCAATAATTTCAATAATGAGAACTGAAATGTACATCTGCCATGTCATTTACAGTATTCGCATACCCAATTTTATTGGTTGACTCATGATACTATGTTTTTTATTTACTGGTAGAGTACAAGTGTGGATGTATCAGAACACATCAATTGTAATCAGTCAATATGATGTATCAGAACGTTCAATTGTAAGAAATAGTTTCAAATTATACAGTACAAGATACATTAAGGTTAGATAAGTTACTCACGAATGTAGAAAGGGCTAAAACAGTTGGGTATGATAATTGATTATGTTTGGATGCATGCACTATAAAGTGAGTTATATTTAAATTTATTTACCATGAAATATAGCAGTTGATTTCAAACATAAAAAATAAATATTATAGAAATTTCTATGCAATTAAACATTTTATGTGTAGAAAAAGAAAGTATTGGTACCTACTAGGAAGCAAGGATTGGTTTTCATTCTATACGTACAAAAAGCGATAAAAGATATTTGAGATTTAAATAATATCCTTATTAGTTATTTATTGAACTCAGATTTGATATTAAAAGAGAAGGACAAATTGGATATTAGTATAATAAATTTTCTCTTAGCTCTCATTATTAAAACTATTGCCCTTAGAATAGCACCTTCCTATATTTATTTCGGCTTAAACCCTAAATTGAAAAATTCCCCAATCCAGATGAACAATCGACAAAAAAATAAGAAAAACAAAGGAAGGAAGATTTACTTAAACGGAAGAGAGCGGCGGGTTTCGCAACGGTAGGGTTTATCTCGGGAGAGAGCGGCGGCTTCCGCAACTGGTGAAGATGGTAGGGTTTAACTCGGGAGAGATCGGCGGTAGGGTTTAACTACGGCGGTAGGGTTCAACTCGGGGGAGAGCGACGGTGTTCGCAACTGGTGAAGACGGTGGGGTTTAACTCGGGAGGGATCGGCGGTAGGGTTTAACTACGGCGGTAGGCTTTCGCAACAGGTGAAGACGAGGATACGGGAGAGAGCCTTCGAGTTGAAAGAGGGAGATGGTCGGGTTCTTTTGAGGAGTAGAGAGGGGGTGGAGAGAAGAGTTTTCAGGAGTGGAGAGGGGGTGGACCGGTGGAGACTGGAGAGAAGAGGGAGTGGTCAGTGGGGTGTCGCTTTGTCTTCGATCCACAATTTTTGAAAAAAAACGCTAAGTCCTGCGCTTCTGTGGTGATTGTGTTAGTGGAGGTGACGTCGCTGTTATCCACAAGGGTTTGGGTGAAGCTGCAACTAAATCTGAACCCTTCATTTTTTTTATAATGTAAATCTCAGAGACAGAAATTTTAATAGGCGAATCATAACCTCTTCATACGGTTGTGATCTTAAGTGGTCATGCGTTTTATTCTTTTGGATGGGCAGCAGATCAAACACCATAATTCAGCGCAGTTGGGTATAGCATTCACTCACCTCACCAACTCATTGATCGATTCTCTAAGGTAACATTATCTCCAAATTACCTTATGACCTTCGGATTATAATTACGCACCAATATTAAAGAATCTAACGACTAACATTGGCCCAGATGTAATCAGAAATATTACTCTACCTCGGAGAATTTGGACAACCATTTGCTGGGTCTGAAACGGAGGAATCCATTGATAACTGGATACCCTTCATCACAGATCATACGGCATATAGTGCACAGCCATAATCTGATTGTAATGCATGTACAAACATAAATCTGAAAAAATTCAAAAAAATTAAAATTTTGTTTTTAACAACTTATATTTGCAAATTATATCAATCTTTGTCATTTTCAATTAATTTTTTCATTTTTAGCATCTTCAAATTGAGCCAAAAGTTCTGGACCGTTTATTTTTGTATAAACAATCAACGGTCGATCTGCAATGAAATCACGTCAATTTTTTTTTCAAATGATCACGTTAGTACCGCGAACCTAAAGAATAAAAAAATATGGGAGTTCTAACAGTTTTAACCTTTGATCTAGTGTATATTATTTGTAGCCCTACGATATCACGACATTCCGTCGCTTGGATGGATGTGCAAATGAACACCAAATAAGCTCAAACTCACCGACGTTGAAATAAATGGAACACTCTTTAGTTTGAACGGTTCGGATCAACTTATGGACGACGTTTGTCTTTGTTCCTTCATTACATAACCCAACAAGAGTTGTTGTTCTATGGTTGATCATGTGTGTACACAAGTCTTTGATTAAACATGCATACACAACCATACAACTTTTTGGGTTAAATATTTTTTTACAATGCCTCATAACGTTTATAGCAATACTTTTGGTTTAAATTTTACAATATCATTTTTATTATACCCATTTTAAAATGTTAAGGTTGTTTTAGCATAATAAAAGAAATTAAAACCCTCACTATATCATCTGTCCATCACCAGTATATATCCCATGTTAGTCCAAAGGGATAAAAAACTACGGTATTCTTATCCCAATCATTTGAAGTTCTTCATACGCGAATCTCATAACAAAAAAAATTCGGTGCACTAATATCGACAAAGGTAAACGGCTGAGATCGGAGTAACCTGGTCCTGTTATCCATTTGAAACAGCAGCGGATTTAGGGAAATCCATCACCAGCAAGAATTCGCATCCACTGAGTTATATCATATTGTGCGTGATAGTTTGGAAAATCTCAACCGTTCAAACACGTTCTACCGAATCATAAAGCTCAAATAATACTGGCCCCCTCCGCCATCCCCGAGTAGGCACCTGACACGTCGGTAACGCAAAATATGAGGTATCTCAGAGGATACAAACTCCACAGTCAAAGAGGTTCCCGATTTTTCATTTGCGCAGAGCAGTTTCAACCCCATACAGCGCAATATGCGTTATTTTGATGTTGTACTTCATAGTTCTTTGTTCTGCACGAAGCTCATACCACTCTGTGAATTGTTCTGAAATTCCACTTTCCCCCCATCGCAGCTACAGCAGATCATCTTTCCCCCCAAAACACCAAAAATATGCCGCCTTCTATTTCCCCCAAATTTCGCCCTCTACTTAAGTTAACGCAAAATTGGCCTTCTCCTGCCCTCATCCTTTCCCTACCTCATTATTGTTGTCGCCCAATGCTGCTCTACAATCAAATCCGAAGCTAGCAGACGACGGCCACTCAACTGGGTTTGCAAGATTAACATAAATTTCAATATAGGGTTTGATTCTGGTTAGCTAAAGGTTCTATTTTGGTTCGATCCGATCATTATTTTTTTCCCCTTTACTTCCAATTTTTTTCACTTAGGGTTTGCTAATCAACAACAATTTCAATCTAGGGTATGGTTCTGCTTCACTGAAGGTTCTTTTTTTGTTCACTCAGGGTTTATTCTTTCCCCCTTTACGTTCTATTTTTGTTCACTCAGGGTTTAATTGTTTTTCACTAAAGTTTAAAATTGGGGGAAACAGGTTATCTACTATATAATCACGTCACTTGAGTAACTTACTTACATATCTTATTGTTGACAAATGAGGAAAAAAGCATATTTACACATTTTATTGTCGAAGTCATTTTTTTAATATAACTTCAGTAACTATAGTAACTAAATCACTTTAGTCACTTTAGCACCTGTTTAGCATATGTTTGACTGTAATACACTCTTTATTCACTCTTGTTAGTTGGTTATATACTGATGTTAGTGGGTTTAGGAGTCCAAATAAAGTCTGTCAAGGATTATTCTACCATCGGATTATCTCTTATAAATTATTTTACTTCGGATTTTCTCTTTCAAAGATTGACGGGGACCTGTCAAGGATTATATTGATAAATATATCTCTGTCGTTCCTTTTTTTATGTTGATCCGTGGAGGTGGCAATTGACTTGTTGGGGTTGGGTACTGGTCATGCATGTCAAATTAAGCTCAGTTCATGTCTGGCGTGGTAAATTTCTGGTTGAGTTTAAATCTTTTAAACAATGAATCTCTATATGTTAGCTGGGTGGCATTTATGCTGCTTGACCATTGTTTTTTACGTGAATATAATTTGCTTTACTTAATTGATATTCAAAACAATCACTCTAATGCATAGAGAAGTCTCCGCTCTAATTCAAAACAATCACTCTAATGGTCAAGAAACTGACATTGCTAGTTGAGTAATTTTGTGTAATGAACCATGATTTGCTTGTGCCCTCTTTCTGTAACTTAAAGTTGACTCATGCCAACCCTTAATTATAGTGAGTACTTGACTGCGATCCAACACTCTTTTGTAGAAGTTGACTGTTTCATATTAATGCAACGGGCAATCCTGCTTTTTATCAAAAACTTAAATTATATTCCGTAAATGTTTATTTTTTTTTTCAATTGTCAGATGGCTCCCGGAAAGACTGGTCTAACAAGGGCATATTCTAAAAAAAGAACGAAGAGAAGACGTCAAACACAGGAACCACTTGTGGTTGGGGAGGGTTCAATTGCTGGTGCAGAAGGTGAAATTACAACAAGTCAACCCCCAAAGAAAAAGGGGCGAGGTCCTGGAATCATTAGAAAATCGACGGAGATATTGGAAGATCGACCCATCATCTGGCCAATCTCAGATCGTGCGTTCACTTGTAAAACTGATCCACAGCAGATAACAGCAGCAATTACCAGGTCACTCTTCCTTATTACACTATTCCATACTTAATGTTCTTAGGTTGGAACAAATCTGATGTTTGCATCATTTCAAAATATATTGAATGAAGTTCTGCCGCATGTGTTCTGAGCATTATTTTTTGCTAATCTAATGGTTTCATTACATAATTGGAACAATTTTTTAGATTAGTTTTACTAAATTTTCAATAACTGAACAGGATAATTTAGGGCCGCTGTGCATAAATTGGGTGTAATAGTAGTTGAGCTAAAAGAGATATTAATTGAGGTAGTAATGCATGAGTACTTGCTCAACTGGAAGTGTTGATTACTTCCATATGACATTTCATTTTACTAATCACACTGAGTAAAACAAGATCAGTTTTGACCATTATGCAAAACCAGCTATGTTGAACCTTTAAAATATGGAAAAAAAGCATGAAAGTCCCTACTTTTTTGTAGTACAGGTGCATTTTATGAGCTGTCATGTTACCCCATGAAAAAAAGCATGCAAGTCCCTACTTTTTTTTAAATATGAAAAAATCATGTAAGTCCCTACTTGATCAGGTTTGACCATTGGACTTGTATCAGAATTCCTTTCAAGGCCTGTAAACAAAATGAAAATACAATGCTGATACTTCACCTTTCTATCAATAGATTAGTGCTGAACCACATGCCCGCACCATTACGAAGTTTCCATGCATTCGACGATACCACGAAGAAAAATATCGAGTTCTTATTTTTGGTACCCTCTATTTTAATATGCTTTCATTCTTGGAATTAGAAAAATACCCTTAACGGCTGAAGTCAATTTCTACTTTTAGAAAAACAATAACAACTGTCTTACTAATGCTAATGTTATATCTACATGTAATGGGTCCAAAAATCACCAAAACTACAATTATAGAACTGTCTCAGTTTGGGGCAGTTTGTAATAGGGTGCAGTCTGAAATTGTACATTACTAAACTACATTTATTGCTAAATACAACCACTGACTGTTTTTAAACAAAACTACAACTAAAAATTCATTTGGGTCAATGTGTACAAAACTACAATCCTTCACATGGCAAACAGCCTCAGTAATGCAATTTTTTTCAGTTGTAAAACATGTATACCCCATTAAAGCAGTACACATTTTTTTTTTAGAAGAAGTTTACATACCGTGAGGATGAAGATCCCCTCCATTGTCAGCGTGTTTTGTATGCCATAGCAGCAAAAAGATACAGTGAGGAGCTGCACGAGGCTAGGGACAGTTGCTTTCAGAAATTTGGCAATAACATACAGGCATGGAAGAAATGCATTCCACATTGGTGCCTTGACCATCTCCATTGGCACAGTCTTTGTGATATCTTTGCCACAGAGGCGTGGCAAGGAGTGAGTACAACAAACAAGGTTAACCGCTTAAAGTCTGGACGCAAAATCGCCCACCATGGGGGATCAGCTAGTGCACATCAGCACTATGAAAAACTGGTATGCTTCATGAACACCTTTGCAAATTAAAAATATATGTTATTAAGGATACAACTGAACAGCAAGTTCCCCCTGTTTATTCATTTTCTTGTGTAGACGGCATTAAACAATGGAAAAAAGCCACCAATGAGGGCACTTTACATCCATCTTCATTGTGCTAAAGAAGATGGCAAATCACCAATTGTTGCCCAAATGGAAGCTGCTGCTGCCGCTGCTGCTGCTGTCACCGCCGCCGCCGCCGCGGTGGAGTCTGGACCAGTATATCCCAATGAAGCTAATGGGGTAATTGATCCAAGTACAAATGAGGCTAACACACAGCTTGAAGCTTTGGATATCAACTCCTTGCAATTTACAAATGATCAAACACAAGCAGTCTATGTAAGTGGTAATATGTACATATATTCGCTGAAATGTCATCCCTATTTTACATTATTGGAAGTAAAGACATAACTTCCCTGGTAATATGTTTATGGTGGTAAATATTGTTGTCTACAGTCAATTTTCGATTGTATGACTGCTCGTGGTAACCCACCTCCAAATAGACCTAATAACTTGCATATATTACAATCATAAGAATAAAGACACATCCAAACTGCAATTCGATTGTATGACTGTACATCATCTTCTAGTTATCATGGTAGCCCACATCCAAATTTTCGATTGTATGACTGGACACTATGAATTATCAGAACATATTAGCTATTTTTAACTGAACTTAACAATATTCCATATTTTCCATATGTTTTCATTCATAGCAAAAAGTGAACGATATGATGGCTGATGAGGCCAATTCCAGCATGGACGAGAGCACCATGTTCTTGTCAGCTGTTGGCGGACCAAAACATGGTAGGGTTAAGGGTTTTGGAAGCCTGCTTGACGATAGGGTGCAAAAAGCAAACAAACAAACTAGGCCCAGCCACACACCATGTTCTGTTTCGGGCCTGACAAATGCTGGAGAGGAGACACAATTATCTCGCGCTGAATTACAGGCGCTCTTGGCAGACAGTGATCGTCGTCAGGCCGAGGAAAGGGTCGAGCGAAAAAGAGAACTAGCACAATATGACTTCTATATCAAAAAATTATTCAACATGCTTGGTTCACAAGTGCCCACTGAACAGGTAATTTATACAAATTTTATGACTAATTTATGCTCCTTTGGTTTTAAAGTTCATTTCTGTGTTGACATATTATAATATGAAACTTTGGTTATAAGTTGCTTTGTTAAAATCACCATATCATCTATCTGATACCTGTGTTGTGTATATAATTAAGGTTTGTGTGGTGCTTCTTAGTTAGCCATATTCATTGCTTGTACATTAATGTGGTGCTACTCTTCTTTTGCAAATTATAATACCAGCAGTTCGTAGCCATAGTGATTACAATAAAATTCATCAATCTAGTCAGGTTTGTTTGGTGCTGCTACATTAGCCATATATATTCCTTGTAAATTGTAATATAGAAATTCATAAATTAATTTTTAAATCAGATCCTACTCTTGTCATCTCCAAATTATAACACACTGCTTGCATTTTCAACGCTTAGGGTCACGGTTCCACCTCTCAACCATCTCATGAAGGAGCTTCACACATTCAGCCGGGCATCTCCCAGGTAAAGTGTTTTACAAGGGGATCTTTAATTTCTTATGAAAACAAGCCACTAATTGAGGGAGGGGGGTTATAAATAAGTACAGTTAATTATAACCACATTGAGGGTTCCCTACTTGTTGTTATTTGTGATTCCAATTACCAAGTATAGTGCAAACTTCTATTTTTTGAGGGAGGGGTTAAGCATAATTTATTTTCTGAATTATAACCACATTGAGGGTTCCTCTAGCTATTGTTGTTATTTGTGAATCCAACTATTAAGTATATTTCCACCTGCTGTTTTATGAGGGAAGGGGTTAGCATAATTCATGTTCATATACAATAACATGCTCTCTCCATACTCTACACTTAGGGTCTGCCATGTCTTACCCCACCAAATCAGGGAGGGTCTTTCACAGCACTATTAAATCAAGATGGACACGATGAACTTGCCACAGATGGAGCTGGGATGAACCCATGGTTTGGTCAGTCAAGCTTCATCGCGAACCCGCCCTTCTAGAGAGGAAAAGTGTGCCTTTTAATATATATCTTAGTTCTAACAAATGCTCAACATGGGTAACTTATTTTGTGACTTTCTGTTAACAGATGGGGGGTATATTTTGGTATATTTACAAGGAAAATATAGTCATGTTTTTGTAATGTGTTTTGCACATATTTTGTAATGTATGATGACAATATGTTAAGGTTAATTATATGATGACAATATGAATCAGTGTGTTTGTCTCTATTTGGTATAATGGGAAATGGGGAACATTACCGGGTTGGTATAGGGAGCAGTACCGGGTTGGTACAGGGAGGATTGTAGAATGGTGGCAAGCTGGTACAATACCAGTTAGCATGACATTTCCATGGGCATGTACATGCACTACTACAGAAATGGTCATTGTACACGGACATAAACAGGGGAGCTACACGGATTTCCTGCCGTGTGGAGTGCGAGGGTGTATAATCCCCTGAATAAATTATACACGGATATTTAACCGTGTGCAATTCCTGAGAGCTACACGGATCATTACATAAACAACCGTGGTCAATTCCTTGCCAAGTGGCGGTCTCCAAACCCGAGCTACACGGATCAGTACATAATTAACCGTGTCCAATTCCTTGCCAAGTGGCGCTCTCCAAAGCCGAGCTACACGGATCACTACATAAACAACCGTGTCCAATTCCTTGCCAAGTGGCGCTCTCCAAAGCCGAGCTACACGGATCACTACATAAACAACCGTGTCCAATTCCTTGCCAAGTGGCGCTCTCCAAAGCCGAGCTACACGGATCACTACATAAACAACCGTGTACGATGTCTCTGTCTACACGGACTTTTAGGTTAATATCCGTGTCGACATAGTTATTCTGCACGGCTCATTACATAAACAACCGTGTACATTAGTTGAGATCTATACACGGATATTTAACTAAAAGGCCGTGTACGATCATGTTTCTACACGGATGTCTATCAAAATATCCGTGTAGAATAACTATTTCTACACGGATCATTACATAAGCAGCCGTGTAGCTATCTTATATTTTTATTTGCTCTTTATTTGGCTTTCCACACGGACTTTTGTGAAACATCCGTGTAGAATGGTTATATTTTTTTTCAATTTTTATTTTTTGTTTTGGCTAGCCTCCAGTTTGCTAGCCATTAAAAATCAATTCCAAACAAAGAATTTCCAATATATCAGAATACAACCCCTAAACAAAATTCATGTACACTAAATATATCAAAAATTCATGCACACAAAATTATACAAATCCATATTCTGGTTTACAAAATTCATTTTGAAACCACTTTGCCCACATACATCTAAAATAATCTATATCTTCATTGCTGTAATGCCCTGCCTTCTCGTTCGATTTATGCTGCCAAAAATTCAAAATATGTAGGTTATTAGAAAAATACAATATAACAACTGCATCTCTGTTTTGCTTTATAAAAATAAATATTGTAATTATAACAATGCAACTAATAAAACAAATTTAGTAGAATAAAATATTAGAGGAAATCAATATTAATTATATGGACAAGTCAAGGCAAACATATGAATTACATACCGGATAATTTGGCCAATCGAATTGTAAGCGTTCAACAAAGTGATACATAAAAATCATCGTGTAATAACCGCATTCCCAACCCTGAAACTGTTGCGGGCACTGAAATTTTCATTTAGCGGCCTATGTTAGAATGACAATTAATTTTTGAACAAAAAATATGAAATTATAAAAATTATAGTGCATGTGCTCACCGGCTGCCACCTGAAACACAACTTATTTTTACGCTTCGGAATCGTGCTTTGCCTTCCTCCATCTTTAAGATATTGCAGAAAAGCCCTTACAAAATTGAGTGAATGTAATTAGCAATTCCACAATTTGTTATATGTAATTGGGAAAAAATCAAACCAAGTGAATTACTATTGCTTACTTTCTTATTGGAATGCAGATCTTTTTGGATTGCTGAGGAATGATGCCCGGTCCGGGATGTGAAGAATCCATGAGGAAAACCAAATTCTCAAGTGGCACAATCACAATCAAACACCAGTGGCCACTCTGGTGGTATGGCACGAGAATAAATTTCTTATTCTCCGAAACAGCCTTATGCATCGCTGAACGCATGTACTGGACAGTATCTTCCTCCTGATATTTCACCATCGTACCACTAGTAAAAGCGGGGTCCAAGAATGCACAGGAGTTCACCCTATCTTTCCCACAAGCCACAGACTGTTTTCGTTGTATCATCCTGAAAAATCATCATTTCACATTAGAATATATATTTGAGTGCTATACACATGATATATATGATTTTTTGGTCACTAACATGACGAAAACGGTGAGGACTCCCACATCGAGCCATTTATCGCTTGATGAGGTATGCAGAAAGTCCTTGAATTCTTTGAAAGGCAGCACGACCGTCCTGCCTTTGTGTAGGAGAACCTCGGGGGGGATTTCGAAGATTACGTCCTCCATATCATCTGGTGCCTTAACCAGGCAGGCGTGGAGATTCCGCAAATCCTCGGGCAAACGGCTAACCTCTTTTTCAGAGAGCCCCGTACGGTCTACTGGGGCATCCGCTGGCGCATCCGCTGGCGCATTTGCTGGCGCTTCCGCTGGCGCAGCAGGAGATTCTTGCGCATCAGCCCCGACTACTACTTCCAAGCCTCGCCGTACCGGTGACAAAGCTTCGTCCGCAGCGTTTCCAACGCCTCTTCGGGTCTGTATCAGATTTTGAACCTTTTTTCAAGTATTTCAAAATAATCATTTGAACGTAACATAAGATATCCGTGTTTTATTTAGAGATTACCTGATCCAAAATAATCTGACACTTGGGCCATTGGATGATCTGTCTACGGGCATCATCAAGCACCCCCATGTCGTCGGTAGGGACAGGAAGAGGTATGCGGGCAGCCCAATCGGCCACAATCATGTCAACCGTTACGGGGAGGTGGTTGGGCCTTAGCTGAGAACCGGCTGGAGGATGTACAATACCCTTAGCAAGGGTCAGAGGAGTTTTGTCGTGCCACATGACGAGGTCGCATGATGTGGCCTCCTGCAATTAATAATTATCAGAAATTAGTTAATGAACAAGTCACAATTACGGGTAGATTATGAACAAGTAGTGATTACCTGTAGATTGTCCAACACGCCCAGAACTTCGGTCCCGGATGCTTGACTGCTTCGCCGAAATCCCGGCGAAACGGGAGGTTGTTGCTCGGATTGCTGCGTCAGAGATGTAATATGGTTGATCCACCTTGATTCGAATTCAGCAATCCTTCCATCGTACTCCGTTCTGAACTCCTCGCATACCTCCTGGCGTACCTGCGCCAACCTTGATTCCATCTCTTCCGTGCTAACTTTGGCACGCGGTCTTCTTTTTGGTTTTGGTCCGTCGTATACATCCTTCCAGCCACAGTAGACCGAGACACCCCTAACTCGACCCGTGTGTTCTTTAGTCCCGAGCGCTGCGGACAAGGAATCATCCACTCTTTCGACAGTCATGGAGCCTGAATTTACCTCCTCCTCCACATCCAACTGTTTAAAAAAAAATTAGTTATAGCAAAAGACAAAGTAATGTACACGAAGTTACCACAAAGACTCTTACCATTTTTTGAGCCACGGGTTGCACGTCACTTGGGAGTACTATCGTCCCGTCAGCGGTTACCTCAGATCTTCCCATGAGCCAGCATTGGGCCCTAGGATTTTGGATCCTAACCACAGGTGAGTCAGAATGTTTGTTTTGGTCCAGTACCTTAGCCCATTCGGCCGACTTACCCTCGTAACCACCTGACCCTAATTTGTGCGGGTACTTGTTCAATTTCGCGATCCTCCTGCCCTCGTCACTTTTTACCTTCACACATCAAGGCACATCAATTAGCTAGTTTAAGGAAGATAAGTACATATCGAGAAAGAACAGAGAGAAAGTTAATTGGCTGAATTTATATACCTTGAACTCTTCTGTGGACTTCAAAGCTTGAAACGCCTCCCAGTCCTCTTGTTTCAGCCATTTATAGTAGCCTACCGGATTTCTCCCTTCCTCCATGAAAACCGTCTTCAACGTGCTCTTGAATTGCTTCCAAGCTTCATTCATTTTCCTCAGAGTCTTTTTCTTTTTCGCGGACTTTGGGTCGTCATCCTGGATGTTCCAATGAGCCTGCATGATTGACAACAAAATTACTGCATGTAAGTTCATTCAAGTTTTCAGGTCAGGTATAGACATATATAACTTGCACTTAACCAAAGTACGGGGAATAAGTAGCTTGAAAATAATTTGTGTTTCACTTGCTCTACCAAATTGTTTTCTGTATATTAGGAAACTTTGGGGCACAACCTATGTCACTACCTACATGCAATCTAACCTTTATGACCAAATCAAAGTGAAATAATGTGTTGTATTTAGCTGAGTTTGTTAGTGATATTTCTTTGCTGATTTTGCTATCTGTCATGATAATAGTGTAGGGCACCAGAATTGGGTCAAGGTGTCTGGCGATTACCTTACCTTTCCTGGTGGCTGTACCCAGTTCAAGCATGGTGCACTACACTAGCTACATTGATTAATTTCATTCAGCAGGTAATATATATTTGGTTTTGAATTTTTCTCTGTATATATAACTGCTAAATGATAGAATTTGGGATATAGTCCTACAAAGCAAGAATTATCACCTACACCCCTAGAAATATACCAAAGGTTAAGACATGCTAGAAAACTTGTATCCAACAAAAAAAGAAATAACAAACAGAATACGAAAACTGAATATATAATGCATGTACAGTTTTTTTTTTTTACCTTCACAATGTTCCACCATTCGTTCTTATCTTCGTCATCGAATTTGTCCCACCTCTCAACCAAGATAGATGCCTTCTGCTTCACCAAATTGTTACACAAATTTGTGTACTCTGCCCTACGTGGACCCTTCGGACACCCGGTTTTGTCGAACTCGATTTGCAAATCCTTAGCCTCTGAGGTCTTCGTGCACATTGTCGGACCTCTTTTCCTCTTTTCTGTCTGAGACTGCTGGTCCTCTTCTTCCACTATTATATCTACCTGCGGTTCCACTGTTTCCAAAATCATATCTGCATTCTCACCTGGCTGTGACATGGTTCTTTCTACAAAAAAGAAACATTATTACAAATGCTATGAAATGTAAAATTTAGGTCTAACTTATGTGTTGTTGGGTCCTTTGTTCAATCATAGTGTTGGTTTTGCAATTTAGTCCCTGTAACATTAATTAGGTGTCCATGTCACCAGAATAGGTCAGTTGAGGAAACTTTTCACTTAACCAAAATACAATCAGAGATAAGGGTTTTGATTTAACCAAGATACAGGGAGCATTGCAACTTAGAGAGAGAGAGAGAGCCTTTCAAGGACAGAACAGCAACCGCGCGAGAGGAGCTTAGAGATTCAATTGGCGAGTTCAGAGGAGAGCGACAGAGGAGACCGAGCTAGCACCGAGAGAGAGAACGATGGCAGCACCACAGAAAGAGATAGGAGACTAGGGGGTTTAGGTTTTAGGGGAGACGAGGAGATTTTGAAAAGATATCGAGCGACAGAGACGAGGCGCGCACTTTATTTCGCGTAAACTAAATATACACGGACATTTAAATAAACACCCGTGTAGAAACGTAAGAGAGCTACACGTTTAATTAAACACCCGTGTATAATTAGGTTACGCGAAATTATGAAATGCGCGCCTACATATGGTTTTCTAGATTAATTTTTTCAAATTCCAAAGTTTCATATTTTTCAAATTCCATATTTTTCAAAATGGAAATTCCAAAATATAAAAAGGAACCTGATTTCAGTTTTATTTAGCTTGAAAATTATTTTATATCTTCGAGTATCTAGCAGAACTTAATAATAAATGCAAATAAATATTTCAATTTCTACACGGGCGTTTAAATAAATAACCGTGTAGAAAACAGTTTGTACACGGATTTTTTATTAAACGCCCGTGTACGTTGCTTATAAGGCGAAACAACTCTTGAAAATTAAACGACCGTGTTAAAAGCCATTTGTACACGTATTTTTAATTAAACGACCGTGTATGATTCTTGTAAGACGAAATTCAAAATTAAAGGACCTTCAAAAGCCTTTTGTACACGGAAGTCGAGAAGTTGCCTTATCTTTTTAATTAAGAAGACGAAACGACTTCAAAATTCAATATAATCTGAGAAACTCCCCCTTTTCGATTACTTTTCTCTGAGAATTTGGAAGAAGAAATGGCCGCTTCGGTGCCACCGGAAGAAGACGCAAATGTGCCATGGCCATTGCCCCCCGGCTATGTCATTCCCGAGGATGCTCCCGAAGTCCCTCCCGGCTATGAAATGCCTCCTCCCAACTACAGGAGGACATGGCCATGGCCGCCCTCAAATGTGCCACGACGAAGCCCAAGGGAGCACCCACCACCAAAGCCCTACAAAAGGAGGGGCAATCCCTGGATCAGGCCAAAGAGACCCTGGATTAAAAGGAGGGGGTCAGGCCAAGGAGCAATCCAGCCAGGCCAGTGAAGGAGTGTTTCATTAAGTTAGCTTTTTTTTTCGTTTTGTTTTGATGTAATATATTTTTGTTCTTAATTTAATCAGCATTTTGTTTTCTTTCCGTTTAACTATTTTGTTAAATACTTCATGCTATCTAAATAAATACTGTTATAGATATGAATTAGCAGTACAAAACAACCAACAAATAATTAATTCATGGATAATCACTAAAAAGTAAATTATTTAAAATTAACTTAAATAATCTGTCTAAATAATATCATAGAATGCCTAATGCTCTCTAAATAATCCGATTTGAAAACATAAATGAACATTTTACTTGATATGACCTTATCTGGGTTTACAAATTTACAAAACAACCATAGAATAATTTTTCGGAAAAAAAATACCTTCTGTTCAAGTAATTATTTCAAAATATTTTTTACAACAAAATATTTCAAAATAACATGCAATTTAGTCACTGTTGTTCAAGTAAAGTATTTCAAGAATAATGTAATTTGAATTATTTCAGTTTCTACACGGGCGTTTAATTAAATATCCGTGTAGGAAACCTTTTGTACACGGATTATTCATTAAACGCCCGTGTACGTTTCTTAGAAGGCCAAAAAACTATTGAAAATTAAACGACCGTAGAGAAAACTTTTCTTACACGGATTTTTAGTTAAACGTCCGTGTCCAACTAAAGAAAACGTTTAATTCAAGAAGTTGTCTTATCTTTTTAATTCTGAAAAGACGAAAACGAATTCAAATAATCACTCCCCCGTTTCGATTACTTTTTCTCTGAGAATAATTTTAGGGGAAAAAATACCTTCCTACACGGATGTGTAATGAAATATCCGTGTAGCTCCCTTTGAATTTCTACACAGACATTTTATGAAACGTATAAATGTATTTGTACACGGATGTTTAATTAAATGTCCGTGTTGCTCCCTTTGAATTTCTAATGAAATTAAAAATTATTCTTAGAAAGATGGGTGTTTCACGTACTAATTAAATTATAACAGAAATTATACAAAAATTCATGTCTAGATTATATCAAAAATTAATACAAAAAAACCTACACTAAATTATACAAAAAAACCTACACTAAATTATATAAAAAATTAATACAAAAACCACTCTGCCCACATATCTAAAATAATCTATCTGGTTCTTGCTCCTGATGCAACAAATAAATATTAGAAACGAAATAAAAACATTACAATGAGACAGAAATATCCAGAGATAAACCGGCCTTGAGTCTTTAGCTTCATTGGGCTCTCTGAAATATTATAAAAGAAATATATATTATGCATTGAATTTTTTTTTTCCAAATAAGAAATATTAAAATTTTCAAGTTTAAAAGGAGTAAATATTATACATTGGATTTTTTTTTCCTTTTTCTCTTTTTTTCCACTGTTTGAACATCTTCCCATAATCCTTCATTGTGGTCAGATCTCATGTAATTTGCTTCGTCTTGTTCTGCAATTGTTGCTATCTCAGCTTGCACATCGGTACAAAATTGAGGTATCTCTTCGAACTGGTCGTACTCTTCTTCGTCGGTGACGTTTTCTACCCCAACAATCCTTCTTTTTCCGGATAGGACGACACTCCACCTATCATCACTCGGGTCAGTGACATAAAAGACTTGGGTGGCTTGCTTGGCAAGTATGAACGGATCATCCACATACCCGACTTTGTCAAAATCAACGAGGGTGAACCCGTCGTTATCAACTTTAACACCCCGGTCTTCGACCCATTGGCACCGAAACAAGGGAATGCTAAGGTGAGGATTGTAAACGAGCTCCCAAATTTCTTCAATAACGCCATAATAAGACTTTGAAGCTATTACAGGCCAGGCATCCCCCGATCTACTGAATTCTTGGGACGTCGCCACCAATGTCACCCCACTATTTTGCATCGTGCTCTTATCACACTGTAATTTAGTGTAAAATGTATATCCGTTAATCTCGTATGCTTGGAATGTTCTAACAACCATTTGGGGTCCTTCGCCCAGCAATCTAACAGTTTCATTTACGGGGGACATTTCGGGGTGTGATTTCACTCTGTCTTTCATCCATCCTATAAAAGAACGGTTATGCTCGTCAGTAAGTCACTTCTGACTTCTCGTGTAGTTCTGTTGTCGAAGAATCGTCATGTGCTCATATATATATGGAGCAACATCAGCCATGTGCTGCAGTACAATAAAATGTGCCTTTCGCAGGTCATCGTTATCAGCAACTATGGCTTTCAACCCTATTGTCCCTACTCCTTGTAGCCTTCCCTCGTATCGAGATTTTGGAACGCCAATAGGACCCACACCGGTCATGTAGTTGGTGCAAAACTCAATTACCTCTTCTGTGGAATATCCCTCCACAATGCTACCTTCGGGGCGATGTCGGTTCCTTACGTAACTTTTCAAAATACCCATGAATCTCTCGAATGGATACATGTACCGCAGGAACGCGGGACCACAGATCTGAATTTCCCTCACGAGATGAACAACAAGGTGAACCATAACATCGAAAAAAGATGGCGGAAAATACATCTCAAGATGGCAAAGGGTAACGACGACCTCCTTCTGCAAAGCGTCCAATTTGAGCGGGTCTATCACCTTGGAATTAATTGCATTGAAGAAAAAACAAAGCTTCGTAATGGTTTGCCGCACGGGCTTCGGTAAAATTCCCCGAATTGCAACAGAAATCATATGTGTCATTAAAACATGACAGTCGTGGGATTTCGGACCAATCAATTTCAGGTCCTTCATCGACACCAGCTTCTTAATATTCGAAGAATACCCTGATGGGACTTTAATACTATGAAGGCACTTACAAAAGCTCGTTTTCTCAATCTTCGACATTGTGCACATTGCAGGGGGGAGGTATGCCTTTTGCTTCCCTTTATCCTGCGGTGCAAGCTCGGGTCGTATTCCCATTAATTTCATGTCTTCTCGAACTTTAAGACCGTCTTTCGTCTTCCCCGAAATGTTCAATAATGTGCCAATCAAACTGTTACAGACATTTTTTTCAACATGCATAACATCTAGGCAATGTCTCACTTCTAAATATTCCCAGTATGGTAGCTCCCAAAATATGGACTTCTTTTTCCAAATATCTTTCGGTGGTGGTTTGGCACGTTTTCCAAAAACAACAGCAAGGTTTTTAACCCGCATTAAGACATTCTTCCCATCTAACGGACGACGTGCCACTCCAAGCTCAATTTTCCCGTTGAATACCTTCTTCTTCTTACGGTATGGGTGATTAACAGGAAGAAACCTACGGTGCCCCATAAAAACATTCTTTTTACAATTTTTCAACCTCAGCACCTGCGTGTCATCTTCACAGATGGGGCACGCCTTTGCTCCTTTACAAGTGTAACCCGATAAATTCCCGTACGCGGGGAAATCATTTATGGTGCAGAATACCATGGCCCGCAAATTAAATTGCTCTTTGCCGTACGCATCCCACACCCGGACGCCATCCCTCCACAATTTCTGGAGGTCCTCAATTAATGGTGCGAGATACACATCTATGTCATTTCCGGGTTGTCTGGGTCCTTGGATTAGTAATGACATCATTATGTACCTGCGTTTCATGCACAACCAAGGAGGAAGATTGTAGATGCATATAAGAACTGGCCAAGTGCTGTGCTGACTGCTCATGCTTCCAAACGGACTCATTCCGTCTGTGCTCACCCCTAATTTAAGGTTCCGTGATTCGCCACCAAATCCTTCGAAATGTCTATCAATGTTTCTCCATTGAATTGAATCAGCAGGGTGTCTTAGTTTACCATCTCTTTTGCGCTCTTCTTCATGCCAACGCAACAATTTCGCATCTTTGGGATTTGCAAATAACCGTCTGAATCTCGGTATTATCGGGAAATACCACACCGCCTTAGCCGGAGGCCTTGCCTTTTTTCCTCCATCACAATCGTCAGTGTCCTGGTCCTTGCGTTTATACCGTGAAACACCGCATTTAGGACAAACATGCATGGCCTCGTACTCGCCACGGTACAATACACAATCATTCGGACATGCATGTATTTTTTCAATCTTCAAACCCATTGGACAGATCAGCTTCTTCGCCTGATATATTGTACAGGGTAACTCGTTGTTATCTGGGAGCATCTCTCGTAAAAGCTTTAATAAGGACGTGAAACTCTTATCGCTCCAACCGTTGTCTGCTTTTAAGTTCAATAATTTCAACACAGCTGATAGTTTTGTAAATTTGGTACACCCGGGGTATAACGACTTTTTAGATTCATTAGACAGATACTGAAATTTTTTAAAATTTTTATCACTAATTTCATCTTCCACATCACGTAACATGTCCTCTAGATTCTCAGTAAAATTGTATTCTGCATTTTCATCAATCTCCACCTCATCATCCTCGTTGCAATCAAGCCCAGCATTATCGAAATTTTCGACATTCTCAAAATCATCGTTGCATTCAAATTCAAAATTATCAACAGTTTCTACATTATCATCATTCTCGTCCAAAACAAAATTTCTATTGGTTCCACTACATTCCCCAATTTTCTCACCATGCATAAACCAACATGTATAGTTTTTCTTAAATCCCCGACAAATCAAATGAGCTCTAATTTCTTCCGAATCCCCAAATCTTATATAATTTTTACAATCTCTACAAGGACACAAGATGTCGTTCTCTTTTCTGTCCACTCTATAACTCTCAGCAAATTTTAGGAACTCATCAACGCGAGCCAAGTATTCTGCACTATCACGTCGCAATTCGTACATCCAACTTCGATCCATCTGTAAATTAAAGTAAAAAAAAAAAATTCCAATTAAACATATATGGTGGTCAGCATATATATTGTTCCAAATTCTTGGCTTATAAAGGGCCGGTTTACAATCCTAACCCACTCTTTGAATATTATGCCTCATATGTGAACACATATTAGCGGGATTTAATTAGTATTTGAGAAAAATTCGGCAGCATTTCTCCTTAACTCCCCAAGTATGCGTAAAAACCACATACTCGTAGGAGCAATAAGGAGAAATACTGTCGAACTTTCCTCAAATACTAATTAAATCCCGCTAATACGTGTTCACATCCTAAATGAGACACAATATTCAAAGAGCAGTCCCAAACGGGGGACTATCCAAAATTAATCCCTATTGGATTAATTTTGAACGGGCATGGACCTAAAAGCATCAGTAGGTCGGTTATTGGACCACAATACACTAATTATTTACATTATCTTAACAAATCAAGCATTAAATAATAATTGACAGAAATAATTAAGCAATATTAATCAGTAACAGAAAATTAGATAAAGAAGGGGGAAATATATATATGTATGACTAACCTTGGCAATAGAGAGGAGAATGCGAATTAACTTCCAAGCTATATCTCAGATCCGGCCTCGTTCCTTGTGCGCAGAAATCAGACCAATTCAATACAGAGAGAGAGAGAAAAGTATTAATTGATCAAAACGGCACCGGAAGAAGGCCTTTTATATAGTTCCAAACCCTAAAATAACCTTTCTACACGGATGACAATCTATAAATCCGTGTAAAAAAAGCATTACGAGAGCTACACGGACTTTTACATATGTAGCCGTTTATAAAAGATAACCTTTATACACGGACAATTATATAAACAACCGTGTGTAATATAAAAGATAAATTTTCTTCACGGACATTTAGAATTCTTTTTTTTTTCCTAATTTTTGTTTTATTTTTTTTGGTTTAGCCTTCCATTATTTCGAGCAAGTATCTTTGTTTTCACGGATATTTAGCTATAAATCCGTGTAGAAAGACACACAGACTTTTATATAAACAGCCGTGTAAATTATTTTTCTACACTGTTAATTAAACAAAAATCCGTGTACTATTTCTCGTTTCTACACGGCTCTTTATTAAACGTCTGTGTATCATTTGTTTTTTTTTTTTTTTTTTTGTCTGTCAGCTAGTTTTTTTCCCTATGTTTTTCAGAACAAACAATTTCCAAAACAGAGGAAGACATTTAAACTAAAAATTCATGTACCCTAAATTATACAAAATTAAAGCATTACAAAAGTTGAAATAAAAAGTCATATTGTAAACTAAAAATTTTCATTAAGGACTAGAATAGGGTGGTTCTTTCCTTTTGGTGCCAGTAGGGTTTACAGAGGGTAATATGAAGATACATGTTTTACTAAAGAAAGAGTTGAGTAAAAAGTTGGATGAAGGACCTTCAGAGCAAAGGGAAGATGTGGATGAAGGACCGTCAGAGCCGGATGAAGAGTCGAATGAAGAGTCGGATGATCTCCGACTCTTCATTCGACTCTTCATCCGGCTCTGAAGGTCACATTCACCTCTTCATCCGGCTCTGAAGGTCCTTCACCCAACTCTTCACCCAACTCTTCGTCCAGTAAAATTGATCAGAATAGAGAGATAATTTTTTTTTCAATACTTCGATCGCATGGGAATTCGAGATGTAGGTTATCAATTGTACCAGATCGCTCATCTGTGAGCTCCCAAAACAGTAGCTCATATCGATCTAATTTTGCGATCTGAAACAATTGATAAACCTACATCTCAACCCAATTGTTAACTGTGAGAGGGGAGAGTATAAGTTGATCAAAACGGCGCTGGGGAGGGCCTTTTATATAACAAAAAACCTAAAATATCATTTCTACACAGCTCTTTATTAAACGTCTGTGTAGCTCGCTCAAGGCTTTCTACTCTGTCATTTAAACAAAAAACCGTGTACAAATTAGACATTTCTACACGGATCTTTATTAAACATCCGTGTAGCTCCTACGGGTTATATACACGGTCATTTAAACAAACATCCGTGTACAATTTTTACCTTTCTTCACGGTTCTTTAATTAAATATCCGTGTAGCTCTCTCAAGGCTTTCTCCACTGTTATTTAAACAATAAGCCGTGTACATTTTCTAGTAAACGTCCGTGTAGCTCTCTCACGTCTTTCTACACTGATTCTTTTGTAAATATCCGTGTAGAGATCCTACAGATATTTCAGGCATCCAACAAATTACAACTTCTACACGGTTTTTCTATAAAATTGTCAAGTCCGTGTACAATGTGCCGTGTACAATGACCATTTCTGTAGTAGTGATGGAAAAAATAGAATGGACCTCCATGGAAATACTAATCTTCGAATAAGTCATGTGGGTCCCACGTTGTGTTTCCATGGAAATATACTGTGGGGCCCACGTGTCTTCCATTGGAAATACTCAGTTGGGACCCACCTACGCTCCCTTGGAAATACTCCATTGGGACCCACCTACACTCCCTTGGAAATAACCAGATGGGTCCCACGTTAGATGCCCTTGGAAATAACTAGGTGGGCCCCACCTTAACCAGCCTTGGAAATAATCTGTGGGTCCCAGGTTCGCTAGCCTTGGAAATAATCAAGTGGACCCCACCTTAGCCAGCCTTGGAAATACGAAGTGGGTCCCAGGAACGCTACTCTTGGAAATAATCAAGTGGGCCCCCATTCACATGCTCTTGGAAATAATACAGACCGGGGGCAGGTGTGAAACTATTTCCATGCGTTGCTTTTCCAAGGGGCATCTCATGGAAAAAGTAAAAAAAACTATTACCAAGGGGTAGCGCTTGGAAATGTAATATTTTGGAGTATTTCCATGAAGGCTTCTAGCAACGGTAGTATTTCCATGTCCGGCCCTTGGAAATGACCATTTTTGGGCTTATTCCAACGGGTAGCCCTTGGAACAAGCCCTTTTTCTCCCCTTGGTAAAAACGGAAATTCTAGTAGTGTTTTTTTTGAATTTTTTTACTATTTATTAAGATGGTTACAAAATTGCTCTTTTTCAATGGTCTGAAAACAACGATTTTGTAACCATCTTAATAAATAGTAAAAAAATTCAAAAAAATGTAAAATTTGATCTCCAAGCACATTTAATATATCCATCGTGTTGAACGGTTTGCATCGACTATTTGGACTTTAAAAATAGTAGGTGTCAAAGTGTGTCATCAAAAAAGGTGTAATTTGATCCCTCCTCATATATCTATATATATATATATATATATATATATATATATAGTAGACTAGGGTGTTCCTAAGCTCACCAAGCCTCTTGTGAACTCAACTCTAAAACATATTGAATTGACTTCAAACGACATTTTCAAACCGTTAGATGTTCAATATATATTAAAATGTGCTTGGAGACCAAATTTTACATTTTTGGAATTTTTTTACTATTTATTAAGATGGTTTAAAAACCGCTGTTTTTATTAAAATTCTGCACCATTGGAAAACAGCGATTTTCAAACCATCTTAATAAATAGTAAAAAAATTCCAAAAAATGTAAAATTTGGTCTCCAAGCATATTTTAATATAGATTGAACATCTAATGGTTTGGAAATATCATTTGAAGTCAATTCAATAAGTTTTAGAGTTGAGTTCACAAGAGGCTTGGTGAGCTTAGGAACACCCTAGTTCTACTCTATATATATATAGAGTAGGGCTATTGTACTTCGCGAAGTAAAACTTCGTTTTACTTCACGCTCATACACCCATTTCCAAAATCCAAATCGTCAATCCGACCGTTCAAGTTGTTCTCCATATTGAAATGTGCTTGGAGACCAAATTTTACATTTTTTGGAATTTTTTTACTATTTATTAAGCCACTTTGAAAATCGCTGATCCATTGTGAATAGTAAAAAATAGTAAAAAATTCTGGACTAATGGATCAGCGACTTTCAAAGTGGCTTAATAAATAGTAAAAAAATTCCAAAAAATGTAAAATTTGGTCTCCAAGCACATTTCAATATGGAGAACAACTTGAACGGTCGGATCGACGATTTGGATTTTGGAAATGGGTGTATGAGCGTGAAGTAAAATATTGGGTTTACTTCATGAAGCACAATAGCAAAATTTATATATATATATATAATCTGGCTAATATGCTAAGCGTAGCATAGAGGGCCTCCGTGCTATGGCTCAATATTTGAGTTTTCAAACTTATAACGGTCGATCCGAACCATTCAACATGATCTCCATATGAATATGTACTTGCAAACCAAATTTTACATTTTTTAGAATTTTTTTACTATTTTTTTAGATAGGTAGAATATCACTTGATCTGAAAATTCTGTAAGATGTCATTTTTACTTCACGCTCATATTTTTATTTTGAAAATCTAAACGCCCGATCCGAACCGCTCAACATGTTCTCCATATTGAAATGTGCTTGGCGACCAAATTTTATAATTTTTGGAATTTTTTTACTATTTATTAATCCACTTTGAAAATCGCTGATCGAATGGTCCAGAATTTTTTACTGTTTTTTACTGTTCATCCGGATCTGCGATTTTCAAAGTGGCTTAATGAATAGTAAAAAAATTCCAAAAAATATAAAATTTGGTCTCTAAGCACATTTCAATATGGAGAACATGTTGAGCGGTTCGGATCGGTCGTTTAAATTTTCAAAATAGAGTATGAGCATGAAGTAAAACGACGTTTTACTTCACAACTCACCATTGTCGATCTATATATATATAGATAGACTAATGTGCTTTCGGTAGCACTTCGGCTGAAGTGCTACCGATTCAAAATTGAATTTTCAAAGTCCAAATGGCCGATCCGAATCGTTCAAGTTGTTCTCCATATTGAAATCTGCTTGGAGACCAAATTTTACATTTTTTGGAATTTTTTTACTATTTATTAAGCCACTTTGAAAATTGCTGATCCGGTGGTCCAGAATTTGAAAGCACTGTTTTTACTGTTCACCCGGATCAACAATTTTCAAAGTGGCTTAATAAATAGTAAAAAAATTCCAAAAAATGTAAAATTTGGTCTCCAAGCAGATTTCAATATGGAGAACAACTTGAACGGTTCGGATCGGCCATTTGGACTTTGAAAATTCGATTTTGAATCGGTAGCACTTCGGTTGAAGTGCTACCGAAAGCACATTAGTCTACCCGCATATGTAGCCACATACCGCATATACGGTATACGGTCACATAACAACCACTTCTCCGTTTTTGAATCTAATATTAAGAAAATATAAATAATGCATAAATGATATTTTTCTCTAAATGACAGAAAAAGATTAATAGATTTGGTTTTTGAATCTAATATTAAGAAAATATAAATAATGCATAAATGATATTTTTCTCTAAATGACAGAAAAAGATTAATAGATTTGGTAATGCGTAAATCATAGCTTTCTATATCATATATCGGTCTCATATCCATGTTTTGGAAGTCCGAACAGGTCTCAACATGGTCTTCAAAGTAGCGGATCCCGAAATTTTTATTTATATCATATCGAAAAAAAGAAAAAGAAAAAACTAAAAAATCATGTTTTGTGAGGAATTTCAAAAATATCAACGCCTCCAAACCAATATGTAGCCTTATTCTTGGAGGGGCGTAAATTAGCTTGGTGGCCCTCTAAAAATCCAACTAACGATTGTAATATTAAATATATTTAGGTTTTTGAGGGGCCTCCAAGTCAATATGCGTCCCCCTCAAGAATAGAGCTGCAGATTGGTTTGGAGGCCCTTCTATTTTTGAAATTCTCCACAATTTGAGATGTTTTGGTTTATTTTTCTTTATAGGGTATAAATAAAAATTTCGGTAACAGATCCGAGTGTAATTTAAAAGATGCTCAGCTATTTTTATATTTTTATATTTTTTAATTATATATATTAAAAATTAATAAGTTTTTTTGTTTATTTTTATTATATAATTTAGTTTTTCTTATAAAATATCAAATGTTTACTTCTAATTTAATTGTTTAAATTTTTTGAATACAATTGTAGAAAACTTGAGACTTATAAATATCAAAAGTTTGCTTCTAATTTAATTGTTTAAATTTTTTTAATATAGTTGTAGAAAACTTGAATTCAAATTTAAACTATCACGTTATAATACATTATAAAATTTTATATTTTATATTTCAACTATCTAATCTAATTTTCATTTCCACTCCTTAAAAACCAAGAACCAGGATATAAATAGAGAATCTAAATAAGAATTAGCTTTTAATAAAGTAATAAAGACACATAACTGCATATAAAATGTCATGAGTTCAAAATCAGAATAAATAAATTATTTATTGTAATAATAAAAATATTAAATAATTGAATGACTTGATTTCCGATTTTTACAAAAAAAAAAAAAAAATCCAACTAAAAGCTGTGCTATCTCTTTTTTTACTCTATCACAATCAATCGTAAAAGAACAATTGATCTTTATTAAAAATAAAATAAAAGACAAGCAAATGAACAAATGAATCAATTACACTGTACATCCCTGAACCCAATAAAATACAAAACGCGTTTACCAGTATCGAACTTTCGACTTCATCGATCTCACTGCATCATGACCTTGAACTCCTCAAAACTGAGCACCCCATCCCCATTCAGATCGAACTGTCCGATCATGACTGTACAATCCTCAACCGTCCGATCCTCCCCGAGCTTCCTGAGCATCCGTCGGAGGCTCTTCGGTGTGATGCAACCTCGGCCGTCCATCTCATACATTCGAAACGCATCCATCAGATTCTTGTCCTTCTCATTCTCATCCTCGATCTCGACCAATTTGGCAAAATCCTCTAGACCGAGCTCGCCATCGCCGTCAGAATCGCTAAGACGCACCGCCTCCTCGGCCTGCTCTGACGTGAGCTCCTCTCCTGTGGCCCGCATGCAGTTTTGCAGCTCTGACGGAGATATCTTGCCATCTCCATTCTCGTCAAAGTAACAAAAGATGCGCTGCAGCTCGCAAGATTGCTGTCGGATCGTTACAGTAGGAGGTGGCGACGATGATGATGATGAACATGCTAATTCCTCCTTTCTGGAATTATTCTTCGAAATAAACGGTGGTACCATTTTGCTGAAAGCTTTGGAGAGTCTAGATGGACTGGTACTAGTACTACTCTTAGAGGAGCTACTGCAAGGATCAGCAACTGGTACCTCTGGTTTCAATCCTTTGACTGCCATTTTTTGGGAAATATTATCTGGAAACTATGGAATTGTGTTGTGAATTGTGGAATGAATTCAGCTGGGTAGTATATATATTACAAGAGTATTGGAGAGATTGCTGTTGGTTTTATGCTGCGCTGCTGGATTTGAGTAGAGAATGAATTCAGTGGATGGGTATTTATAAGAAGATAGTGGTTGACTGGTGAATGACGAAACCGCGGGCGGCGCACAGTAGAAGAGAGACCTGATTTTTTTTTTTTTAATAGAAGCGTCTAGAAATTTGTAGTATGTTTAATTTTCGGAGAGGAACCAGAGTACTACCTTGGATCGATGGGTGTGATGACCATCCGATTTGCATCAAGATTTGTGTGCTTGCATCAAAATCCATGCATGTCTGTATCAATTTCCTTGCTCAAAGATCTTGATGCTAATCGTACGGTTCTAGAGCTAGTTGAACCTAAATGTAGGTCCAATGCCCATCGGATCTACTCCTATCTCATTTGGGGAGCAATAAGAAAGCGACATTTTATTTTTTTAAGAGCCACGTGTCATTTAGTTGATTTGTGTGAACTTTGAAGTCTACGGCGGTTTGATATTTTACTTTGTTTGTTTTTAGTAAGAAAATAAAAGGGATGGGTTTATAGTCAAAAAGAAATGGCATTTCCAAGCAACTGTATAATTAAGATGCTGTTACGACTGTAATATCTTAATTAATTGCCGACTACGTATCTTGGACAACTAAAAATCAATGATTTTCTACCTATTTTAAAAAATATTAAAGAAATTTCAAAATAATAAAATTTCATCCCTAAGCATATTTTAGTATGGATATCATATTGAGCGATTCAAATCGACCGTTTGAACTTTAAAAACAAAGATATAAAATATGAGGTATAAAAGGCATGACGTATTGGAACCCTCCTCATAATATTTATGAATGAGGTTATGGTAATATGCATAATACAGATGGATCCGTGTTATGAATATGTATCACTATTTTCAAAGTTCAAACAGTTGATCTGAATCGTTAAATATGATTTTCATAAAAAAAAAATATTTGAAGAACAAATTTTACATTTTATACAATTTGCGTACTATTTTTCAGATAAGTAGATGGTCTAGAATTTTAAAATTTATTTATTTTTTACTTATCTAAAATTTTATGAATATGCAAGTAGATTTTCATATAAAAATTAGATTATATTGAATAATTCAGATCAACAATTTAGATTTTCAAAACAAAAATATAAATCGATAATACCAACCACTACGTAATATGCAAATTACAATAACCTCATTCAATATTCATACCAAGTTAAAGACGGTTCGAATTTGTTTTGTAGTAAGACAATACAAATTATGCTTCTCATACTAAGATATTTATTTATTAGTAGTAAAAGTAAAGTTGACGAGAAGAGCACCACGCTGTTCTATTTTTTATTGCATCTCCGTTCTAAAAGGTTAATATGGTAATTGCAATATGAAGTGTAACGATTCGGATCCGTATCTCTATTTTCAAAGAACGCATAATGAGTGTTAGTTTAACAAGCTTCGTTAATTAATAGTTGCATCTGCTTATTAGTATTTGGAATTAATTTTGCAATTAGTTTTTATTTTGCAACTGGGCTATGGTGAGTTGCGAATAAGATTCTTGTTTTACTTCACGCTCATATTTTCTAGTTTTGAAAGTCCAAACAGTCGATTCAAACTACTCAACATGATATCCATATTAAAATGTGCTTGGAGACCAAATTTTTCATTATTTGGAAATTTATATATATATATATATATATAGAGTAAAGCTAAGGTGCTCTTAAGTGTACCGTACTCCTAAATGTAGGCCGTTGGATTTCTTTAAAAGTCGTGCTACCACGCCTTTTAAAGAATCTACACGACTTTTAAAGAAATCCAACGGCCTACATTTAGGAGTACGGTACACTTAAGAGCACCTTAGCTTTACTCATATATATATATATATATATAGAGAGAGATAGGCTAATATGTTTTTAGTAGCATATGGCCCGATATGCTTCCAACTCAAAATCGGATTTTCAAAGTTCAAACGGTCAATCCGAACCGTTCAAGTTGATCTACATATTGAAATCTGCTTGGAGACCAAATTTTACATTTTTTGGAATTTTTTTACTATTTATTAAGCCACTTTGAAAATTGCTGATCCGGTGGTCCAGAATTTGAAAGCACTGTTTTTACTGTTCACCCGGATCAGCAATTTTCAAAGTGGCTTAATAAATAGTAAAAAAATTCCAAAAAATGTAAAATTTGGTCTCCAAGTAGATTTCAATATGTAGATCAACTTGAACGGTTCGGATCGACCGTTTGGACTTTGAAAATCTGATTTTGAGTTGGAAGCATATCGGGCCATATGCTACTAAAAGCATATTAGCCTATCTCATATATATATATATATGAGTAGAACTAGGGTGTTCTTAAGTCCACCAAGCATCTTTGTGAGCTTAACTCAAAAACCCATCGAATTGGTTTCAAGCAACGCATCCAAACTGTTGAAACCGATTTACTTCACGAGTCATGAGTTTACATATCAAGTTTTTAAATTTTCGAACTAATTTAATATAAAGTCAAACGGTCACATGATGAAAAATGAACACATTAAAATTAACTTATAAACCAATTTTTTTACCGCTTGACTTTATACTAAATTAGTTTGAAAATTTATAAATTTGACATGTAAATGCATCACTCGTGAAGTAGATCGGTTTCAACAGTTTGGATGCGTCGCTTGAAACCAATTTGATGGATGTTTTGAGTTAAACTCACAAAGAGGCTTGGTGAGCTTAAGAGTACCCTAGTTTTGTTGGTCCCTAACGGCACCTAGAGGGAGGTGAATATGGGGCCTTTTAAAAATTTAATTCTAAGTTATTTAACTATCATGTGCGTGAGTTATTCTTTGCGGAAACAAGAATAAACTTAAACAAAGCAAGTGTGCATAAAGTAAATAGAAGAGTTAAGAGACACTTGACACGAGAGTTGTTTACGGAGTTCGGCACCAACACCTACGTCTCCAGGGCTTCACGACCTTCTTGATGGCGCGCCTTTCTTTACCCAATGAGAAAGGAGTACAAGGTAGAATCGGTGAGCCCTTTCAAATCTTGGAAAGTCACACGGCCCGAGCACGAAATTGGCTCACAAGCACTAAATGCTCAAGTGTTTGAAACAAACAAGAAATCTCACACAAATCACTCTAATTCTTACACATATATTTAGTTTGGTGGAGTATGCTTGAGATTGTTGTAAAGACATTGAAGTTTTGTACACAAGCAACAATGGAGAATTCTAGATCTGAAAAGAATACGAAATATTGCAATTGGGGGCGACTAGATTGTTTTTTCAAACCTAAATTTTGTTTCTATTTATAGAGAGAGAAACAAAATAAGGTAACTGGCATCAACCGTTGCAACGCTTGACTAAGCGTTGTAACGGTTAGCCCCAGTTAGTGGGTTTGGCTGTGTTGGAAACCCTAACGCTTAATAAACGTTACAACGGTTGGTACAACGGAACTCTCTGGAAGTTTTTGGGGTCTGAAATAATTTATTCCGTTGCAACGTTTAATTAACCGTTATAACGAAATAAATTAGTTTCTCTATGGATTTTGGAATATGAATTGTTCCGCTGTAACGCTATCTCAACCGTTGTAATGGTTTATATAAATTAACTCAATCTCAAACATATTTTTATCAATTTCACATATTTCTAATAAATATTAATCTTGAGCTAAGTCTTCTTAGTCCATTATTTGGTTCATTGCAACACATCTTGATGTGCGTAGCATTTGTGTATGCATCCTTGATATTTATTGAAACTTTATATCTTCATAAACCTGCATCATATCTCAAGATAAGAAACTGTAAAATTCAACAAATATATGTTTTGCAAATTTAGTCAAACAGATAAGTAGATTATTGCATAATCCAACAAGTTCTACTATATATATATAGAGGAGGGATCAGATTACACCGTTTTTTGGTGACATAGAATGACATCATCCATTTTCAAAGTCCAAACAGTCGATCCAAACCGTTCAATATGATGGATATATTAAAATGTGCTTGTAGATCAAATTTTACATTTTTTTGAATTTTTTTACTATTTATTAAGATGGGTACAAAAATTAAATGGTCTGAAAACAACGATTTTGTAAAGTACTTAATAAATAGTAAAAAAATTCAAAAAAATGTAAAATTTGATCTGCAAACACATTTTAATATATCCATCATATTGAACTGTTTGGACTTTGAAAACTTTGAAAATGAACGATGTAATTCGATTTCACCAAAAACGGTGTAATCCGATCCCTCCTCATATATATATATGAGTGTGTGTGTGTGCGCGCGCGCTAACTTGCTTTGAAAATTAAGTAGGGTGTTTTACTTTCTGCTCATATCTTCATTTTCAAAGTTCAAATAGTCGGTTCGAACCTTCCAACATGATCTTTTTTTTAGAATTTTTGAAAATCAGTGTTTTCTGAATTTTTTATTATTTTTTATTTAATGAAAAGATGTGCTTTTGAATAATTCTAAAAAAATAGTAAAAAAAATTCAAAAAATGTAAAATTTGGTCTCCAAGCACATTTTAACATGAAGATCATATTGGAAGGTTCGAATCGAGTATTTAAACTTTGAAAATGAAAATATGAGTGAGAAGTAAAACATCATCTTTAATTTCCAAAGCAAGTTATCTCATCTCTCTCTCTTTCTATATATATATATAGAGAGAGAGAGAGAGAGAGGGAGAGAGAGTTGGGCTATGGTGCACTGCAATGTATAGGCCCTCTTGTACATTGGACTGTAAACCGTTAGATTTGAAGTTCAAACAGTCGATCTAAAGAGCTCAACATGTTCTCCATATTAAAATGTGCTTGGAGACCAAATTTTATATTTTTTGGAACTTTTTACTATTTTTTAGAATTTTTGAAAATCACTATTTTTCAGAAATTTCTGGACCATAGAAAAAACAGTGATTTTAAAAAATTCTAAAAAAATAGCAAAAACTTACCAAAAAATGTAAAATTTTATCTCCAAGCACATTTAATATGGATATCGAATTGAACAGTTTGGATTGGTTGTTTGAAAATCAAAACTAACGATTTATAGTCCAATGTATAAGAGGGGCTATACATTGAAATGCACCATAGCCCAACTCTCTCTCTCTATATATGAAAGTATACGAGCAAAACTAGGGTGTGATGTGCTCACCAAGAGGGGTTGGTGAGCACACCTCCAAAAGGCTATCGGATTGACTTCTAACTACAAATCCAAACCGTTAAAACTCATGTACTTCGTGAGTGATGCATGTACATGCAAAAATTTTAAAGTTTCGAATTCATTTAGCACATGGTCAAGCGGTCAAAACATTGAACATTTTATAAGTTATATTTTAAATTATTTTATGTATTCATTTTTCATCATTTTTTTTACCACTTGACCATGTACTAAATGAATTCGAAACTTTAAAATTTTTGTATGTACATGCATCACTCATGAAGCACATGTTAACGGGTTGAATTCGTAGTTCGAAGTCAATCCGATAGCTTTTTGGAAGTGTGCTCACCAACCTCTCTTGGTGAGCACATCACACCCTAGTTTTTGCTATTATACACTTAATGTTGCGATGATTAAAAATTTATGTATAATATGGATAAAAAAATATTTTATGCTAAGTTTCACTTATAAGTTAATAACAAAAGTATAAAAAAATCTTACAAAGCTGGATAATTTTCATGTTAATTTTTTAGTCTTTCATTTTTTAACTAGGCGTCGTCCATTTTTTTAGTCTTTACATTTTGGATTCGAATTTTTTTTATAAACCATAATTAAAATTTTGTTTTTTACGAAACCAAATTATTTTTTTTTTACAAAAATCATAAGAACCGAAATGTCATTTCGGTCTGAATTTTTTTTTATTCCGGACCGAAATGGCATTTTGGTCCGGTCCCCTTTTTGAATTTTCTATGGTACTGATTTCATAAGTTTTCATATGAGCCGCCGTAGAAAACTAGAAAGGGGACCGGACCGAAATAGCATTTTGTTCCGGAATAAAAATAAGTTTCGGACCAAAATAATATTTCAGTTCTTATAGTTTATGTAAAAAAAAAGTAATTATTTTCGTAAAAATATATTTTTTTTAATATGGTTTATAAAAAAATTTCTCTGGATTACTTACAAGTAAGACAAAATAGGCCCAAAGTGGCCGACCACCGACATACCGACTCTGTAAAAAATAATTAAACATAAAAAATTAAAAATATATAATTTTGTCCAGTTGCTGACTCACCATTGAAAGAAAAATTATTTATTGGATAAATGAGAGCCATTAAACGTGGAAGATAAGATCAATCTGAAATTAATTTTTAAATTTTGTGGGCCGTTGATTTCAAGTCTTAATAAATGACACAAAGGCACACCGGTCAAGACCATATTCACGTGGATATGAGCTGAAGTTCCCATCCCTTTCCTGTTTCCTGTACAAAAAAAATCTACGAATTCATACGATTAAGTGGCGTAGCCATACTGTCATAGAGGAATACTTGCATCTTACTCAAATTTTTTCAATTTTTTTTTTTTTATGTTTTCTAGTAAAAATTATTGAAATATATGAGTAAGGCTTAGAAACTATGGATAGCATAAGGTCTTTTGTGCTACGGTATAAAAACCTATTATATAAACTTTAAATTTCGATCTAAGTAGTTCAGTAAATTAGTTATATAATGAACTTGTAAAATACTAATTTTTACTATTTTTTATAATTTCTAAGAGATGGCAAAAAATGACTTAAATATAAAAGAAAATGGCCCTTTTTATAAATCATAAAAAATAGTAAAAATTTTCAAAAATAGTAAAAATTGGTATTCTACAGATTCATTATATAACTAATTTACTGAGCTACTTAGATCGAAATTTGAAGTTCATACAATAGATTTTTGAGGCCGTAGGTAGCACGGAAAGCCTTGTGTTATTCCATAGCACCTAAGCCTTACTAGAAATATATTTAAAATTTAAAAATTATACAATTATGTTTCAACCTAAAAACTTTTTATTAAATATACTTTTATTTCTATATTTTTCTCAAAGAAAATTATAAAAATATACTTCAAAATAATTATAAAATTTTGTATCATTCTAAAATTCTAGGGCATATCAGAATGATAATACCTAATTAAATATTTATTAAAATTCATGCTATTAATAATTTCTTTTAAAATACAAGAGAGGATAACAAGCTAAGAATTGTCCTCCATTCAGTTTCTTGCCAATTCGTTGTGAAGGGAATGGAGTTAAGGTAGAGGTGCAAACGGGTTGGATATTATCTATTCGTCGTATTCGGATCTGTAACTGAAAATTAAATATAGATATTTGATATTCGAATATCCGTGCAGTGCTAATACGAATACAAATATGATTTTAAATTTAATTATTTGTATTCAAATAGTAAATATATATACCATATAGTTTAATATATATTATGAAAAAAAATTATGTTATCATATTTGTATACATATTCGTATTCGTATCCGATAAATAAAAGCAGATACGAATATAATTTTACCACTATCCGTTCCGTATCCGATCCGTTTGCACTCCTAAGTTCAGGCACTTGTATCTTGTACTAACATGAAGTTCTAATATGTTGATCTAGTAAAATTAGGGCCTTTTAAACTTCAAAATTTATTAAATTAATTTCAAAAAATAAAATAAAATTATTGAAATCAATATACTTTATGAGTGATGTGTTTGCAAATAAATTTTAACTTTTAAATTAATTTAGTATAAACATAAGATAAAAGTTACTTTTTTTATCAATTTTAACCGATTGATTTTATACAAATTAATTTAATCTGTTTCAATTTTTAAAGTTTGCGTGTAAACACATCATTTGATAAGTACATTGATTTCAACAATTTGAATTCGCAGTGTAAATTCAATCCGATAAATTTTGGAGTTAAGTCCATTAAGAAATTTTGTGCACATAAAAAAATTCCGGTTCTATTTCTTATTTGAATCGTAATATATTGCGAGGAGGGATCTAGATACCACAATTTTGAGTTACAACAACTATTTTCTACATTTTCAAAGTCCAAATCATCGATCAAAACCGTTCAACATGATCTCCACAATAAAATGTGCTTCTAGATCAAATTTTACATTTTTTTGAATTTTTTTACTATTTATTAAGATGGATACAAAATTCAATGGTCTAAATTTGACTAGTTTTTGTACCCATCTTAATAAATAGTAAAAAATTCAAAAAAAATTTAAAATTTGATCTGGAAGCAAATTTTATTGTGGAGATCATTTTGAACGGTTTGGATCGACGATTTGGACTTTGAAAATGTAAAAAATAATTGTGGTAATTTTATTGTAACTCAAAATTATGGTAACTAGATTCTCCTCATATAATGCACATGGATTGTCAAAGTTGTTGAAAAAAAAAATGAAATGATTTGAATTTCTGGATATTGCACATGGATTCGTAATATATTGCACATGGATTGTCAAAGTTGTTGAAAAAAAATGAGCTCACGCGCTCAATTGCCCTTGTTTTACATTTGGGAATTTTCAAATACATAACGAGGAAATAGAGACTGCGTTGTTAATAATTTTCTTAAACAATTCCATTTCAACATATAGTTCTTGTGCAATTGTCAATTGTACTAAAGTCAAGGGGGCCAATCATATACGAGGAGGGTTCAAATGCACCATATTTTTTGTGCTTCAATATGCTTCACATCATTTATCTCCATTTTCAAAATTCGAACAGTCGATTCAAACCACTCAACATAATATTTATAATAAAATATGCTTGGAGACCAAATTGTATATTTTTTACTATTTTTTTACATAGGTACAGTATCACTTTATCGGATGGTCCAGAATCTGCTTAAAAAGTGATTTTGTACATATCTAAAAAAAATAGTAAAAAAATGCTAAAAAAATATAAAATTTGGTCTCCAAGCATATTTTATTATGAAGATCATGTTAAGCGGTTCGGACGACTGTTCGGACTTTGAAAATAAAGAATGTGGAGCATATTGGAGCACAAAAATTATGGTGCAATTGAACCCTCTAATCATATATTTATCATGTACACAATTTCTAAGCAATTCAACAAGTTTGAAATATGTATATATATCGTCTTATGAAAATTAAATGGTTTAGATCGGATGAAAGCATCCAACCTAAATATTTTAAAGAGAAATTAATGTTAAGAGAATAATAAGCTAGTATTATCAATATCATGAAATAGTTTGACTAGTTAATATTTTATTTTTACTAGTCAACATGGTGAACATTATTTTTAAAATTCATATTTTATTTTGATTATCATTCTAGAATAGCTTTGGGCAAATTTGCAACGGTGCTTTGACGAACTAGTCTGTGCCATTTATTATTCAGTTTATTAATTTTCGTACTCAATATATTTAGCTTAATTTTTTTAATTAATTATTTCAAAATTCAAGTTTTATTAGCATTCATTTTCATTTTAGAGCTTGGTTTCAATATTGCTTCATGTCTTTCATACAATCATACTTCATTTGTCTCACATCTTTATTTCTATTTTTAAAGTGTAAATAGTCGATCTGAACCACTTAACTTGATCTTCATATTAAAATGTGTTTATGGACTAAATTTTATATTTTTATAAAAAATTTACTATATTTTTATGTTATGTACTTAATCACTATTTTTCAGAAGATTTTGGACCATTCAAAAACAACTATTTTGTACTTATCTAAAAAAATAGTAAAAAAAAGATTCAAAAAATATAAAATTTGATCTCCAAGTATATTTTAATCTGAAGTTTATGTTAAGCAGTTCGGATCAAGTGTTTAAATTAAAAAAAAGGGAGATACAAATATGGGACACAAATGAGACATAAAAAAGATGAGGTATTTTAATCGAGGAGGGATCCAATTACACTATTTTATGGTGACATGTCTTGTGATTTCAAAGTTCAAACAATCAATCTGAACTGTTCAACATGATCTTCATATTAAAATGTTCTTGGAGACCAAATTTTATATTTTTTTGAATTTTTTTTTTTAGTATTTATTAAGATTTGTACAAAATTGATGTTTTTAGATAATTTTGGACCATTGAAAAACAATGATTTTTAAAAATTATAAAAAAAATAGTAAACAATTTCCAAAAAAATATAAAATTTGGTCTCAAAACCAATTTTAATATGAAAAACATGTTGAACGGTTCAAATCGACTATTTAAATTTTTAAATCAAAAATTAACTAATAAACATATAGTGTCAAGATATGTCACCATAAAATGGTGAATTGAATCTCCCCCTTCATCTTACATGCCTTATCCTTTTAGTTTAAATGTTTCACTAAAGTAATGTTTGAACCTCGGTTAGAGTTTACATAACTTTATCGAATTTAGCATTACAAATAAATTTACAGTGTCAAGATATGTTACTATTTGAATCTCCCCCTTCATCTTACATGCTTTATTCTTTTAGTTTAAATGTTTCACCTAAAGTAATGCTGAACCTCGGTTAGATTTTACATATCTTTATCGAATTTAGCATTACAAATAAATTTATTGGTAATATTCAAATTATTTGACTTCAAATTTGAAATATTTTATTGTTTAAATAATGTGCGTTTCTGCCTACGTTGTTTAGAGTATTGATTAATTCGATAAATGTTGATTTTTTTTTATAAGAAAATATTAAATTGTCGTTTATTTGAAATATTATTTGTTTGCGATAAAATGATATAAAAATAAACACAAATATATAAGTGACGGTAAAAAATACGAATCAACTAAACAAGTAAACAAGTACCGATAAAAATAAATATATAGTGTTATGGAAATACAAAAACTCAAAAAAAAAAAATACAACATATTATGTTATAAAAAAATGTGCTCAGTTTCAAACTACGGACCAACCAATTTCTATCCGCAGTTTCAAATTGAGTGGTGAACAAGGGCAGACCCAGTGTATTCCAGGGGGGGAGGGCAGTTGCCCCCCTTGGATTTCGAGTTTTAGTGGAGATTTATCGGTTCCGACCGACTTTTCCTAGATTTTTTTTTGCCTCCCTTTGGACATTTGATTTGTAATTCGGGTTAAATTTAGAGTTAAAAATAAAATAAATTTGTTGAATTTTGATTGGTAATTAGAATTATAAGTCAGAGTATCAGAAATTACAAGTCGAAGCATTGGAAAGTATAAGTTAAAACATTATTTTTTATTGAGTACCCAATTAGTTAATGGATTTAAATCCGATTATGTATTCAAACCAGATTCGATAATTTTTTGCCCTCCCTGATGAAAATCTTGAGTCCGCCTGACGGTGAAAATGTAATTTTGAGGAAATGATAGTTATTTGGTTTTTTTTTTAACATGGTAATAATAAAAATCTCGGTAGCTAGATAGATAATCTAAGTTCAAGCTTATCCAATTTATTATTTCTTTTTACCTACGGGTTTCAAATAAAATAAAATAAAATTTATTATTTAGAAAAGAAAAAACCTATGCAAGGCACCGTAATTTCGTTGCTCATTCCGTACCGTACCCCCCAAAAGAGAATATAAAAGACCGCTGACCGTTGACTGCAGGAGAATCTCATTTTCCATCTACTTTTTGTTCGTCCTTTCTGAGAAAAAAAATAACCTTTTGGGTTTGTTTATTGTGTGGCCCACACACAACGTATTGGAGTGACGTCACCCCATATCTCATTGCATCGTATTTAATAATCAAGTCAACGCGCTATGTATAAGTCTTCCTTTGTGAACGAGCCGGCTCGAGCCGAACTGGGCCCTAGCTCAGCTCGTTAATTCTAGACCGAGCTTTTACCGAGCGAGCTGAACTAAGGGCATCCGAGCTAAAACCTCAGCTCGAACTCGTGACGAGCTGGCTCGCTGAGTTTGGTTGGATCTTGTTTAACCTAGCTGGATCGAGTTGAACCTAGCCAGGCAGAGCTGAACCGAACCAGACTGAGCTAAATAGTATAAAATGTACACAAATTCATACAAATTTACAAGTTAATGCCTAGCCGAGCTAGCTCGCGAACTCGTGACGAGCTGTTAGCGAGCGAGTCAGGTGCGAGTCACGATCGAGCCACGAGCTACGAGCTTTTTTGACACCCCTAATAACATGAGGAGGTTCCTTCATTTTTTTGTGCCAAAATTATGGCTTCACTTTTTAAAACTTTAATAACTCAAAATTTAAAACTTTAAAGTTAAAATAAAACTGTTAAATATAATCAACAACATTTTATCTAAGAATGTGTAAATAATTATGATATTTCAATTTTGTTGTGTTTGTCATCAAGAGTTTGGAAAAATGTGCTGATGTGGATAATTTATAGATGTTCATTTTTCAACTTATTGATTCCCATAAAAACTAAATTGATACGTGATAATTTTTTTTTATGATCACGTAGTGAAAATCATATAGATCATATCTAATGGTTTTATTTTGACTTTGAAGTTTTAAATTTTAAGTTATTAAAGTTTAAAGAAATGAAGACATGATGGAGGCACAAAAAATGGATGCATTTAAACCAGAGGCGGTGCCACTTGTAATAAATGGGGGTCAATTGACCCCATTTATTTTAAAAAAATTTGTGTTTATTGATAAATTTTTATATAATTTAGTAGAAAATGTTATGAAACTGTCAAACTGACTCTCATTCGCAGCATATAAATTTAATTTATATGCTTGATTCTCATTCACATTTGACACTAATAATCTGAAAGTCTGACTCCGCCTCTGATTTAAACCCTCGTCATATAACATTTTCCAGAAGCAAATGATGAAACATGAGAAGGGAAATGATAAGGAAATTGAGGCTCTAAATGCGGCGATATATAATATATGCAAATTGAGGTGATAAATCGGACTAAACCAAGCGTGTTTGTTTGATCGTTGACACTTACCAAGTGATAATGATATGGCTTGTAATTGTATCCTAAAGTCTCAAGGAATATAATATATGTTACTTGTTTTCTCCATCATTAACAAAATTATTAGAATATATAATAGAGGAGTGATCGGATGACATTTTTTTTTGTGATATCGGATGACACCGTACATTTTCAAAGTTTTCAAAGTCCAAATAGTCGATCCAAACCGTTCAATATGATGGATATATTAAAATGTGATTGCAGATCAAATTTTACATTTTTTGAATGTTTTTACTATTTATTAAGTATTTTAAAAAATCATTGTTTTCATACCATTGAATTTTTGTACACATCTTAATAAATAGTAAAAAAATTCAAAAAAAATGTAAAATTTGATCTGCAAGCACATTTTAATATATTCATCATGTTGAACGGTTTGGATCGACGGTTTGGACTTTGAAAATGTAGGATGTCATCCGATCTCTCCTCTATATAATAATTGTTATAGAAATAACACTGTCATATATGATAATTATTTCAGAATAATTGTCGTCCAATTGATTTGCAATTACCAATTACAAGAATGTAAATTTAAATTTATAGAATAACTACTACACAAAATTTAGTTATATAAAATTTTCATTTGATTTCACACATGAAATTGATTAAAAATTGTCAAAAATTTTAATGTCTCAGAAAACATATTTTTTTTACAATTACTGATGCAATATTGTCAAAATGTGTGTATGACCTTCAAACAAATCAAAACTTGTATAAGGTCAAAGCATTTGTATAAATTATTATTAACCAAATCAATCTTTGTACGCAGGGCAGAACTAGAAATTCATGCACAGGGGTGCTAAAATTCACCCCTAAAATTTAAAATGAATAATATATGTTGTTGGTGGGAATTGAAACCTATCTCTCTACAATCACAAAGTAAGCTCTAACCACTATACTACAAGTAAACATGTGATATATCATGAGGGGGGCTGAGTTATATAAAAAGTTGTAAAAAAATTAAATTTCAATTTAATTTCAATATACATAACTAAAAGATTAAAATTATAGAGTGGCTTAGCACCCGTACAGGTGAATGTAGATCCGCTCCTGTCTGTACGCCATAACCCTACTTATTTATGCTCACATGTCTAAGTCATATATGGCAACAAAACACGGTAAAACAAAAGGAAGCCAATTTGGCATGAGTGGTTTATGAAAGCACTCATGTAAAAAATGAAGGCATGATGGAGGCATTTAAATCAGAGGCGGAGCCACTTGTAATAAATGGGGGTCAATTGACCCCATTTATTTTCAAAAATTTTGTGTTTATTGATAAATTTATATATAATTTAGTAGAAAATGCTATGAAACTGTCAAACTGACTCTCATTCGCAGCATATAAATTTAATTTATATACTTGACCCCATTCACATTTGATCTCCATAATCTGAAAGTCTGACTCCGCCCTTGATTTAAACCCTCGTCATATAACATTTTCCAGAAGCAAATGATGAAACATGAGAAGGGAAATGATAAGGAAATTGAGGCTCTAAATGCGGCGATATATAATATATGCAAATTGAGGTGATAAATCGGACTAAACCAAGCGTGTTTGTTTGATCGTTGACACTAACCATGTGATAATGATATGGCTTGTAATTGTATCCTAAAGTCTCAATGAATATAATATATGTTGCTTGTTTTCTCCATCATCAAAAAAATTATTAGAATATATAGAGGGATCGGATGACATCAGATGACACCGTGCATTTTTAAAATTTTTCAAAGTCCAAATAGTCGATCCAAATCGTTCAATATGATGGATATATTAAAATGTACTTGCAGATCAAATTTTAAATTTTTTTGAATTTTTTTACTATTTATTAAGTATTTTACAAAATCGTTGTTTTCAGACCATTGAATTTTTTTACCCATCTTGATAAATAGTAAAAAATTCAAAAAAAATATAAAATTTGATCTGCAAGCACATTTTAATATATCCATCATGTTGAACAGTTTGGATCGACTGTTTGGACTTTAAAAATGTAGGATGTCATCCGATGTCACTAAAAAAAAGTGTCATCCGATCCCTCCTCTGTATACTAATTGTTATAGAAATAACACTGTAATATATGATAATTATTTTAGAACAATTGTCGTCCAATTGATTTGCAGTTACCAATTACAAGAATGTATATTTAAATTTATAGAATTACTACTACACAAAATTTATTTATAGTAAACTTTTCATTTGATTTCACACATGAAATTGATTAAAAATTTGTCAATTTTTTTTTTTTTTTTTTTTTACAATTACTGATGCAATATTGTCAAAATGTGTGTATGACCTTCAAACAGATCAAAACTTGTATAACGTCGAAGCATGATTTTGTGCTCCAATATGCTCCACATCCTTTATCTTCATTTTCAAAGTCTAAACAGTCGATCTGAACAGCTTAACATAATCTTCATCATAAAATATGTTTGGAGACCAAATTTTATATTTTTTAGAATTTTTTTACTATTTTTTTAGATAAGTACAAAATCACTGTTTTAAAGAGATTCTGGACCATCCAAAAAAGTGATATTGTACCTATGTAAAAAAATAATAAAAAAATTCTAAAAAAATAAAATTTAGTCTCCAAGAATATTGTATTATAACGATCATGTTGAGTGGTTCGGATCGACTGTTCGGACTTTGAAAACAGAGAAAAAAAATGTAGAGCATATTGGAGCACAAAATCATGATGCATTTGAACCCTCGTCTTATATAAATTATTATTAACCAAATCAATCTCTGTACGCCGTAACCCTATTTATTTATGCTCACATGTCTAAGTCATATATGGCAACAAAACACGTAAAACAAAAGGAAGCCAATTTGTCATCATCCATTATTTATAATGACAGAGAAGTTTCCTTAATTTGTACAAACAAAATCCAAAGATTTGGAGAAAACATGCTCATATTCTCTAAATTATTGCATACAAAAATTGGCATTGACTGCTATAGAACTAATTTCCCGGAAATTTTGAGACTAAAATCATTTTATTTTACATGAGTACAATTACAATTAACTGGAATAGTAAAAAAAATTGCACAAATTGTATATAACATCTTTGTACACGAGAACCAGTTTTTGATCTAGTGGCAAAGGCAAATGACTCTCATGTGAGAGGTCATGGATTCAAAACCGACAGAGTGAGGAAATCTTCTGTAATATAAACATGGGTTGGTACACAATTTAGACAATTAGCAATTTTTTAATACATAATTAATACTTCTGTATATATAAATTCTTTTGATCATATTTATTAATACAAGTTTGTTTGTGGATTTATATATAACAAAAATTAAGATTAATAATTAAAAATTTATTAATTTAATAATTAAAAATCAGCCTTGGATCTAATTGATAAAGTCATGTCCTCCGTGTGTTAGATGATAGATTCTGAACTTTGATAAAATAAATTTGTGGATATTTACTATTAAGATGCTTAATCCATTTTTATTAAAAAAATAAAAAATCACCGTCTGAATAAGTTAAGAATTAATATTTAAATAAAATAAGCGGCCACTCTATATAATCTGTTTTAACAAACATACATTTCAAGAAATATATAATATTAATATAGATAAGATTTTGGTGTAAAATATCGCACATTCAAAATTCAGTTAACAGATTTTTAATGAATATTTAAGTAGGAAAACTATACTATTAGCTCGAAAATTTAAAATGTAATGTGAACTAATTTTCTTTTTTTATTGAACGGACACGAGAACTATAGATTAATTAGATGCCATCTAGATAGGAGATTTGAGATCAAGCTTATTGACAAGTCTCAATTATATACTCTTGTAGTGTTTAACCTAAAAAAACAAAGCTAATTTTCTTGTATTTTAGTGTAATTTTGTGTTAAAATATGTCAAGAACCAAGTTCCTGCCAAAGTCTATTTAAATTACAGGAAATAGAGCAAATTGTAGATCTCTCGCAAGCTTTCCGAAAAGTGGTAGAACACTGAAAACAGAGTTACGCGTGATGATATATGCCCGTTTGAAGTTCGGTTCACAGAAAATCTCCAAAGAGTTCTGCGGCCTTTTCTGGACGTACGTTTGGCCGCACATAATCGCAGCTGCCGACACACAGTTTGTATTTTGGTCATACGAACTCCGATTTGGGTGAATCAAATCTTGACGGAACCAGGACAAAAAGATCTACAACTTTCATGAAGGAAAAAGCACTCAAATTAGAAATGTAGAATTTTGTGCAGCCGCACCAACCTAGATTTGAACATATTTTATTGCCATATTGACAAGATCTTACCGATTCGTTTCCTAATTGCCTTGTTTTGTTTTCCATGCCAAGAGAGCTTCCATATAAGGTCCAAAACGCAGAAAAGTAGGAAATTCTAGTTTGTGCGACCACACTAGGCCGCACGGAAGGCCGCACCAATGCGATTTATTGCCAAAACTTGACCGTATCTTCGTCGATTCACTTCCCATGCTGTGAAAATTGCTATAAAACATGAGGCAACCACCAGGAGAAGACATCTTTGATCTATCTTTTATTCCATATTTTACTCATTTTTTGCTTGACCTAATTTTCTCCACATATTTTTATCCTTTGTGATAGGGTTGAAATAAACACTGTTTTTCCCTATCACTTGACCTAAAATATGTTGGGGAATCATAAAAGTCAAACAATTACGTCTTATTTAGAGATCAAACAATTACATCTCATCTAGGGGTCAAACACTTACACCCCGGAAAAGGAGAAACAGTTCCCCACCTTAACCTAAGGACCGTCCTATGCCAAAGTCGACTCATAAAACATAAATCTTAAGTGCGGAACATAATACCTGATTCCATGGATGTTTCCATAGAGTAACTCGATCTTTTGAGAGATCACCAACCGTCTCCGTGAGCGCGAGACTAGACTTTAATGGCAAGAAGCCCTTCTTGTTGTTTTGTCGTATGGTCGTAGAAATAAGTCTTCCAAGACAGCAAGATATGGCCCTTGAGAAATCATCTCCAAATTTCCTAATGGATTTCTCTTCTCTATTCTTTGATGGTGGAAGAAGAAGAGAAGGCACACAGAGCTGTATTTTTCTAAAGAGAAAAACATATTTTCAGTTTCTGTGTTTTTCTGTGTTATCTTGTGCCTTGGGGACCAATTCTTATATATAGTAACCTATCTGGTTATCTGCCAACTTGAAAAATGTATTTTGTGCGACTGCATCAAAAACCGTGCTGTCACATCAAAATCCGTGCGGCCGCATTAATATTCGTGTGGCCCACACAATCCTCTTAAATGACAGTTTTCTAAATTGTAAATCTCATAATCAGTCCATCAATGATTTGATCTTTGCCTAAATTGTTCTACACATTTATGGACCACATCCTAATGAATATATTGATTGTCTATTACCTTATTTGATCACTTTAATTGACAATCATATATGACAGTAAACAATCCATAATTAGATTACATATATGCTCAATGTTGACATTAAATCCAACGAGGTTGGCAATAAATCCAACAAAATATTGTCAAATATCGAGTTACAAATGTCTAATTTAGGTTGAATTAGAGTACTTTTGACATTTTACGTGATTTTGTAGAATTGCATATTTCTATTGTTTTTAGAGCTAAAACAGACATAAAATGGAGCATTCTAGACACTAAGTATTTGCCATGCGGTTTGGACGCAAACCACATGCAAATAAAAGCAAGGAACTGGAGCAGAAGTGAACTTCGTCGCTAAAAGTACCGTTGCAAAAGAAAAAACACGTTTATGACGGTACTCCGTCGCAAAAAGTCACTTTTTATCCTCGCGAAAAGTGCCTGTCTTTTGTAGTGATTTACCGATCTTTTTATCAATATAAGAACAGATGTACTCTTTCTATTTCTCCACTCTCTTTTTTCATTAATTTCTACCAATAAAAAATTTCCCTTAAAATGTGTGTATGGCTTTCAAATGTATCAAAACTTATATGGACTGAAATTATTTGTATAAAATTATTTACCGAATCTATCTCTGCACGAAATAATTAACCCTAAATATAAATACTATGCCTGAGTCTTATATGGCAACAAAACACGGTGAAACAAAAAGAAGCCAATTTGTCATCATCTTTTATAATGACAGAGAAGTTTCCTTTGTAAAAAAAATAATCCAAAGATGTGGAGAAAACATACTCATATTCTCTAAATTATTACATTAATGTTTGACATGACTTCTATAGAACTTATAAAATAGGGAGAATTTCATGTATCCCCTCAAAAACTTTAATATTACGTATTTTCCCCTCCAAAATCAATAATTACATATTTATCCTTCAAAATGATAAAAACTCGCATATTTATCCAATCCATCATATTTAACATTAACTTCGTATTAATTCTCATTTGAATCTTATTAAATCTCGTAGTTAGAAATGTGGCCATCGATTCGGTTTTGTGTTGTGCCTTTTGTATGACCATTCAGGGGCGGAATTAGAAAATTTAGTTAGAGGGGGCTGAAACTTAAAATGCAAAAATATTAAATTGTGGTTAGTGAGACTTGAACCCGAGACCTCCCAATAACAAAATAAAGTCTTAACCACTAGAGTGCAAGTACACATCTAACATTTTATGAGGAGGGCTAAACTATATAAAAACTTCAAAGAAATAAAAAATCAATTAAATTTTAACATACGTGATTAAAAATTTCAAAATCATGAGGTGACTTGGCATCCCCTGGGCATAGTGTAGATCTGCCCCTGCGACCATTGTACCAGTCCCATAAAAAGGCCTCATTTGTAAATTTTGCACCCTACTAATGTCAATCCCTTCTTATCAGATTACATACCTTTTGTTTTTTTTTTTGGATTGAATCCTTTTCTTTGTTGAATAACAAAAAGGTTTCTTTTGGTTTATTAAAATATAGTTCATGTTGCCTATCTCTCTGAAATCCATTTCTCCCAAAGTTTTATAAATCTTCATGTCCAAGTATAACAACGAGGTTTAGTACTGGATGTTTTCCACTCTGTATTTAACTTCAATTTCAGCAATGGAATGGGCTTTTATGGCCTTTTAAAAAAAAAAAAAAAAAAAACGAGGTTTAATTTACAAGAAGAACCCTCTTGCTTCTCTCTCTCAGAACTTAGTCTAATAGATAAGGTCATGTCTTCTGTGTGTTAGATTTTAGGTTATGAACTCTGATGAAAAATTTCTCGTGAATATTTACAATTAGAATGCTTAATCCATCTTTATTAAAAAAAAAAAATACCGTCTGAATAAGTTACGAATTAATATTTAAATAAAATGATCGGTCACTCTATATTATGAGATATGCCGATAGATGTAAAATTAATATTTCTTATGGATATTTTAATGAATAATAAAGTAGGAAAACTTAATTTTGAAAAGGTCTGCAAGTGAATAGTCATACGTGCCGTGCCGTGAATAGTCTTTACTTGATGTTTTGAAAAATGTGATTTTAAAATCTGGAAGAATTAAGATCCCGACAATTTTGAAAAGAGGAGGGTTCCAATACCTCATACTTTTCATACCTCATATTTTATATCTTCATTTTCAAAGTCCAATATGTTGATCCAAACCACTCAATATGATATCCGTACTAAAATATGCTTGGGGATCAAATTTTATAATTTTTGAAAAAAAAAAATTACTATTTTTTTAAATAGGCAGAAAATAACTGTTTTTGAACGGTCCAAATACAGTGATTTTGTACCTATCTTAAAAAATAGTAAAAAAATTGCAAAAATTATAAAATTTCATCCCCAAGTATATTTTTGTATGGATATCATGTTGAGCGGTTCGGATCGATAGTTTGGACTTTGAAAACAAAAATATACAATATGAGCTATGATGAAGTATGAAAATCCTGAGGTGTTGGAAACCTCTCTTTTGAAAATTATACTTGAAAATGAAAAAGGTGCTCAATTTAAGTTCGATACTGATAGTTTTTAAAAAAGATATCCAGCAATTATATTCTTCTGTTATTTTATTTAATTGCGGTTTATAAAAAAATTGATTAGATGCCATCCAAATAGGAGATCTGAGTTCAATTAAAATATGGAGAGTTATATTTTAAAAGAATTGTGTCAAATTAAAATGAACGACTCAGATCAGATGAAGAATTGCACTGCATAGAAGACTCCGCCGTAACTTCGTCTCTTTTTCCGTCCCGTACCCCAAAACAAAAAGATAGAAGACCGCTGACCAAGGTCAAATCTCATTGGAGTCATTGTATCTAAAGTCAACAAATAAGGTACATTAAAATGACATCACCCCATATCTCATTGGAGTCATTGTATCTAGAGTCAACAAATAAGGTACATTGGAATAACATCACCCCATATCTCACTGGAGTCATTGTATCTAGAGTTAACAAATAAGGTACATTGGAATAAACATCAACCCATATCTCATCGGAGTCATTGTATCTAGAGTCAACAAATAAGGTACATTGTATCCAGAGAATGAGATCACCCCATATATCATTGGAGTCATTGTACCTAGAGCGGTAAAAATGTGCTATGTTATGTTGTGATTTTGGTCTCGTATTATGCTGTGAGCAAATAAATAGTCATACGTGTTGTGTCGTACTGTGACCAAAATGGCGAAGGTGGTCACAATATGCGAATGATTACAGTATGTGAGTCACGTCATGCCTAAACGTGCCATGTCCAAACGTGATTGGTTACGTCTAATTTTTTTTTTATAATTTAGATTAGTTTATTCAAGATTCATCATTTGATTAAGATCTAATGGTCCTAGTTACATGTGACTCGCATGACCACATGTCGTGTTGTGCCGTGACCAGATCTTTCGAGTGACGTGTCTGTCGTGCCAAATTTTCAACAGATGACCACGGCACGCAAATGGTCACGACACACGGCATACCAGTCACGGCATGTAACAGTGACACGTGCTGTGCTATTACGTACCATCAGGGGCGGATCCAGGATTTTCGTCAGGGGGGCAAAAAAAATATCGAATCGGGTTTAAATCTATTAATTAATTTGGTACTCGATAAAAAAAACAATGCTTTAACTTATACTTTTCAATGGTTTGACTTGTAATTTCTGATGTTTTGACTTATAATTCTAATTACCAATCAAAATTCAACAAATTTATTTCAATTTTAACTCTAAATTTAACCCAAATTACAAATCAAACGTCCAGAGAGGGGCAAAAAAAATTTCAGGGGGGGCAAAGTCGGTCGGAACCGCTAAATCTCTACTAAAACTCAAAATTCAGGAGGGGCAGCTGCCCCTCCCCCTGGATACACTTGGGTCCGCCCCTGCGTACCATAACCGTGCCGTTTCGTGAGAGAGCCGGCTCCACCATGCTATTTTTTCACTCTAATTGCATCGTGCTTTGGTCAAGTCAACGCGCAATGCCAGTATCCAGATGCAAATTCAATGAATCAATGATACAGATGATGAAATACAAATGAGAAGAGAAATGTTATGGAAATTGAGGCCCCCCCCCCCCCCGGTACATCAGCTAGCATTCCTTTTCTCAAATTTGAATTGTATTCATTTATTGAATTAACATTAAATTTGCACGTTTATTGGAATTATTTGTTGAATTCATCAAGAATTTTCCCCTAGTCAAATTTTAATTGATTCGGTCATGTTTCTTTCAACATTTAATTAGTAGGTAATTATTAATATTCGTGCACTTTAGACGAGCAACTCAATCTTAATATCCTCTTATTTGAATTATAATGATGTTCAATATTGTTGTATCTATTATATTTATTATTGAATTTATCATGCTGGTTGCCTTAATTTATTCAATTTGTTCACGCACTAGAATTTGAATTATGTACATTAGATATGACAATAAATGATGCCATTTTACACAACGCACCTACTATAAATTTGAATTATATCTTGCATTTTTTTAAATATTACTTATTTTCATTACTTTTGGATGCCACTATATCAGAATTCAATATAATTATTTGCAATTAAATACTAATCATAATAAAATATTCCGGGCCACAAAAGTTTTCAATTTTTTAGAGGACTTGAAATGCAAAAATTTTAATCTCTCCTATAAATATACTCAGCTTGAGGTAAACAAACACAAGATAACTTCCTCTTTGATTTATTATTCATTCCAGCAATAAAAATGAGGAGAGAGCATAAATTGTGCATATTCCATCCTTGTGACTACAATTCACGCACAAAATTGTAAGTGAATGTATTTTTTTTGCAATAATATAATAATTTGTTTGTCAATTTATGTGCATGTATTTTAGTAGGAGGAGGGATCCGATTACACCACTTTTGAGTTACCACAAAATTACCCTCCTCATTTTCTACATTTTCAAAGTCCAAATCGTCAATCCAAACCGTTCAACATGATTATCTAAATAAAATGTGCTTGCAGATCAAATTTTACATTTTTTTGAATTTTTTTACAATTTAGCAAGTATATTACAAAAACTAGTCAAATTCAGACCATTGAATTTTGTACCCATCTTAATAAATAGTAAAAAAATTCAAAAAAATGTAAAATTTGATTTGCAAGCACATTTTATTTAGATAATCATGTTGAACGGTTTGGATCGATGATTTAGACTTTAAAAATGTAAAAAATAAGAAGGGTAACTTTGTGGTAACTCAAAAATAGTGTAATCGGATCCCTCCTCTTTTATTAGAGCATTTCGTTGCATTCTTTTCTACTTATATTATTTTCATGAACTCTAATCTGTTGAACCAAACTTCAATCGTCACACCTCTCCCTGCCATCTCCTATTCCAAAATAGATATTAAAATTTATGTCATAAATTGGATTCCAGATGAAGACTTTTGGACACAATAAGAGGTGTGATATACTAAAAGATGATAGATCGTCTACCAAATTATCACATGGTACCTGGCCTCAACTCCCGAAATTTTTAAATATAGCACAGAAAAAAAAAAATCAAAACGGCATCAAATTCTGAAAATTCTAGATTTAGCATGGCCATAGATCGGCTGAGCGGCCCCATTTACTGAGGACCACAGATTGGCTGAGCGGCACCAGAAATGGGACCACAGATCAGCTGAGCGGCCCCTGAGCTTCACGTATTACCATGTCACCAATTTACAGCAGCTTGCTTTATAGACTTCGTCAAAGTATGAACATGGTCTATGATTAACTGATAATTCCAATACAAAATTAGTATATTGTACAAAATGGATACATGATGTTTTTACTCTAGAGTCCAAATATTTAAATGTAAGATTGGTCCATGCAAAATATACTGAATCCATGAGGTCTTCGTGACAGAGTAAATTTGAGAAAATTGGGGCCGCTCAGCAAATCTGCGGCCGTGCTAAATCTGAAACTTTCAGAATTTGGTGCCGTTTTGGTTTTTTTTTTTTTTTTTTGATGCTATAAATAAAAATTTCGGCCTCAACTCAAAACACATATTTCAAAAATTACAGTTCCCCTCTTTCATTAAAGAAACTTATTAGTAAACACTATCCACCTTACTGGTCGAATGTGCTATATATGCACCAAGCAGTTTGCTAGTTGTGATTCTGATTGAGAATTTATCAAACTTATTAAATAGATGAGTTATTTCAAAATCAATCAATAGTATTATTACTATATCTTATGGTGTTTCATTATAAAATTTCCTTGATGACAATATATAAAGGGGATACATATATACTTCAGTTCAATATTTAATCTCACATTTTTTTTGCTTACTTATATAGATCCTTTATCAAGTAATTACAGCATGAAAAAATGAAGTTAAATTTGAAACTAAGAATGGACCGAAAAATTTAATCAAAAGAGTTATGCATAATATAATGATTAGAGCTATAAACATTATAAGATAATTGTTGTTCTATGCAATTTTCTAATTTTCTTGTTTGACTAATTTGTAAATTATACAATGATTGAATTTAACGATTTCATTGCATGAGTGAGTTTGCAGGTTCAACAACATTATAATTGCAAGATTAAAGTTGAAGAACCAATAGAATCAACAAGACTTTACGAAAATCAAGAATATAGATTGTAATATCAAATAGATAAGTAAATTTGAGATTGTTGATTTCAGGAACTATCCGTTCGGTACGGAAGCAAACCGTTTAGTACATAATTGACACGGTACCGGATGGATACGTATATGAAGCGTGGCAGTACGGAATAATTATTTTGTCTGACTATCATTCAGAACGAAATGTTCCGTTTCAAGTCAGAGGACTCCCCTTAGTGTTCCATTATGAACGAATACCATCTATACTGTACGCTACTTGAGAAACACTGAATTGGGGAAATGGTGAATGATTTTATTTAAAAGTCGAACTAAAAAGTCAAACTAAAAATTGGAATATAACCTAAACTTAAAGATCGAGAGATGATTAGTAAAGTCCTGGATAGTTGCCTCATAACATAACTTGAGTAGATACAAACATCCGATTGGACAATGTATGATTTCGAAACACATTAAAACACCAACCACCCTGTAGTTAATTAAAAATAACAATTTAAGTATTTCAATTTATAACCCTCAATATACACATGTTGTTAATTAATAAGGACAATTAATTAACAACACATCTTTATTTTTATACATAGTTAAAGATAGTTTCAAATTTTAATAATTAGAGTAATAAATTAACCAGCTAATTAACGACGTATCTTTATACGTACATGAAAATAATTTTAAATTATTACAAGTATAGTAATTAATTAACAAACGTACTTTTATCTTATACATATCAAATACGACTAATTATCACAATAATTAAAATAATAATTAACCAACGTATTTTTATCGTATAAATAAATTAGTAGAATCGTTTATTATTATAAGAATTAAATAAAGAGTTTATCTTCAAATTAAAAATATAACAAGCAGTTTATCTTCAAATTAAATTAAATGAAATTAAACTAAATTAACTACGATCAATCCGAACGCGTCAGACTGACTGAACCGAACACAGTCAGACTGACTGAACTTATTAAATATTATGAGTAGCTAAATGAAATAAGTCCAAACACATTAATAAAATCAGACGGGGGAGAGTGTTACGGGAATTTAGTTTAGATTTTAATTAGATTACGTTATGAATTTCAGGTCATCTGGCCTATCTTGATTCCGATCCGTGGTCTGATCCCGTGGACGACTATACTGGAGCAGGCGAGGATCCTGCAGACTACGCTGGTGTCTAGCGCTTGCACACGGCTCCCGCTTTATATTCAGCTGTGGGATATCTGAATTATTCTTTTCATGGCGTAATTTTACGAGTCGACCCATCTAACCTGTCATATTTATTTAAAATTAAATAGCTGCATTGAAAACTATAGAGCATATTTATCCTTTTTGCACTGTAGATAGGACTTGCATAATCCCTGAAAAACTATAATTTACTATGTTTTAGGAGTAGGGTAACTTAAAGATATAGTATATAATATTATATTATATTAGGATATTAGTTTGTTTTCTTCTCATAGAAGACAATATATTATTATGTAGTTGCATGCATGCATTGGTGAGTGTTGAGAAAAGATCGAGTGACTTCGTTCTGTCTTGTAGGATGGGGTACGAGCGGGCCCGATAACCACTGAGCTGAGTGATCACTTAATTCCTTGGGAGGTCTTCTAGGACTATTATATACTTTTCTCGTTCATTTTACCATTTCACATGCTCATCCAATCTCGAGTTCTGTGGCACGAAATGATTCGGGATTTTTCCCCACCTACATTAGGAGCTACATGCCTAGAACGGGTTACCCCACTACAGTTCCGATCTCGAGTTCCATGGTGGCATGTTTTTATTACGAGGCTGCACAGTTAAAATCTCGAGTTTTATGGCAGTCTGATTATGCTACCGCACAGTTCCAATCTCGAGTTCTGTGGCGGGATTGTTTTACGCTACCGCATGGTTTTGATCTCGAGTTCTATGGCAGATTTTCTGTACGGTTCTGATCTCGAGTTCCGTGACATATTTAGTGCACAGTTCCGATCTCGAGTTCTGTGGCACATGGTTACTATTCCCATTGGTCTGGCCAAATGGTGGAGTCCATTGTCTGCTCATGAGGAAAGGATTAACACATTCTTATATCATGCTTGTATGATTTCTCCTATTTTATATGTTTGGTTGAAGAATCGTTTAGAAGAAAGATGCACGGAATTTCGATATGTCCATCTGCTAGCGTGCTATATATGTTACCTTGGGGGCAATGCTCATTGTCGCTAGGCAATGTGTATCATTGCACTCGCCGATCGCGGTACTTGAACAATATCTTATTGTATCTTTTGATCCGATTGGCACGGTACAGGGTGATTTTCTTTTCGTATTATTATATTAACTTCTACTCACACAGTATTTAGTTACTGGACTCCAATTTAGATTATTAATATTATGTTCTCCTTGTATTTTATTTTGGGTATCTTTGCATGTTGGCATAATAGATTAATCGCATCATTGGATAGTTGCACCTATTATATGTATTTTCTTTTAATAGTTAATAAGTTAGGTTATTTATATATATGTAACTACACACATAAATTACTGTTTACAAAATCATACGTAGTTTTATAATATATTAAAAGTACTTCGACCGTAGAGGATCCCTGAAGGGATAATTCTGAGTCACATACTGAGTGATTAGTCGCTCACCCACAAGTTTTTTCGTGAGTTTTTAGGTACAGAGACTAGCGATCAGCAGCAAGGTTTGCCAGGAGCTATCCCCGATGACCATGTAGTATGATTTACTATTTATATGACTTTTTGTTAGGATTTACGAGTCCCGCTCATCGGATTCGTTAGATCATGTATCTCTTTTCTTAGTTTGTGTTATGATATTATGACGTGGGTTGTATGGATTTTATATATGTAAGTTTATTTATGGATTGTATGACTTATGTTATTTTGTTATCATTCACGCTTCCGCACTTGTATTTGTATTTGTTTAGCCTTGTGTGTTTATTGAGTTAATGAACACGAGGCGAGGATTGATCACACCTTAATTCAGAATTTCCGGTTTGACGTGTGACAGTTTCCGTGTGAGTTTCAGAGACATCTGACTTTTACAATTCTTATTGCCAAAATAATAGTGCCCTTGGCAAAATTAACCTACATTAATAAAAATGGTAAACGTCCTCCTATACTAATCTGAGTTATCCAGCAATATGGTAATAAAATATCACTTTCTTTTATAATTTCTTAGGGAGTCGTTGAAGGGGAGAGGCCAAAAGGATTTATGCTGCTTCAAGGTTGGATCATATTTCGGCATTTGAGGCCGTTCATTTCCAAAGGCTGTGTCGAGATTAAAAAAAAAACAGAGATAGGGATTAAAGTGCCAAAATTTTGTTTGGAGATGTTGTTAACTCTTAAGGCATACCAAAATGAATTAAAAAATGATGTAATTTTTGTATACATGTATACTATGGTATATATAATATATTCAATAATTAGTATTAGAATATGGCTTTTTGAGATTTATAATTTATTCAAAAGAATGCTAATTATTGACCGTAGGTTACTCCTGTGATTTTTATTAATACCCTCGCAAAAATAAAAAATATCAAATCTTCCCTTGATATATATATATATATATATATATATTTTTTAAAACGCCTTGACCGCTCTTTGACTGGGTGGTCCACTGTTCAACAAACTGCCCCACGTTTGGGCAGTCACCTATGCACACTAGACCGCCCCACTATGGGGTGGTTTGGTTTTTTTTTTTTTTTTTTCAAATTTTGAGAGACAATATGTAGACCAAGATGCTGATATTTAACAATAAAAATTTGAATTTTATTTTTAATATTTGTTAGATTACTTATTTTGATGTATAATTAGCATATTTATACTAAAATACACTAAATTACTTGAAATTATGTTAAATTACGATAAACTACGCTAAACCTAAACCCTAAAAAATTACTTTACATTAAATGATTTAAAATTTTCACATTACATATTTATAAAAATTAGTGATATTTTAAAGAAATCATAAACCCTAAACTCTAATTTCTAAACCCTAGTTTTCGATATTTTTATTAATATATATACCCACGTTAGCTGGGTTTTTTGTTAGATGACTTCTTTTGATATAATTAGCATATTTACACTAAAATACGCTAAATTACAAATGAATAATAACGTTATATTCACTGAGAATGCGAAAAACGACGATAAAACTTCAAACGGTCATAAAACGGCGCTCGAGTGTCTGATTTCAGCAAATGACCACTTTTCGAAAAGCTTGTGAAAATACGCATGCATCCATGTTAGCAATGCTAAATTTCGAAATTTAAAATTGCCAAAAAACAAAGGGAAGAGCCTCAAAACTTCAGTTGAAATTTCCGATTAAGATTTTCATTTCTATTGTTCGATCTAAGTAGCTCAGTAAATTAGTTACATAATGAACTTGTAGAATACCAATTTTTACTATTTTGAGAATTTTTTTACTATTTTTTTATTTATGAAAGATGGCACAAAATCGGCCTAATTTAGCGTAATTTTGCGTAGTTTAGCGTAATTTAGCGTATTTCATTATAATTAGCGAAATTTGCGTAGTTTACCGTAATTTAGCGTATTTTAGTATAAATATGCTAATTATACATCAAAAGAAGTAATCTAACAAATATTAAAAACAAAATTCGAATTTTTATTGTTAAATTTCAACATCTTGCTCTTCATATTGTCTCTCAAAATCTAAAAAAAAACACCCAACCGCCCCACAGTGGGGCAGTCTAGTATGCACAGGTGACCGCCCAAACGTGGGGCGGCTTGGTTGAACAGTGGACCGCCTAGTCAAGGGAAGGTCAGGACGTTTTTTTTTTTTTTTAAAATATCAAGGGCATATTTGATATTTTTTTATTTTTGGGAGGGTATTAATAAAAAACACGGAGCTTACTCTTCCATCATTAAAATTAAAAAAACACGTTTCATTACATAAGGACATGATAAGGAAAATCATGGAAACCGTTGGCTCTCTACAACTATTGCCCCTCTTTCATTACATAATCGATATTCTAATATAATGCCCAAATTTTGTATTCATTCTCCCAAATTCGAATTGTATTCTCTAATTGACTTATGGAGAAGAATAAATAACGTAAATTGACTTATGAAGAAGAATAAATCAAACAAATAATTAAAAATGGACAAAAGGTTAAGTGGACCATAGATTAATTCCATTTAATTACATATATTGTGTATGTCACAACGGATATATGTAAATAAAATAACATTTTTTGTATAATAATATTAATTTTCTGGAAATAACTCTATATATATGAAAAACAAATAAACAAACATTTTTTTTTATAAAAATATGGTACACATTTATTTTAAAAAAATATCTTGAAATGTACACAAATAAATTGGTACACAGAAGAAGAAGGGAGAAATTTCAAAATACATGAATTCATCTTGAAGCAAGCATCATGGTCTGGAACTCATCAAATGAGAGAACACCATCACCGTTGAGATCGAACCGTCGAATCATCTGGCCGCACTCCTCCACTGATCGGTCCTCTCCCAACCGGCCAAGCGTACGGCTCAAGCTGGTCGGCGTGATGCATCCCTCACCGTTCATTTCGTACACCTTGAATGCCTCTTTGATATCTCTCCCCTTGTCTTCCTCGTCCTCAGCCTCGACAAGCTTCACGAAATCATTGAATCCTAGTTGGCCGTCCCCGTCCGAGTCTATGACTTTTACAGCGGTCTCTGCTTCCTCATCCGACATCTCCTGCCCCAACATTTGCATGCACCGCCGCAATTCGCTTGGAGAAATCTTTCCGTCACCATTCTCGTCAAAGTAGTTGAATACTCTTTGCATGTCTAATGATTTTGAGCATGACGACGACGATGACGATGACAATGACGATGATGATGATGACAATAACGGTGATTTTACAATCTTTATCTCATGTTTAGATTTATGTGATGATGATTGTGGTATTGGTCGAGAGATGAGGCGAGAGAGCCAATTGACGAGGAAGAAGAAGATTGGGCCGTGATGTTGGCCGGGTGCCGACATGGCTTGATGAGAACTAAAACGTGTTCCTTCCATGGCCAAATTAGGAGATAGCTTAGAATTAATTACACAAGCTCTAATTGCTTCTCTTTTATGTCATGTGATGGTTATGGTTATATAAAGGGGATATATATAAGGGAAATGTATGTGTAATCATTTCAAGATGAGACGACAAGGACTTGGGCAACATCCGAAACAATCAACTACTGTTTTTTAATTCTGTAAAAAAAAATGTTTGAATCTCTCTATAAGAATAGCTGTCTACCTTGTACACAATTAAAAATTTAATTGCGCGTGGACCTTGGAATGATATATGAAAAAGTCATAATTATATATATACTTAAGAAATTGACAAATTTTTAAATTTTGATTTAATACAATATCTCCTAAATATTATATTCAATTATATATACAGAGTAGAACTAGGGTGTTCCTAAGTTCACCAACCTTCTTTGTGAACTCAACTCTAAAACTAATTGGATTGACTTCAAATAACGAATCCGAACCGTTAAAACCCGTCTACCTTATGAGGGATGCATCTACATACAAAAATTTTAAGTTTTTGAATTAATTTTGTACAGAGTCAAGTGGTCAAAAAACGTTCAAAAAATGAATGCACTAAAATTAATTTATAGACCTAATTTTGACCGCTTGACTCTATACAAAATTAATTCGAAAATTTAAAACTTTCACATGTAGACGCATCACTCATAAGATAGACGGGTTTCAACGGTTCGGATTCGTCATTTGAAGTCAATCCGATAGATTTTAGAGTTGAGTTCACAAAGAGGGTTGGTGAACTTAAGAAACCCTAGTTCTACTCTATATATATATTACTAACTTCCAATAATAGTACACAACTGTAAAAAAAAATATTGATGGATAACTTAATTTATTGTTTTACAAGATCATCTAAAACAGTAGTATATGACTTTTAATTAATTAATACCCAAATTTCTAAATGACATTTTAGTTAATACAAATCTCATGACTTCATCCCACGTAAAATTTCATCACAAAACCAAGGAAATTTCGTAGCAATTTCGCTTCGGAAAATTTTGTGATATTGCTTTCGTCGCTTTCGTCACGTTTGTGATTTTAAATTTCCCATTTTTTTTTTTCCTTACAGCGTCTAGCACACGGTAACCTACAATCATACGACTGTACGTATTCTGTTGCAATCAATCAATAGACCGTTTATACTTCCTTTCGGTTTCAATCTTTCATTTTCATTTTTTTTTTCTTTTTTCAAAAGAGAAACTAGTAGGAAAGTTCGTCACAGGAAAAAGTACCTATATTGTCCTTAGTGGAGAAAAGTTGGTAAACTGCAGTCTACATCATATATATATATATATATATATATATATATGAGACATGCTTCTATGGACACAAGGACCTATTTGTAAAATGAACATATTTTCATTTTCAAAGTTCAAACAGTCGATCCGACCGTTCAACATTATCTCCATATTAAAATGTACTTGGAGGTCAAATTTTACATTTTTTTGAATTTGTTTACTATTTATTAAGTATTTTACAAAAACTAATCAAATTCAGACCATTGAATTTTGTAAAATACTTAATAAATAGTAAAAAAATTCAAAAAAATGTAAAATTTGACCTCCAAGTACATTTTAATATGGAGATAATGTTGAACGGTCGGATCGACAGTTTGAACTTTGAAAATGAAAATATGTTCATTTTACAAATAGGTCCTTGTGTCCATAGAAGAATTTGCCTATATATATATATATATATATTTTTAAGATTCACTGTTAGTAAACCTTCTAGATTTTCACCAAGGTGATTAATTTGTGAAGAATTAATTAGTGTCCTTAGTTGAGATAAGTTGGTAAGAATCCGAATCTGTTGCAATTCTGAGAGGAATTACAGGACTAGAAATTTCGAAATCAACTGTTCAAACTTTTCTGTGAGCGGATCTCGGAAACGTTCTCGGAAAAGTAAATTTTCATGCACGCATCTCAAGAAAGACCAACAGTTGGGATCGGAATTACATGATCCTGTAATTCCCCGAGAATTACAGCAGATTTATTTTCAAGTTGGTAAACTGCAGTCTACATCATATTTTTTTTTTTAAGATTAACTGTTAGTAAACCTACTAGATTTTCACCAAGGTGATTAATTTGTGAAGAATTAATTAGTGTTTCGGCTCCAATTTTTACATTTTTTTTTTACATTTTTAGTATTTTACTCAGAAAAAATATTTATAAAATTAAATTAAATTTTAGTATTTTACTCAGAATAAATATTTATAAAATTAAATTTCAATTTTTACATTTTATTTCTCGAATAAAGAAGAAAATTGTTGAATTTAATTTAGTATTTCCAATAATTATAATTTTTTTTTTCTATTCAATAAAATTGGTGGCTGATTATTAGATGCCTTTCTATATGTGCAATATTTGTTATTCTCACCTTTTATGTGCTAACTAGTTGAAAAATCTTTAAAATTTAAAATTTGGTGTAACAGGTGATATTGCTTTCCAATGTAAAAGGGGTGGGAAGTGTCTCCTGCTCTGGATCCGACTCTGTTGCTTTTCCGATCCCAACTATTCAAAAATTTTCATTCGCGTATTTCGATAAAAAAAAATTTCATGCACAAATCTCAACAAATTTGAATAGTTGGAATCGGAAAAACAGAACCCTGCTTTTCTCTAAGAAAATCAGCAGAGTCCGTTCTCTCCTGCTCTATATCTCCCTCTCGTTGCCCTTCAATCCCATTGATGGAGAATTACAAACTTTTAAACTCATTGGAAAAGAGATAATTAGTAGTATTCTACGCCTCCTGTTTTTTATTTTCGCTTAATTTCCTCTTGACTGATCAACTAAATTAATTTGCTGCTGGACCTAAATAGTTCTATGCTATTTTTCTCAAGCTAGAAATTAAGTGCTAGAGATCCTTATTTGAGCATAGGAATCATCAAAAATAGCTGAGCAACTACAAAGCACTCCTCAAAAAACTTCGAAATTACCAGGGGTGGACCCAAGGTGGTTCTAGGGGGGCAGCTGTCTCCCCTGGATTTTGAGTTTTAGTGGAGATTTATCGGTTCCAACCGACTTTGCCCCTCCTATAAATTTTTTTGCCCCCCTTTGGACGTTTGATTTGTAATTCGGGTTAAATTTAGGGTTAAAATTGAAATAAATTTGTTGAATTTTAATTGATAATTAAAATTATAAGTCAAAGCATCAGAAATTACAAGTCAAAGCATTGGTTTTTATCGAGTATCAAATTGGTTAATGGATATAAATCTGATTCGATATTTTTTTTGCCCCCCCCCCCCCCCCCCCCGACAAAAATCCTGGATCCGCCCTGAAAATTACATATTTTATCCACTAAAATTCATAATATCATATTGAACGTTCTAAATTTAAAAAACTAAAAATTTACCCATTTTTTTTACCTTTTCTATTAAAACTCATTTTAAATTTAATTTATTTTACATTTTACTCTTTATTAAAAATAATAATAAATGTAGTATGTATAAGAAAAATGTTGAGTCTTCCATTGTGTGCACATCACAAGTAAGAAAATGAACTATTTGCTCTCACAACCGGCTAATTAGAAGACTGAATAATCCTCTTAAACATATCACATAATTTTTATTTTTTATAATAAATGATAAAATGGATATTTTATAAATTTAAAATAAGTTTTAATAGAAAAAAAAAACAATGAATTGGGGAAATTGTTAGTTTTTAAAATTTAGAGGGGTAAATAAGATATTATTAATTTTAGAGGGGGTATACATAATTTCAGAACTTTTGAGGGACATAAATGAAATTCTTCCTAGAAATTATGCGAAATAGTAAATTGGTAATGTAAAGCAACTGCATCGGATTCCTCAATATTTAACGAGCATAAAAAATTTCCAATACAAGAATTATACCGGGGTTTTGTCCAAACGGCTTTGAACAAAGTTTCATTCAAAGTCTGATCTAAACCATCCAATCTGCATCAAAATTTGTATAGCCATTTAAATTTATTGAGTTTTAAATATATTTGCACGAATCTCAATGCAAATCGGACGTTTGACCTTGACTTTAAGATGAGGCTTTGTCCAAAAGCCCTTTGGACAAAATCCAATCCTGAGAGACAAGTGAGATGAGTGGGTATCCTCTGAGATATCTCAACTTTTGCGTGACCGACGTGTCCGGTGCCTATTAAAAAAGATCTAAATCCTTTGAGATATCTAATTGAGATGAGTGCCTATTAAAAATATTCATTATATTTAATTATCCAAATAATTATTTATAAAAGATCTAAATTTATTTTTTGTACTTCGTTAGGTATCTGGGAGGATATAAACTCCCCGAGATCTTGGACAACTTTCAAAAGTTTAATTGTACTTAAATAATATTAAAAAAAATGTACAACAAGCTAAAAATGCAAAAGTAAACTTCCTTGGAAGCAATGCAAAAATTAGGTCCAGAAAATAGAAATTAATAATGGAAAATATGCATTAAATTGTCAAATACGTTATTGGCATTATATTTTTCAAATAAGTTTTTTTTTTTAATAAAAGCGCATCTGAAAATTTTCGTCTTGCAAATCCTAAGCTTTGAATGGATCATTTTAATTTATTTTCCGGGGGAGAGTTGACTAGAATTTTTATCTTTTTTTTAATGGAAAAATGCTGTAAATATGAAAATTACATAAATTGGAAGGTTCAAAAAGAAAAACAAAAAAATTTAAAAAATCTAGGGACTCAAGTAGAAAATTTATAATTATGACCATCTCAAGTCCATTTTTCTTTCGTCAACACTATAAAAGAACAATGTTTTCAATTTTCAATAATACTCTTTTATAGTTGTATTAGTCGTTTTCAACAATTAGTTAGAAAGAGAGGATATGTCTTAATAGAGAAATGGGAGAGGCCACCAAATAGTTGTTACAATGGAAAAATATCCTTCTAGATACCGTAAAAGATTATTCTCACTTTACGGAGATTAACTTCCATCTGCTTTGAGATTTGGGCTAGCGTAGGGGCAGTATTATTAACTTGGTATGAATCTCAAAGCTCAATAATATTGTCCTATACGTTAGTCCGAATCAAAGCGTATAGGAGTTCATCTCAAACCATAAGGCTGTGCTCCAGTAATTGTATTAGAGAGGGAGGGGAGGGAAAAGGCCTACACCCCAAATCGGGGGTGACGATTTTGGCTTCTGCAGGGTTAATAATTCACCTGCTTTGTATTTCCTTCCTTCCAAAATTGAATTGTGGAGCAGGTGAAAGTTAAAAATTTCCTCAACCTCCCCTCCTCTAATCCTAATTGGAGCACAGCCTAAAGTGAGGGGAATCTTTTACTGTACCCGAGAGGGTACTTTTCCTTTTATAATTTGGTGATCAACACAGTTTTTATCTAGATCGAGTAGAAGTCAGATTCTCTCCGGTACTGTAATAGGGAATTTTTTATAATTATTGAATTTGGACTGTTTTTTTCCGACATTTTTATTAATACCCTAAAAAAAAACAAATATTAAATATACCCTCAGTTTGAATTTTTTTTTAAATATGCCCTAACCGCCCAGGGGTGAGTCGGTCCACTCTTCCCATCAAACCGCCTCCCTGTGAGACGATCAGCCAGTGTATACTGAACCGCCCCACAGAGAGGCGGTCCATTTTTTTTTTTTTTTTAGAGATTTGAGAGACAATATGAATGAAATTTAATAATAAATTTTTTAATATTTGCTAGATTACTTATTTTGATGTATAATCCGACATTTTTAAAAATACCCAAAGTTAATTAAAATTAATAAAAATGCTAAGACCCATTCAACTTTTATTAAAAATGTCCAAACCGGCCGGTTCCTTGAATTTTTTTTTTTTTTTTTAGAGACAAATAACTAAAATGCTGATATATAACACTAAAAAATCAAATTTTTTTAAACTTTTTTGATAGCATATTTATACTAAAATACGCTAAATTACTTGAGAATTACTTGAAATTATGTTTATTTTTTTTTTTTTTTTAAGAGACAAATAGCTAAAATGCTAAAATATAACACTAAAAAATCGAATTGTTTTTTTAAATATTTGCTAGATTACATTTTTGATATATAATTAGCATATTTATACTAAAATACGCTAAATTACTTGAAATTATATTAATTTATGCTGAATTACACTAAATTAATTGAAATTACAATAATTATGTAGAATTAGGCTAGAATACGGTAAATTACGCTAAATTACGTATCAATAGGGATGATATATTCACTGAGAAGGTGAAAAACGACGACGAAACTTCAAACGGTCATAAAACGGCGCTCGAGTGTCCGATTTCAGCGAATGACCATTTTTCGGAAAGCTCGCGAAAATGCGCATGCGTCCGAACTAGCTTTGCTAGATTTTCAAATTCAGAATCGCCAAAAACAAAGAGAAGGGCCTCAAAACTTCAGTTGAAGTTTCCGATTAAGATTTTCATTTCTATTCTCCAATCTACATAGCTTAGTAAATTAGTTATATAATGAACTTGTAGAATACCAATTTTTATTATTTTTGGAATTTTTTTACTCTTTTTTATGATTTATGAAAGATGGCACAAAATAGGCCCTATTCATAAGTAATTTTGCGTAATTTACCGTATTTTTAATTCAGCATGATTTATGTAAAAACCAATGTTGGTTTGCTAATTTTTTTTTTAATTATGGTTTTTAAAAAAATTTACATATTTTAGTATAAATATGCTAATTATAAATCAAAATAAGTAATCTAACAAATATTAAAAAAAAAATTTGAATTTTTAATGTTAAATTTCATTCATATTGTCTCTCAAATCTCTAAAAAAAAAAAAAAAAAAAAAAAAAAAAAAAAAAAAAAAACTGGACCACCCCTCTGTGGAGCGGTTCAATGTTAACTGGCTGACCGCCCCACAGGGGGGCGGTTTGATGAGAAGTGGACCGCCCCACCCCTGGGCGGTTAGGGCATATTTAAAAAAAATTTCAAACCGATGGTATATTTAATATTTGTTTTTTTTTAGGGTATTAATAAAAATGTCGGGTTCTTTTTAACTCCGCACGACTCTCAAAGCCCAATAATAGGGGCTCCTGCGATAGCGTGAATCTCAAAGCGGGTGGGAGTTAATTTCAAACCGTAAAGTAAAGTAAAATGAGGGAAATTTGTTTACGTTAGCTGGGAGGATACGTTTCCGATCTAGTAAAGGCCTAAAGGGTGTGCTTTTGACTTTATTGACCAACCAATTTGTGGTCTGCCGTTGCAGATGAAGTAGAATGTAGTAAACGGAGGAGGTTCGTTTAGCCGAAAGAAAAATTCATCATTGATTGAAGTTGATATCGATTATTGCCTCATCAACATCACGATATTACGTCAACAATGGAAAACAGGATTGAATCTTTTAGAATAGTGAATCCAGATCATTCTTTTAACTTTGCACGAATCTCAAAACACAAATAAGATTGGCGCATGCATATTCCAAATAGGCATTGTTTTTTAGGAGATAGGAGTAGGTCCGATGGGCATCGGACCTACTTTTAGGTTCAATTGAATCTAGCACCGTAAAATTAGCATTAAATCTGTGTGCACGGAAATTGATACAGATTCGCACGGATTTTGATGCATAGTACACGAATCTTGATGCTAATCCGATGGTTATCATACCCATTGAACCAAAGTAGGTCCGATGGGCATCGAACCTACTCTGAATTCGTTTTTGAGTTAATTTGGAGACGTAAAGTAGTGGACCCTACCTTACATATTCCTGACATGATAAGCACTCAGAAAACAGGGCGTTTCGATGGGTATATGATCTGAGTCGTTAGATCTGTATTAAAATTTGTGTGTATGAATTTATTATAATCCGTTCATTTCAGTAACTTGAGATATATGACTCTCATTGAGCTCTGCTAGAATGTTTTTAGTAGCACTGCGGCCGAAATATTACAAAATCAAAATTTAAAATTTTATAGTCGAAATATCGATCTAAGTAGCTCACTAAATTAATTGTATATTATATTTGTAGAATAACAATTTTTACTATTTAATTTTGTTAACATCTCTGTTAAACTTGTTGCTACCCTGCTGATATTTTTTTAATATACAACATTAAATAAAAATTATCAAATATATCTAGGTCCCGTAACTATTTTTGAAAGTGCTCAGACCGGCCAAAGTTGGCCGGTCCGATTAAATATTCGGCCTGCCGAAGTTTGGCCGGTCCAGTATTTTTTTTTCTATTTCAATTTTTTTTTTTTTGAATTTACTATGGGGATGTAGCAAACCATTCTTTTCTTTCTAGCTGCTTCTGTTGTATTTTAGTTTATTTTATTTTATTCTGATTTTTGCTTCATGTAACAAGTTTCAATCCATGAAATGGGGGTCAGACATCTATTTTTACTTTAAAAAACTTAATTTAGTTTCTTGTAATTTAGATTGAGAAATTCATTTACAAACAATGGAGCAATTATAAGTCACTGAAGATTGGCACTGGGAGAAGGATACTTCAATCACTGGAAATTAATGAAGTATTAATATTGTTGAGTGGTTTGACCGGATATGTATTTAATTTGTCTTTTGTTATGAAAATGTTGTACATTTTTTTTTCTTAGCTGACATATATGGAATTACAAATTCCTCGTTCCATACCAAATTGACATGTAAGAAACAAACATCCAATGTTTCCATTAAATCCCAATGTTTAGGTGCTCGAGACATTTACGCTCTCGGGGTAATTAAAAGATTTATAATATCTGATATTGTATTGACAAATTTAGTTTCATGTACCAGCCTTGTTGCTTGAAGGAATTCACATCCTCTGAGATATCTCAACTTGTGCGTGTTCTTCTGAAAAATCACAACCATTCAAATAGTTATGCACGAATCTCAAAGCACAAATAATACTGCCTCCCTGTGCTATCCCCGAATAGGCACCGGACATGTCGGTCACACAAAAGTCGAGATATCTCGGAGGATACGCACTCTGCTTGAAGTTGGAGCAATCAATTAATGATAAAGTTATTAGCTTCTGCCCATAGTGACAACTTAATTGTTCGGGAAAGGTTTGGCGAGATCAAAAATTCGTGATTCGAGAATAATTCGGGTATAATTCGGGAATGATTCGGAATAATACGGATTAGAAATCTCAGTCTTACAAGGAAAAAAAAAAAAAAAAAAAACCCAAAAAATTTTTTTTGGGAAAAATTCGCGAAAAATTCGTAAAATTCGGGAAAAGTTCGTAAAATTCGCGAATTATTCGGGTATAATTCGGTCAAAGTTCGGTCAACCGAATATTCGGCGTTCGGTTCGGCATCACCAAAAAAATAAATTATTCGGGTATAATTCGGATATTATACGCCAACCTTGTCACTATGCTTCTGCCTGAAAATTGAACAAAATTATCAACGGCACATTTCTAAATTTGGCATTAATTGATTGCTCCAAAAGCAGAATAAAATAAAATAAAATACAACAGAAGTAGCTAGAAAGAAAAGAATGGTTTGCTACATCCCATAGTAAATCCAAAAAAAAAGGAAAAAAACAGAAACAGAAAAAAAAAATATCGGCAACCCCTGATACTTTATTTTAGTTTCTAATTAAATTGATGGTTTGAAAAAAAAAAAAATTATAATAAGAAGTTTCAAATTTTAATCTAATTTCATCATTTCTCACATGTGACTTGTGAGGGACAGGTGAGATAGTGGACAACTGCATCTGTTTTTGGAGAGATTTCACAAACTGCTAACTCAACTTTCCACCATATATATTAAAAAAAAAAATCAAATCAAATTATTCTAACATATGTGATATTTTAATTATAAAACCATGCCTTCTGGTAAAATAGTTGATGAAATATTTACCACCGAGTTCAATAATCTCATCGGACAAAAATTATATATTCCAATAAATCTCTACAACTGGACTCTCCTTTGCTCAACCATGGGTCCGGATCCTCTAAAGTAACCCAATTTTTTAGTTTATATCTGGACCGTCCGATTCAAATTCCAACCAATCCGGTCCGAGGTGAAACGCATGGGGCCCCTTTAATCTGACGGCCCAATTCAAATCTAACGGTCCGGATATAAACTCAAAAATTGGGTTACTATAGGAGATCCGAACTCACTCAACCATTGTGAGAAGAACCAACTTCAAATGACATTCTTTTCGTTTCGGCTCTGATCGGAATCAAGAAGCAGAAGATTTCAATTCAATTCAATTCAATAGAGGTTTCTTCAATACAAACGAATTAGAATTGAAACTTTCAGATTGGAAAGAATGTTTTATTCTTTTTTTAACATTTTCTATTACTATTATGAACATGCATGCCCAATGTAAACCAAAAGAAAATAAATTTGTTACGTTTCCGATAATATTTCAACAGTTGTATAATATTAATATCGTGAGAGATATAGAGCAACTTTATTTGATCCTTAAGTAATAAAGAGGTGCTTTATAATACTTGAAAACAGGAAAGGACTGAATATTGAATAGGATGCAAAGGACGTTAGCAGTCAAGAAAGCCTTCTTTCTTTGCAAAGATCACCATTCGAACATATATGGAATGGAGGAAACAAGTTATCTTTCTTTTTCCTTTTCTCTTGTCTTTTTTTCTTTTTCGGCAAACGTACTGTGCAACTACAAAGCACTCCTTAATCATAAAAAATAGCTGAGCAACTACAAAGCACTCCTTAATTAGCTGAACAACTATTTCTCCTTTCCCGGGATGTAAGTGTTTGATCTCTAGATGAGATGTAATTGTTTGATCTCTACATAAGGCGTAATTGTTTGTCCTTTATGATTCCCCAACAAGTGGTATCAGAGTTTTCCTATGCCGAAAGATTAAGTCTTTTAGGATCTAGAGAGAATTAGAAATTATTGATGATTTTTGTTGGATTTTTCTTGATTGTTTTATATCTGAAAATTTTGATTTGGAAAGCACAAAACTTGTAAAAGTTATAGCCATAATTGTCTATTTTTCAGTTATTAAGTTGGTTAGAATTTGCTAGAATATTTTCAATTAAAATCGCAAAATTCTAATCAAAATTCGGTCATGGCAGAGCTTGTGCGACCCTCTGTGCGGACGCACAGAGGCCACACAAAATTCCGCACAAATTTTAATAGGCAGTTCTGGAATTTTGGGTTTTACAGATTTGAAATTAAATTTCTAAATTTGAAATATTATACAGATTTGAAATTAACTTTCTCATGTTGGTGATCTCTCAAAGGATCGAGTTACTCCATGAAAACATTCATGGAATCAGGTATTATGTTCCGCACTTAAGATTTATATTTTATGAGTCGGATTTAGCATATGACGGTTCTTCGGGGTGTAAGTGTTTGACTCCTGAGATGTAATTGTTTGATCTCTAGATAAAGCGTAATTGTTTGGCCTTTATGATTTCTGAACAGTAACAATTTGGTTAGTTGTTGGTTGTAACAGATTCGGTTAGATTAGCAACAAGAGTTAGTTGATGTAATTCAGGATAAAGAAGGATATATTGTAACTCTCTATATAAAGAGACAGAGAAACTTGTAAGACACATCAATGAAATACAATCCATTTCTCTCTTTCTAAAATCCATTAATAATATAATCTCCCAAACTGATCGAACAGGGAGCGATGTTTCTCTTTTCGAGCTATTTAGAGGAGAGGCAGCTTGTGCTACTTGATCACACCGCAGGAATTGATACAATCGCCATGTAGTTTTGAACAAGAGCCACAGTCATCATCTAATTTTCTTTTGGTAAAGTATCTCATTTTGTTATAATAATGTGAGTTGGTAATTGTTCGATAATTGTAGTTCTTTATCTTTTAACATTCTTGTCGTGGATCTATTATAATTCAGGCTTGGATCTTAAATTCTTAACCCCATAAACTCCAATTTATAGTACTTAGGCATGCTTGAACTCTTCAATCAAAACTATACTGGTGCCAGGTCCAATGCAATTTTTCTGGTAAAGCCACCTAATAGCAAAATCTGAAAACCTGGAAGGGAGAGCCATAATCGGGTACGTGACACATTGTCTCACAAGATGTATTTGTAACTTATAAGATAAATTCTTAAATCTTAATACATCATATCTCTTAATTTGTACTGTCAATTCAAATAATTTGATAAATGATTCAGAATTCTTAAATTTAAGCATCACAGAAGTACATTCATAGTATGATATACTAAGATCTTTCAGTTACTTTTTTTTAAAATTTTTTTGAAATAATCGACAAGGAGTTCTCAACTATATCCAAACTGGCCAATAAATTATGTAAAAAAGGCTTGGTGTATGACCAAAATTAACAAGAGCTAATGATTTCACAATTCCCTTCCAGCACATTGATCCATCATCCGAATTCTGATCCACTAAAGGCTCTTGCACCAGAGGTCTAATTTGAGACAACCACAGAAATCAAGGATCCAAATGAAAGGGCAAAAATGGTATTGAACAGGATGAGAAACAATTCAAAAATTGGATATACCTAAAACCCCAACAATATCAGCAAATTTCAGTCTCTCAAATAGACAATCAAAGCCCAGTTCTTGCTCTTATGTTCCTTTTTGGAGTGTGGTATTTACGCGTTTCGGCCGATGGTTTGACTGGAATAAAAAAGTTTCGACTGAAATTTGACTGGAATAGGACCATTTCATCCGAAATTTGATTGGAGTCAGACCATTTCGGCCAAAACGTTTCAGCCCAATTCCGATCCAGATCGGCTGATTCTGGTCCGGAACGGCCGATTTTTCCTTCTAAGTTCTATGGCAGTAACACAACTATTAATAAATTGGCTGAACTCTCTAGAGGAAGATGCCTCCTGGGAGGATTATGATTGAATTAAACAGAAATATCCTCAATTTATCCCTGAAAGAGGGAAAAATGTCACGATCTAATGACAGTAGTAAAAAAATAATAAACAAAAAATGACTTTATGAGTCACATTTAATGACAGTAGTAAAAAATGACTGATAATTTTGAAAAACTTAAACTACACTTTATGTATATTTTGCATATGAGATTGATGAGATTAGATATAATTTAGGAATTTTTTATAATTAACTATTTTTCAAGCCATCAAGTTCATTAGAAATTAAAATCAAGTATTGGATGTAACACCAGAACTACCATCAATTTCAATAGAAACTAAAGTCAAGCCATCAATTTATTTAGAAACTAAAATCAAGTTCCACTTAAAAAAGAACCAATTAAGTTTACCAGTCATAACAAAAAACAATCATCACAGGAAACAAAGATGTTCAAAGACCCAACAACATGAGCTATGAAGTATGAACTCGTGCCCTTCCTCGTGCACTACCTCTCTTGATACTATGATTCAATTGCAAACTATTTGGAGGGTGTTCGTTGCAAATAAAATGTAACCTCTATATATATCTAAATCGCCCGATTGAAATGAACCACCATGGTCAGATTCCCTGGTTTGTCTTGCTTCCTTAGTTCAAAAAGGCAAAGATCCCCTTGTTTCAGTCCATTTATGCATACAAATTGGTGCCAACCTTTACTTATGCATCTGCCACTTTTATTTTTTCTGTAGTTTGCAATACATATCTTGTTTTTCTTATCTAAATTGGCAGGTAATAGAGTAATCTTCTTCTCCTTGCTTTGAAGAACTTTGCATGCAAAGCCGCTTGGTAAATACTGGTACATTGTTACATAGTACAACACGAGAGTAAGATTGATTGCTTATGTTATTTGTCTTGTTTCCAGCATTGCAATTTTAATAACAGTCAAAATGGAAGAAATACTTAATTACGTACCAGTACATGTGTATTAGAACAGTTTGGAGACAAGATTTTGACAAACAAGTCACTATCCTTTTGAGTTCTTCAGGCCATCCTGTTAGCAATCTCCTCTTGAGCTTTTGTCAGATAGGTCATGTGGGGTATGATATATAGCCTGGAAGCTTTCTTATTTCTAGTCTCCTTTGCTTTTGTTTTTCTGATAGTAATGTGTTCTCCTTCGTCACTCTCAATCTCATTGTCGCTGGATTCTTGAACAAAATCTGCAACAAGAAATTAAATGGCACAAAGTTTTTTCTTTTGTTCCCTTTCAGAATAGGAAAAAATAACAATTAAAAGTTGGCCTAATAGGTTTGATCATATTCGAAGAAAGGCTGGTATATATTTGGCATAGTAGGTTACTTGAAATAATATAGAAGTTTTCAGTACAATTATATTATAAATTTTTCTTTGAAGAATCAAAAACATTCTTTGACTAAATAGATTCCTTGATACATAAAGGATTAAAAAAATTCAAAATTAACGAATAACAAGATAGACCTACCTCTTGTTTTCTTCTTGCCACAAACCCTTTTTCCAACCGTGCGCGCTCGAACGGCACAAGTTGAAATCTCAGTAGAAGATTCATCGGTGTCACTACTACCGGAGGATAGAAATGTCATCTCTTTCTTAACCTCGCCTATCAAACTGTTGTGCGCCTCCTCTGACTCTTTTTTTGCAAGGAAAGGAACGGCCTTTTGGCATCCACTCCGATCAAAGATATTCACTTTAAAAGAGGAGTTACCTTTGTATGTAAATACTAACACATCATTATTACCTATTCGATTATCCCTAACAAATTTTTTCCAACCAGATCGCAGAGCAAATGTGTCGTTAAACCTGATCATTTTCACATGCCAAGCAATTCCGTTAGGACCTTTAAGTTCAATGTTTTTGCTCATGGATCCTTTTAAAAATTTTGCAAAGTTTTTTGGAAAAATCTGCAACATTATAAGCAAGGAGATCAATAAACAGTATTTGTCAGTAGCAGCTAACAAATGGAAAATAGCAATGAGATAGTATAACTTGCCATTGTGTGCATGGAGGATGCATCCATATCCACACAAAAATTATTCATTCTTGGATCAATGTCGCCACTTCCTTTCATGATCTCCAAATTACTCCTACTTTTCTCTCTCTCTCTCCATCTCCCAATATCCAAATCTCTACATATATTGACACACAATGAAGTTTCCCATAGTTTCAACTACCACATTTATTATGTGCATATACATCGAAACAAAAGAAAGTTTGATTAATTATTCTTTTCAATTTCCCGTCGTTTCAAGAGAAAAAAAAGAATTAAAATTTTGCTCTGTTCCCATATGAGGTGGCTTCCAACCGTTGTGGAAGATTATAATATTTGAACGCATCGTCTCTGGTACAAATTAAGGTGGAAACTGAAAAGGGTAATGACATAAATGGCATATTTGTGTATGGTAATTTATGAGCGTACTGGATGGAAATTAATTTATGACGTTTGAATCAAAAAATAAATTTATAAAATGTCATGGAGTTACCAACATATTGACTCTAAAATTAATGAGGGTAAATTTTTGGAGATTATTAAACTTTATAAAGAATTCGTTTTTTGTTGTTGAACTTTAATTTATCTCTGATTTAATTAATAAACTTTTATGTTTGTCAAAATTTAATCACTTGTTTAAATGCAATGTGAATTATATGGAGAGAGTCTCATCTACATAATTCTCTAATTATTATTCCTTACTTCATAATTCTCATTTACTATAATACTTACTATATCATAAACTATTAATCTATTGTGATTTTCAAAAGGAAGTTAGGGACGCCACCTATGTGCAAAAATATTTTTTTATCATAATATAAACATTCTTTGATCAGAAATTCTAATTTAGAAAAAGAAAAGGAATTAATGGAGATAGGTATCTCTCATATAATTCTTCAACCATAAAACATGAAAAAAAAATCAACAAAAAACCTAGAATTTATTATTCTTAGTTTTGCATAAAGAATAATGATAACAATATGTGACGTCTCGATAACAGGACTGACAACCTGCCACGCTCAAAATAATGAAATAGTAATTTTTTTTCAAAAAATGTAAAATTTGGTCTCCAAGCACATTCTAATATGGAGAACATGTTGAGCGCTTCAGATAAACTATTTGGACTTCGAAAACGCAAAAATAACTTATAAACATATGCCCTCATATGTTTATGTAAGTAGAGTAGCCAACCTCTATATATATATATATATATATATATATATATATATATATATAGAGAGAGAGAGAGAGAGAGAGAGAGAATGGCTAATATCAAAACGTTTGTTCCTGGGCTCAGGAACAAACGATTCCGTTCTCCAATTTTCGAAGTTCAAACAACAAATCCAAACCGTTAGATGTTCAATCTATATTAAAATGTGTTTGGAGACCAAATTTTACATTTTTTGGAATTTTTTTACTATTTATTAAGCTAGTCTGAAAACCGTTGTTTTTCAATGCTGCAGAAATTTCATAAAAACAGCGGTTTTCAAACTAGCTTAATAAATAGTAAAAAAATTCCAAAAAATGTAAAATTTGGTCTCCAAGCACATTTTAATATAGATTGAACATCTAACGGTTTGGATTTGTTGTTTGAACTTCGGAAATTGGAGAACGGAACTGTTTGTTCCTGAGCCCAGGAACAAACGTTTTGATATTAGCCATTCTCTCTCTATATATATATATATATAGTAGGGCAATTGTACTTCGCGTCATGCTCATATTCCCATTTTCAAAATCCAAAACATCGATCCGAACCGTTCAAGTTGTTCTCCATATTGAAATGTGCTTGGAGACCAAATTTTACATTTTTTGGAATTTTTTTACTATTTATTAAGCCACTTTGAAAATCACTGATCCATTGTGAACAGTAAAAAACAGTAAAAAATGCTGGACCAATGGATCAGCGATTTTCAAAGTGGCTTAATAAATAGTAAAAAAATTCCAAAAAATGTAAAATTTGGTCTCCAAGCACATTTCAATATGGAGAACAACTTGAACGGTTCGGATCGACGTTTTGGATTTCAAAATGGGAATATGAGCGTGAAGTAAACTTCGTTTTACTTCGCAAAGTACAATAGCACAATTCTGAATATATATATATATAGAGAGAGTGGCTAATATCAAAACGTTTGTTCCTAAGCCCTCGTGCAACCAAGTCATTTTCGGATTTTCAAAGTCCAAACGGTCGATCCAAACCGTTAGATGTGATCTCTATATTAAAATCTGCTTGGAGACCAAATTTTACATTTTTTTGGAATTGTTTTACTATTTATTAAGCCACTTTGAAAATTGCTGATCCAGATGAACAGTAAAAACAGTGCAACCAAATTCTGGACCATGGGATCAGCAATTTTCAAAGTGGCTCAATAAATAGTAAAAAAATTCCAAAAAATATAAAATTTGGTCTCCAAGCACATTCAATATGGAGAACATGTTGAGCGGTTCGGATCGGTTGTTTAGATTTTCAAAATAAAAATATGAGCGTGAAGTAAAAATGACATCTTACTTCGCAACTCACCATAGCCCAGCTCATATATATATATATATATATATATAAATTATTCTTAGCTTTTAATCTGCACTTGAATAGCGCGCTATTAACTATTCTTAATTCATGAATAATATAAAGATTCAATTAACAAATGTAAGATTTAAAGGAAGATACTTTTCTTAGATCGGTTGATTTCCAGAACTTTGGTACCACAGCCTCCAAAAAGAACAACAAGCTGAGAAAACAATGATAAACTTCTACATCTGAATCTACTACCAAAAAAAACTAAATAATGTGAAAAGCAAACCATTTGCAGATATTACTAATTCATGAATTTGCATCTCTTTCCTCTCATCCTTGATCACTCAATACTTAATAAGAGGAACATGTACACAGTAGGCCCAAGAGCAAATTGTGTTAACATGGGCCGTATTACTCAATACAATTACACCTGGGAATCAGAATATATAGTTTATGCATAACAAATAGTGTCAAAATTTATATATGGCATACTATCTACAGCGCACTCAAATTAATGTGGCAGTTAGAAAGTTGAACCGAAGTTTTTTTAGTTACCATGGAAATAAATCAAAATTAATTAACCACCATCCTAAACTCCAAATTTCAGAAACTAGCACCCACGCACTCCCAGCTGGCACACCAATCTTAGCTCGTGCGCCAGCTGGGTTTGCGCATCACTCTGTTTTTTATGTTCATTTTTGTTTTGAAATTTTTAAATGCTGAATTTTTTTTGTTCTGTTTTGTTAGTTTTATAATTATATGTTCTCATCAAATTAGACAGAGAAACTGTAGAAAATAAAACGCACACATTTAACAAATAAAATGTTGTACTAAGTTTGAACTAAAAATTAGTACAAATTAGACTACAAACATAACTAACAAATTCTACTACAACACAACATAACAAACATCTCCTCTAAATAGTACAAATTGAAATGAAATTTAAAACTTCGCACATAATCACCTCTTGGACGAGGAAACTGCAGAAAAAAAAAATATGTTGTTACAACAATTGTTACTTTTGAGACATGCAATTTTTTAAATAAATAAAAATTACCTTATTGGGTACAGTTTCTATCATAACTTCTATTTCTCGCATTCTTTTCGAGAGTTGCTCTGTTGGTATGGTGTTTATTTCGTCTTTCTTCTAGTGTCCATCCACATGGGGATTCGGTTGTGTCGTCTCCTACCCAACTTCACTAACCGATGCTCTGGAACTAAGATCGATCCTTCTGGCACGAGCATTCCACCTCATTGTCGTTCTTGAAAATGACCTTGTACTCTTGGGAAATGAACACCCACTTGCCATGTTTGCCCATGGAATTTTATTACCATGTGAGGTCACCATAAATTCTCCATGATGACCGAATGCAATCGCAAACAATTTCCTAGTCTTCTCAGTGTGCTTCGTCAACTTTGCATGCACACTAGTGGAATGAAGATGACACTCTATTTGGCATTGCACGGCCTTATGTCTTCTTTTCAACGAACCAGGTGACACACTTCATGTTCTACTTGTATTGGTTGCCTATCATGCTTTACTGATTGTCTTTCAGCTACTACTGGTTTTTTTCATATTCTGTTAGTTGCATTTAAATTTCTTTTAGTTGTCTTTCATCTTGTATTGTTGTCTTTCGTGTTCTGATAGTTGTCTTTCATATTCAACTGGTTGTCTTTCATCTACTACTAGTTGTTGTATTTAATCTTCTTCTAGTTGTCTTTCAACTTCTACTATTTGTTTTTTTTATCTTTTTCTAGTTGTTTTTTACCTTATACTTGTTGTTTGTCATGTTCTATTGGTTGTCTTTCATGTTCTACTAGTTGTCTTTCATCTACTACTATTCATCTTCTTCAAGTGGTCTTTCAGCTTCCACTAGTTGTTTTTCATTTTTTTTTCTAGTTGTCTTTCATCTTTACTGGTTATCTTTTATCTACTACTGATTGTATTTTATCTTCTTCTGGTTGTCTATCAAGTTCTACTAGTTATCTTTCATCAATTACTAGTTGTATTTCATCTTCTTCTCGTTGTCTTTCATGTTCTACTGGTTGTCTTACATATACTACAGGTTGTATTTCATCTTTTTCTAGTTGTTTTTCATCTTCTACTAGTTCTTTTCATCTTCTTTTAGTTGTCTTTCATCTTGTACTGATTGTCTTTCAACTTGTATTGGTTGTCTTTCATGTATAACTGATTGTCTTTCACCTTTGTACTGGATGTCTTTCATATTTTACTGGTTGTCTTTCATCTACTATTAGTTGTATTTCATCTTCTTCTAGTTGTCTTTCATTTTCTACTGGTTGATTTTCATTTTCTTCTAGTTGTCTTTCATCTTGTACTGGTTGTCTTTCATGTTTAACTGAATGTTCATGTTTTACAGGTTGTCTTTCATCTACTACTGATTGTATTTAATTATCTTCTAGTTCTCTTTCATCTTGTACTTGTTGTCTTTCGTGTTCTACTGGTTGTCTTCCATGTATTACTGGTTGTCTTTCATCTACTAATGGTTGTATTTCATCTACTATGGTTGTATTTCATTTTCTTCTAGTTATCTTTCATTTTTTACTAGTTGTTTTCACCTTGTACTAGTTGTCTTTCAAATTGTACTGGTTGCCTATAATATTCTACTTGTTATCTTTCATCAATTACTGAGTTTTTTTCATCTTTTGCTGGTTGTCTTTCATCTTGTACTAGTTGTCTTTCATCTTGTATTGGTTATCTTTCATGTTCTACTCGTTGTGTTTGATCTACTACTAGTTGAATTTCATATTCTTCAAGTTGCCTTTCATCTTCTACTTGTTGTCTTTCATATTGTACATGTTGTCTTTCATTTTTAACTAGTTGTCTTTCATGTTCTATACGTTGTCTTTCATATTCATCTAGGTGTTTTTCGTCTTCTTCTAGTTGTTTTTCATCTTGTACTGGTTGTCTATTATGTTCTACTGGTTGTCTTTCATCAACTACTGGTTGTATTTCATCTTCTTCTAGTTGTTTTTTATCTTGTACTGGTTGTCTATTATGTTCTACTGGTTGTCTTTTATCTACTACTGGTTGTATTTCATCTTCTTCTAGCTGTCTCTAATGCTCTCCTAGTTGTCTTTTTCATCCATTATTGGTTGTATTTCCTGTTCTACTAGTTGCCTTTCATCTACTACTGGTTGTATTTCATATTTTTCTAGTTATCTTTCAACTTCTATTAGTTGTTTTTCATCTTTTTATAGTTGTCTTTCATATTGTACTGGTTGTCTTTCAACTTGTACCTGTTGCCTTTCAGGTATAACTGGTTGTCTTTTACCTTGTGTTGGTTGTCTTTCATCTACAACTAGTTGTATTTCATCTTCTTCTACTTGTCTTTCATCTTTTGCTGGTTGTTTTTCATCTTCTTCTAGTTGTATTTTATCTTGTACTAGTTTTCTTTCATGTTAAACTAGTCGTCTTTTATGTTCTATAGGTTGTCTTTCATCTACTACTGGTTGTATTTAATTTTCTTCTAATTCTCTTTCATCTTGTACTTGTTGTCATTCGTGTTCTACTGGATGTCTTTCAGATACTACTGGTTGTATTTCATTTACTGTGGTTGTATTTCATCTTCTTCTAGTTGTCTTTCATCTTCTACTAGTTATTTTTCACCTTGTACTAGTCTTTAAACTTGTACTTGTTGCCAATAATGTTCTACTGGTTCTCTTTCATCAACTACTATTTTTTTTCATCTTCTACTAGTTGTCTTTCATCTTGTACTGGTTGTCTTTTATGTTCCACTACTTGTCTTGCATCTACTATTGGTTGTATTTCATATTCTTCTTGGTGTCTTTCATCTACTACTCGTATTTCATATTTCTTCTAGGTGTATTTCAACTTGTACTAGTTGTTTTTCATCTTGTACTAGTTGCCTTTCATGTTCTATTAGTTGTCTTTCATCCACTACTGGTTGAATTTCATCTTCTTCTACAAGTTGTTTTTCATCTTCTTCTAGTTGTCATTCATCTTGTGCTAGTTGTCTTTCATGTTCCGCTGGTTGACTTTCATTTATTACTCGTTGTATTTCATATTCTTCTAGTTGTATTTCATCTTCTTCTAGTTGTATTTCAACTTGTACTGGTTGTCTTTAATCTTGTATTAGTTGTCTTTCATCTTGTACTGGCTATCTTTCGTGTTTAACTTTTTGTCTTTCGTGTTCTACTGGTTGTCGGCCATCTACTATAGGTTGTATCTAATATTCTTCTAGTTGTCTTTCATATTCTACTAGTTATTTTTTATCTTCCTCTAGTTGTTTTTAATCTTGTACTAGTTGTCTTTCTTGTATAACTGGTTGTCTTGTACTGGTTGTCTTTCATCTTCAACTAGTTGTATTTCATCTTCTTCTAATTATCTTTCATCTTCTACTGGTTAGTTTTCATCTTCTTCTAGTTGTCTTTCATCTTCTACTATTTGTCTTTCATGCTTAACTGGTTTTCGTTCATGTTCTACATGTTGTCTTTCATCTACTATTGGTTGTAGTTAATTTTCCTATAGTTCTCTTTCATCTTGTACTTGTTGTCTTTCGTCTTCTATTGGTTGTATCTCATGTTCTACTGGTTGTCTTTCATCTACTATTGGTTGTATTTAATCTACTATGGTAGTATTTCATCTTCTACTTGTTGTTTTTCATCTTCTACTAGTTGTCTTTCAACTTGTACTACTTGCTTATAATGTTCTACTGGTAGTCTTTCATCTTCTACTAGGTGTATTTAATCTTTTACCGGTTATATTTCATATTGTACTGGTTGTCTTTCATATTCTACTAGTTATATTTTATTTACAACTGATTGTATTGGATCTTCTTCTAGTTATCTATCATGTTCTACTAGTTGTCTCTCTCGTATTACTGGTTGTATTTCATATTCTTCTAGTTGTCTTTCATGTTCTACTGGTTGCCTTTTATCTACTACTGGTTGTATTTCATCTTTTCCAAGTTGTCTTTCACCTTCTACCAGTTTTATTTATTTTCTTCTAGTTGTCTTTTATCCTGTACTGGTTGTCTTTCAACTTGTACTAGGTGTCTTTAATGTTTAACTGGTAGTCTTTCACCCTGTATATGTTGTCTTTCATCTTCTACTAGTTATCTTTCATCTTCATCTAGGTGGTTTTCATCTTCTTCTAGTTTTTTTCATCTTGAACTGGTTATCTTTCATCTTGTACTAGTTGTATTTCATTTACAACTAGTATTTCATCTTCTTTGAATTGTCTTTCATCTTTTATTGGTTGTTTTTCATCTTCTTCTAGTTGTCTTTCAACTTGTACTGTTTGTCATTCACGTTTAACTAGTTGTCTTTCATGTTTAATTGATTGTTTTTCATCTACTATTGGTTGTATTTAATTTTCTTCTTTACTTGTTGTCTTTCGTCTTCTATTTGTTCTCTCATTTTCAAGTGGTTGTCTTTCATCTACAATTGGTTGTATTTCATCTACAATGGATGTATTTCATCTTCTACTAGTTGTCTTTCATCTTCTACTATTTGTGTTTCACCTTGTACTAGTTGTCTTTCAACTTGTATTGCTTGCCTATAATGTTCTACTATGTGCATTTCAACTTTTACTGGTTATCTTTCATATTATACTGGTTGTCTTTCATATTCTACTGGTTGTATTTGATTTTCTTCTGATTGTTCATATACTACGGGTTGCATTTCATCTACTATAGTTGTATTTCATCTTCTTCTAGTTGTCTTTCATTTTCTATTAGTAAATTTTAAACTTGTACTTGTTGCCTATAATGTTCTACTAGTTGTCTTTCATCAACTACTATTTTTTTTCATCTTCTGCTAGTTGTTTTTCATCATGTACTAGTTGAATTTCATCTTGTACTAGTTGTCTTTCATGTTCCACTAGTTGTCTTTCATATACTATTGGTTATATTTCATCTTCTTCTTGTTGTCTTTCATCTTGTACTGGTTGTATTTCATGTTTTACTGGTTGTCTTTCATTTACTAGTCGTATTTCATATTCTTCCAGTTGTATTTCAACTTATACTGGTTTTCTTTCATCTTGTACTAGTTGTATTTCATGTTATATTAGTTGTCTTTCGTCTACTACTGGTTGAATTTCATCTTCTTCTACTAGTTGGTTTTCATCTTTTTCTAGTTGTCATTCTTCTTATGCTGGTTGACTTTCATTTATTACTCGTTGTATTTCACATTCTTCTAGTTGTATTTCATCTTTATCTAGTTGTATTTCAACTTGTACAGGTTGTCTATAATCTTGTACTGGTTGTCTTTCATCTTATATAGGTTGTCTTTCATGATTAACTTCTTGTCTTTCGTGTTCTACTGGTTTTCTTTCATACACTACTGGTTGTATTTCATCTACTATGGTTGTATTTATCTACTATGGTTGTATTTCATCTTCTTATAGTTATCTTTCATCTTCAAATAGTTATTTTTTCACATTATACTACTCTTTGAACTTGTACTTGTTGCCAATAATGTTGTACTGGTTGTCTTTCATCAGCTACTGTTTTTATTCATCTTCTGCTAGTTGTCTTTCATGATGTACTAGTTGTCTTTCATGTTGTACTGGTTGTCTTTCATGTTTCACTAGTTGTCTTTCATCTACTATTGGTTGAATTTCATCTTCTTCTACTAGTTGTTTTTCATCTTCTTCTAGTTGTCATTCATCTTGTGCTAATTGTCTTTCATGTTCAGCTGGTTGACATTATTACTCGTTGTATTTCATATTCTTTTAGTTGTATTTAATCTTCTTTTAGTTGTATTTCTACTTCTACTTCTTTCCTCTTGTACTGGCTGTCTTTCATGTTTAACTTCTTGTCTTTCGTGTTCTACTGGTTGTCTATAATATACTACAGGTTGTATCTAATCTTCTTCTAGTAGTCTTTCATATTCCACTAGTTGTTTTTCATCTTCCTCTATTGTCTTTAATCTTGTACATGTTGTTTTTCAACTTGTACTGGTTTGTCTTTCTTGTATAACTGGTTGTTTTTCACCTTGTATTGGTTGTTTTTCACCTTGTACTGGTTGTCTTTCTTCTTCAATTAGTATTTCATCATCTTCTTCTACTTGCATTTCATCTTCTACTGTTTGCCTTTCATGTTTAACTGGTTGTCTTTCATGTTTAACTGGTTGTCTTTCATGCTTAACTGGTTTTCGTTCATGTTCTACAGGTTGTCTTTCATCTACTATTGGTTGTATTTAATTTTCTTCTAGTTCTCTTTCATCTTGTGCCTGTTGTCTTTCGTCTTCTATTGGTTGTCTTTCATCTACAATTGGTTGTATTTCATCTTTTGCTAGTTGTCTCTCCTCTTCTACTAGTGTTTCACCTTGTACTACTTGTCTTTCAACTTGTACGGCTTGCCTATAATGTTCTAATGGTAGTCTTTCATCTTCTACTAGGTGTATTTCATTTTTTACTGATTATATTTCATATTGTACTGGTTGTCTTTCATATTCTACTGTTATATTTTATCTACAACTGACTGTATTGAATCTTCTTCTAGTTATCTATCATGTTCTAGTCTTTGTTGTATTACTGGTTGTATTTCATGTTTTTCTAGTTGTCTTTCATATACTACTAGTTGTATTTCATCTACTATGATTGTATTTTATCTTCTTCCAGTTGTCTTTCATCTTCTACTAGTTATTTTCACCTTGTACTAGTCTTTAAACTTGTACTTGTTGCCTATAATGTTCTACTGGTTGTCTTCATCCACTACTTTTTTTTTCATCTTCCGCTAGTTGTCTTTCATTTACTATTGGTTGTATTATATATTCTTCTTATAGTCTTTCACCTTGTACTGGTTGTCTTTCAAGTTTTACTGGTTGTCTTTCGTCTTGTATTGGTTGTCTCTCATGTTCAAGTGCTTGTCTTTCATCTACTATTGGTTGTATTTCATCTACTATGGTTGTATTTCATCTTCTACTAGTTGTCTTTCAACTTCTACTAGTTGTGTTTCACCTTGTACTAGTTGTCTTTCAACTTGTACTTCTTGCCTATAATGTTCTACTGGTAGTCTTTCATCTTCAACTAGGTGTATTTCATCTTTTATTAGCTATCTTTCATATTGTACTGGTTGTCTTTCATATTCTAATGGTTATATTTTATCTACAACTGATTGTATTGAATCTTCTTCTAGTTATCTATCATGTTCTACTAGTTGTCTTTCTTGTATTACTGGTTGTATTTCATCTTCTTCTGATTGTCTTTCATATACTATTGGCTGTATGTCATCTACTATGGTTGTCTTTCATTTTCTTCTTGTTGTTTGTCATTCATCTTGTGCTAGTTGTCTTTCATGTTCAGCTGGTTGACTTTCATTTATTATTTATTGTATTTCATATTATTCTAGTTGTATTTCATCTTTTTCTAGCTGTATTTCAATTTGTACTTGTTGTCTTTAATCTTGTACTGGTTGTCTTTCGTCTTCTATTGTTTGTCTTTCATGTTTAACTGGTTTTCTTTCATGTTCTACAGGTTGTCTTTCATCTACTATTGGATGTATTTAATTTTCTTCTAGCTCTCATTTCATCTTGTGCTTGTTGTCTTTCGTCTTCTATTAGTTGTCTCTCATGTTCAAGTGGTTGTCTTTCATCTACAATTGGTTGTATTTCATCTACTATGGCTGTATTTCATCTTCTACTAGTTGTCTTTCATCTTCTACTAGTTGTCTTTCAACTTGTATTGCTTGCCTACTAGCTGGTATTCTTTCATCTTCTACTAGGTGTATTTCATCTTTTACTGGTTATCTTTCATATTGTACTGTTGTCTTTCATATTCTACTAGTTATATTTTATCTACAACTGATTGTCTTGAATCTTCTTCTAGTTATCTATCATGTTCTACTAGTTGTCTTTCATATACTACTGGTTGTATTTCATCTACTATGGTTGTATTTCATCTTCTTCCAGTTGTTGTTCATCTTATACTAGTTATTTTTCACCTTGTACTAGTCTTTAAACTTGTACTTGTTGCCTACAATGTTCTACTGGTTGTTTTTCATCCACTACTGTTTTTTTCATCTTCTGCTAGTTGTCTTTCATCATGTACTAGTTGTCTTTCATCTTGTACTGGTTGTCTTTCATATTCCGCTAGTTGTCTTTCTTCTACTATTGGTTGTATTTCATCTTCTTCTTGTTGTTTTCATCTTGTACTGGTTGTCTTTCATCTACTACTTGTATTTCATATTCTTCTAGATGTATTTCAACTTGTACTGGTTATTTTTCCATCTTGTACTAGTTGCATTTCATGTTCTATTAGTTGTCTTTCATCTACTACTGGTTGAACTTCGTCTTCTTCTACTAGTTATTTCATCTTCTTCTAGTTGTCATTCATCTTGTGCTTATCTTTCACGTTCAGCTGGTTGCATTTCATTTATGGCTCGTTGTATTTCATATTCTTCTAGTGTATTTCATCTTTTTCTAGTTGTATTTCAACTTGTACTGGTTGTCTTTAATCTTGTATAGATTGTCTTTCACGTTTAACTTGTTCTTTTTTGTGTTCTACTAGTTGCCGGTCATCTACTACCGGTTGTATCTAATCTTCTTCTAGTTGTCTTTCATATTCTACTAGTTGTTTTTCATCTTCCTTAGTTGTTTTTCTACTTGTACTGGTTGTCTTTCTTGTATAACTGGTAGTCTTTCACCTTGTACTGGTTATACTTCATGTTTTACTGGTTGTCTTTCATCTACAACTAGTATTTCATCTTCTTCTAATTGTCTTTCATCTTCTACTGGTTGTTTTTCATCTTCTTCTAGTTGTCTTTCATCTTGTATAGTTTGTCTTTCATGTTTAACTGGTTGTCTTTCATGTTCTACAGGTTGTCTTTCATCTGTTGATTGTCTTTCACCTTGTATAGGCTGTCTTTCATTTTTATTTGGTTGTCTTTCATCTTCATCTAGGTGTTTTCATCTTCTTCAAGTTGTTTCATCTTGTACTGGTTTCTTTCATGTACTACTAGTTGTCTTTTATCTACTATTCATTGTATTTTATGTTCTTCTAGTTGTCTTTCATGTTCTACTAGTTGTCTTTCATCTATTACTGGTTGTATTTCATCTTCTTCTAGTTGTCTTTCATGTTTTATTCGTTGTCTTTCATCTACTACTGATTGTATTTCATCTTTTTTTAGTTGTCTTTTACCTTCTACTAGTTGTTTCATCTTTTTCTAACTGTTTTTCATCTTGTACTAGTTGTTTTGTTTTTCAACTAGTACTGGTTGTCTTTCATGTTTAACTGGTTGTCTTTCATTTTTACAGGTTGTCTTTCTTCTACTATTGGTTGTATTTAATTTTCACCTTGTACTAGTTTTATTTCATCTTCATCTAGTTGTCTTTCATCTTCTACTAGTAGTTTTTCACCTTGTACTAGTTGTCCTTCAACTTGTACTGGTTGCCTATATCGTTCTACTGGTGGGCTTTCCTCAACTACTGGTTTTTTTCATGTCCCTTTAATTAATTGGCTTTCATCTTCTACTAGTTGTCTTTCATGTTTAACTTGTTGTCCTTCATGTTCTACTTGATATCATTTATCTACTACTGATTGTATTTAATCTTATTCTAGTTATTTTTTTGTCTTCTACTAGTTATTTTTTTTGTCTTCTACTAGTTATCTTTCATCAATCACTGGTTGTATTTCATCTTCTTTTAGTTGTCTTTCATATTCTACTGGTTGTCTTTCATCTACTACTAGTTGTATTTAATATTTTTCTAGTTGTCTTTCTCCTTTTACTAGTTGTATTTCATTTTCTTCTAGTTGTCTTTCATATTCTACTAGTCGTTTTTCGTTTTCTTATAGTTGTCTTTCATCTTCTCCTGGTGGTCTTTAATGTTTAACTTGTCGTCTTTCATGTTCTACAGGTTGTCTTTCATCTACTACTGGTTGTATTTAATCTTCTTCTAGTTCCTTTCATTTTTGTACTTGTTGGCTTTCGTGTGCTACTGGTTGTCTTTCATCTACTATTGGTTGTATCTACTATGGTTGTATTTCATCATCTTCTAGTTGTCTTTCATGTTTACTAGTTGTTTTTCACCTTGTACTAGTTGTCTTTCAACTTGTTAGTTTTTTTCATCTCCTTATTGTCTTTCATCTTGTACTAGTTGTCTTTCATGTTCTAATGGTTGTCTTTCATCGACTACTGGTTGAATTTATTCTTCTGCTACGAGTTGTCTTTTTATCTTGTACTGATTATCTTTCATCTTGTGCTGGTCTTTCATCTTGTACAGATTGTTTTTCTTGTTATATTAGTTCTCTTTCACCTACTACCTGTTGTCTTTCATGTTCAGCTGGTTGTCTTCCATTTATTACTCGTTGTATTTCATATTTTTCTAGTTGTATTTCATTTTTTTCTAGTTGTCTTTCATCTTCTTGTAGTTATATTTCATCTGGTATTAGTTGTCTTTCATGTTCTAATGATTGTCTTTCATGTTTTACTAGTTGTCTTTCATCTTCTTTTGGTTGTTTCTCATCTTCTTCTAGTTGTATTTCATCTTGTATTGGTTGTCTTTCACCTTAACTGGTTGTCTTTCATCTACTACTGGTTATATTTCATCTTCATCTACTAGTTATATTTCATTTTCTTCTAGTTGCATTTTATCTTGTAAAGGTTGTCTTTCTTATATGTTCTACACGTTGTCTTTCATATACTACTCGTTGTATTTCATCTCCTTTTGTTATATTTCAACATGTAGGGGTTGTCTCTCATCCTTACTGGTTGTCTTTCATGTTCTACTTGTAGTGTTTCGTTACTACTAGTTGTATTCATCTTCTAGTTGTCTTTAACCTTCTACTAGTTGTTTTTCATCATCTTCTAGTTGTCTTTCATCTTGTACTAGTTGTCTTTCTTGTTTTATAAATTGTCTTTCATATTTTACTAGTTGTCTTTCATCTACAACGAGTTGTATTTCTTCTTTTTCTAGTTGTCATTCATCTTCTACTGTTCATTTTTCATCTTCTTATAGTCGTTGTTCATCTTCTATTGGTTGTCTTTCAACTTGTACTGGTTGTCTTTCATGTATAACTGATTATCTTTCACCTTTGTACTGGATGTCTTTCATATTTTACAGGTAGTCTTTCATCTTCTACAAGGTGTATTTCATCTCTTACTAGTTATCTTTCATATTGTACTGGTTGTCTTTCATATTATACTGGTTACATATTATCTGCAACTGATTGTGTTGAATCTTCTTCTAGTAATCTATCATGTTCTACTGGTTGTCTTTCTTGTATTACTGGTTGTATTTAGTCTTCCTCTAGTTGTCTTTCATGTTCTACTGGTTGTCTTTCAACTACTACTGGTTGTATTTCATCTTCTTTAATCTTGTACTAGTTGTCTTTCAACTTGTACTACCTTTGATGTATAACTGATTGTCTTTCACCTTTGTACTGGATGGCTTTAATGTTTTACTAGTTGTCTTTCATCTATTATTAGTTGTATTCATCTTCTTCTAGTTGTTTGTCATCTTCTATAGGTTGTTTTTCATCTTCATATAGTTGTCATTCATCTTGTACTGGTTGTCTTTCATTTTTAACTAGTAATCTTTAATGTTCTACAAGTTGTATTTCATCTACTACTGATTGTCTTTCACCTTATACATGTTGTCTTTCATTTTTAACTAGTAATCTTTAATGTTCTACAAGTTGTCTTTCATCTACTACTGATTATCTTTCACCTTATACATGTTTTCTTTCATTTTTAACTGGTTGTTTTTCATGTTCTACAGGTTGACTTTCTTCTTCATCTCGTTGTTTTTCATCTTATTCTATTTTTTTCATCTAGTACTGGTTATCTTTCATTTTGTACTAGTTGTCTTTCATGTACTATTGGTTGTCTTTTCTTTATTACTCGTTGCATTTCATTTTCTTCTAGTGTATTTCATCTCCTTCTAGTTGTATTTCATCTAATACTGGTTGTCTTTAATCTTCTTCTAGTTGACTTTCATCTTGTACTAGTTGTCTTTTAGTTTCTACTGGTTGTCTTTCATCTACTACTCATTGTATTTCATATTCTTCTAGTTATTTTTCATTTTCCTCTAGTTGTTTTTCATCTTCTTATAGTTGTTTTCTACTTGTACTGGTTGTTTCATCTAATACTAGTTGGATTTCATCTTCTTATAGTTGTCTTTCATATTCTAGTAGTTATTGTTCATCTTATCTTGTTGTCTTACATATTTTACTAGTTGTTTTCATTTACTACTGGTTTTTTTCATCATATGCTATCTTTCATCTTGTTCTGGTTGTCTTTGATGTTCTACTGGTTGTTTTTCGTCTTCCTCTAGTTGTCTTTCATGTTCTACAGGTTGTCTTTCATGTTCTATAGGTTGTCTTTCATCAACTACTGGTTGTATTTAATCTTCTTCTAGTTCCCTTTCATCTTGTACTTGTTGTCTTTCGTGTTCTACTGGTTGTCTTTCGTATACTACTGGTTGTATCTCATCTACTATGGTTGTATTTCATCTTCTTGTAGTTGTATTTCATCTTCTACTAGTTATTTTTCACCTTGTACTAGTATTTAAACTTGTACTGTTTGCCTATAATGTTCTACTGGTTCTCCTTTACGAACTACTGTTTTTTTTTCATATTCTGCTAGTTGTCTTTCATCATCTACTAGTTGTCTTTCATCTTGTACTGTTTGTCTTTCATCTACTATTGGTTGTATTTCATCTTCTTCTTGTTGTCTTTCGAGTTACTTGTTATCTTTCATGTACTATTCGTATTTCATCAACTTGTTGTCTTTCAACTTGTACTGGTTGCTTTTCGTCTTGTACTTGTTATCTTTCATGTTCAATTAGTTGTCTTTTCATCTACTACTTGTTGAATATCACCATCTACTAGTTGTTTTTCATCTTCTTCTAGTTGTCATTCATTTTGTGCTAGTTGTCTTTCATGTTCAGCTAGTTGACTTTCATTTATTACTCGTTGTATTTCATATTCTTCTAGTGTATTTCATGTTCTTCTAATTGTATTTCAACTTGTACTGGTTGTCTTTCATCTTGTACTAGTTGTTTTTCATCTTGTACTGGTTGTCTTTCGTGTTATATTGGTTGTCGGTCATTTGTACTGGTTGTATCTAATCTTCTTTTAGTTGTCATTCATATTCTACTAGTTGTTTTTCATCTTCCTCTAGTTGTCTTTCACCTTGTACTGGTTGTCTTTCACCTACAACAAGTTATATTTCATCTTTTTTATAATTGTCTTTCATTTTCTACTAGTTGTTTTTTATCTTCTTTCGGTTGTGTTTCAGCTTGTATTGTTTGTCTTTCATGTTTAACCAGTTGTCTTTCATGGTCTATAGGTTGTCTTTCATCTACTATTGGTTGTATTTAATTTTCTTCTTGTTCTCTTTCATCTTGTACTTGTTGTCTTTCGCTTTCAATTGGTTTGTCTCTCATGTTCTACTAGTTGTCCTTGATCTATTATTAGTTGTATTCATCTTCTACTAGTTGTGTTTCACCTTGTACTAGTTGTCTTTCAACTTGTACTCCTTGCCTATAATGTTCTACTGGTAGTCTTTCATCTTCTACTATGTGTATTTCATCTCTTACTGGATATCTTTCATATTCTACTAGTTACATTTTATCTACAATTGATTGTATTGAATCTTCTTCTAGTAATCTATCATGTTCTACTAGTTGAAGTTCTTGTATTACTAGTTGTATTTCGTCTTCTTCTAGTTGTCTTTCGTGTTCTACTGGTTGTCTTTCATCTACTACTGGTTGTATTTCATCTTTTTCTATTTGTTTTTCTCCTTCTACTAGTTTTTTTCATCTTCTTCTAATTGTCTTTCATCTTGTACTGGTTGTCTTTCAACTTGTACTAGTAGCCTTTCTTGTATAACTGATTGTCTTTCACCTTTGTACTGGATGTCTTTTATGTTTTACTGGTTGTCTTTCATCTATTATTAGTGGTATTTCATCTTGTTCTAGTTGTCTTTTATTTTCTTCTGGTTGTTTTTCATCTTCTTATAGTTATTTTTCATCTTGTACTAGTTGTCTTTCATTTGTAACTAGTTGTCTAAAATGTTCTACAGGTTGTCTTTCATCAACTACTGATTGTCTTTCACCTTGTACATGTTGTCTTTCATTTTTAACTGGTTGCCTTTCATGTTCTACAGGTTGTCTTTCATCGTCATCTAGGTATTTTTCATCTTCTTCTAGTTTTTTCATCTTGTACTGGTTATCTTTCATCTTGTACATGTACTACTGGTTGTCTTTTATTTATTACTCGTTGTATTTCATATTCTTCTAGTGTATTTCATCTTCTTCTAGTTTCATCTTCTTTATTTATTACTGGTTCTCTTTAATCTTGTATTGGTTGTCTTTCATGTTTAACTTGTTGGTTTTCGTGTTCTACTGGTTGTCGGTCATCTACTACAGGTTGTATCTAATCTTCTTCTAGTTGTCTTTCATATTCTACTAGTTGTTTTTTTATTTTTCTCTAGTTGTCTTTAATCTTGTACTGCTTGTCCTTCAACTTGTACTGGTTTCCTTTCACCTTATACTGGTTGTCTTTCATCTACAACTAGTTGTATTTCATCTTCTTCAAATTGTCATTCATCTTCTACTGGTAGTCTTTTATCTTGTACTAGTTGTCTTTCACCTTAACTTATTGTCTTTCATCTACTAATGTTTGTATTTCATCTTCATCTACTAGTTATTTTTCATTTTCTTCTAGTTGTATTTTATCTTGTAAAGGTTGTCTTTCTTATATGTTCTACCGATTGTCTTTCATATACTACTCGTTGTATTTCATCTTCTTCTAATTGTATTTCTACCTGTACAGGTTGTCTTTCATCTTGTACTGATTGTCTTTCATGTTCTACATGTTGTGTTTCGTCTACTACTGGTTGTATTCATCTTTTTCTAGTTGTCTTTCACCTTCTACTAGTTGTTTTTCATCTTCTTTTAGTTATCTTTCATCTTGTACTAGTTGTCTTTCTTGTTTTATAAATGTCATTCATGTTTTACTAGTTGTCTTTCATCTACAACTACTTGTATTTCATTCTTCTTCTAGTTGTCTTTCATCTTCTACTGGTTGTCTTTCATGTTTAACTAGTTGTCTTTCATATCTACTACTGGTTGTATTTAATCTTCTTCTAGTTCTCTTTCATTTTGTACTTGTTGTCTATCGTGTGCTACTGGTTGTCTTTCATCTACTACTGGTTGTATTTCATCTACTACAGTTGTATTTCATCTACTACAGTTGTATTTCATCATCTTCTAGTTGTCTTTCACCTTCTACTAGTTTTTTTTTCATCTTCTTCAAGATGTCTTTCATCTTGTACTGGTTGTCTTTCAATTTGTACATGTTGCCTTTCATGTATAATTGGTTGTCTTTCACCTTGTGCTGGTTGTTTTTCATGTTTTACTTGTTGTCTATCAACTTGTACTAGTTGCCAATAATGGTCTACTGGATTTTTTCGTCTTCTGCTAGTTGTTTTTCATGTTCTACTAGTTGTCTTTCATCTACTACTAGTTGAATTTCATTTTCTTATCGTTGTCTTTCATCTTCTACTTTGTGTTTTTTATCTTCTTCTAGTTGTCTTTTATCTTGTACTGATTATCTTTCATCTTGTACTGTCTTTCATGTTCTACTAAAAGTCTATAATCTAATACTGGTTGTCTTTCATCTTTTCTAGTTGTCTTTCATCTTGTCCTAGTTGTGTTTCATGTTCTACTGGTTGTCTTTCATCTACTACTCATTGTATTTCATATTCTTCTAGTTATTTTTCATTTTCCTCTAGTTGTTTTTCATCTTCTTATAGTTGTCTTTCTACCGGTACTGGTTATCTTTCATATTCTATTGGTTGTCTTTCATCTAATACTAGTTGAATTTCATCTTCCTATAGTTGTCTTTCATATTCTAGTAGTTGTTGTTCATTTTATTTAGTTGTTTTTCAACTTCTACTAATTGTCTTTCATTTACTACTGGTTTTTTTCATCATCTGCTAGTTATTTTTCTTGTTCTACTGGTTGTTTTTTGTATTTTTCTAGTTGTCTTTCAGCTTGTACTAGTTGTCTTTCATCTTCTACTAAGTGTTTTTCATTTTTTTCTAGTTGTTTTTCATCCTGCATTGGTTATCTTTCATCTTCTACTTGTTGTCTTTCTAGTTCTAGTTGTTGTCATTCATCTATTAGTTGAATTTCATCTTCTTCTAGTTGAATTTCATTTTCTTCTAATTGAATTTCATCTATTACCTAAACATGTTCTAATTGTCGTATTTCATCTTCTACTAGTTGTTTTTCATCTTCAACTAGTTGTTTTTTATCTTCCTCGAGTTGTCTTTCATGTTATATTGGTTGTCTTTCATGTTATACTAGTTGTCTTTCATGTTCTACTGGTTGAATTTCTTCTTCTTCTACTTGTCTTTACCTTCTTCTACTTGTTTTTTCATGTTCTTCTAGTTGTTTTTCATCTTGCACTAGTTGTCTTTCAACTTATACTAGTTGTCTTTCATGTTATACTGTTGTCTTTCATCTACTACTGAGATTTTTTCATCTTCTGCTAGTTGTCTTTCATCTTTTATTGGTTGTCTTTCATGCTCTATTGGTTGTCACTCATCTATTACTTGTTGAATTTCATATTCTTTTACTTATTGTATTTAATTTCTTCTAGTTGTCTTTCATTTAAAACTTGTTGTCTTTCGTGTTCTACTGATTGTCTTTCATGTTCTATTATTTGTCTTTCATCTAGTACTGGTTGTCCTATTTCATCTTCTACTAATTGTTTTTCGTCTTCTAGTAGTTATTTTTTATCTAGTAGAAGATAAAATACAACTAGAAGAAGATGAAAAACAACTAGTATAGGTCTTTCATGTTATGCTGGTTGTTTTTCTTCTTCTATTGGTTGTCTTTCATGTTCTGCTGGTTGTCTATCATCCACTACTGATTGTATTTCTTCTTCTTCTATTTGTCTTTCACCTTCTACTAGTTGTTTTTTATCTTCTTCTAGTTGTCTTTCATCTTGTATTGGTTATCTTTCATCTTGTACTGGTTGTCTTTCATGTTCTACTAGTTGTATTTCATCTACTAATAGTTGTATTTAATCTTCTTCTAATTGTCTTACACCTTTGACTAGTTGTTTTTCATCTTCTTCTAATTGTATTTCATCTTGCACTGGTTGTCTTTCATGTTCTACTGGTTGTCTTTAATCTTCTACTAGCTGTCTATCATCTTCTACTGGTTGTTTTTCATTTTCTACATGTTATTTTTCATCTTCTTCTAGTTGATTTTAATATTCTTCTTGTTGCTTTTCATTTTATATTGGTTGTATTTCATGTTCTACTTGTCTTTCATTTACTACTGGCTGCATTCATCTTCTTTTCATTGTGTTTCATCATTTTCTAGTTATTTTTCATCTTGTATTGGTTGTCTTTCATGTTCTAATAGTTGTCTTTTATCTTCTTCTAGTTGTCTTTCCACTTCTACTTGTTTTTATCTTCTTTTAGTTGTCTTTAATCCTGTACTTGTTGTCTTTCGTGTTCTACTTGTTGTATTTAATCTTCTTCAAGTTGTCTTTCATCTTCTACTAGTTTTCTTTCATCTTGTACAGGTTGTCTTTCATATTTTACTGGTTGTCTTTCATCTTGTACTGGTTGTTTTTTATCTTCTACTTGTTGTTTTTCATCTTGTACTGGTTGTCTTTCATGTCCTATTGGTTGTCTATCATCTACTAATGATTGTATTTAATCTTATTGAAGTTGTTTTTCATCTTCTACTGGTTGTTTATCATCTTATACTGGATGTCTTTCATGTTTAACTAGCTATCTTGCATCTACTTCTAGATGTATTTAATCTTCTTTTAGTTGTCTTTTATTTTCTAATAGTTGTTTTTCATCTTCTTCTGGTTGTCTTTCGTCTTGTACTGATTCTCTTTCAACTTGTAATAGTTGTCTTTCATCTTATGTTGTTTCCCTTTCATGTTCTACTAGTTGTTTTTCATCTAGTAATGTTTTTTTTTCATCTTCTGCTAGTTGTCTTTCATGTTGTACTAGTTGTCTTTCTTGTTCTACTGGTTGTCTTTCATCTACTACTGGTTGTATTTCATCTTCTTCTAGTTGTCTTTCCATTTCTACTTATTTTTCATCTTCTACTTGTTGTTTTTCATGTTCTACAGATTGTCTTTCACCTACTATGGTTGTATTTCATCTACTACTGGTTGAATTTAATCTTCTTCAAGTTGTCTTTCATCTTCTTCTTGTAGTGTTTCATGTTCAACTTGTTGTCTTTCATCAACTACTTGTTGTATTCATATTCTTCTAGTTGTTTTTCATCTTCTTCTTGTTATTTTTCAACTTGCACTTGTTGTCTTTCATATTCTACTTGTAGTGTTTCGTCTTTCATCTTCTTCTTGTAGTGTTTCATGTTCAACTGGTTGTCTTTCATCAACTACTTGTTGTATTTCATATTCTTCTAGTTGTCTTTCATCTTCTTCTTGTTATTTTTCAACTTGCACTTGCTGTCTTTCTTCTATAACTGATTGTCTTTCATATTCTACTTGTAGAGTTTCGTCTTTCATCTTCTTCTTGTAGTGTTTCATGTTCAACTGGTTGTCTTTCATCAACTACTTGTTGTATTTCATATTCTTCTAGTTGTCTTTCATCTTCTTCTTGTTATTTTTCAACTTGCACTTGCTGTCTTTCTTCTATAACTGATTGTCTTTCATATTCTACTTGTAGAGTTTCGTCTTTCATCTTCTTCTTGTAGTGTTTCATGTTCAACTGGTTGTCTTTCATCAACTACTTGTTGTATTTCATATTCTTCTAGTTGTCTTTCATCTTCTTCTTTTTATTTTTCAACTTGCACTTGTTGTCTTTCTTCTATAACTGATTGTCTTTCATATTTTACTTGTAGTGTTTCGTCTAATACTGGTTTCATTTTATGTTATTCTAGTTATTTTTTATCTTCTACTAGTTGTTTTTCATCTTTTCTAGTTGTCTTTCAACTTGTACTTGTTATCTTTCATGTTCTACAGGTTGTCTTTGATCTACTACTGGTTTTTCTTCATCTTCTGCTAATTGTCATTCATTTTCTACTTATTGTATTTTTTTTCTACTAGTTGTTTTTCATCTACTACAGGTTGTATGTCATCTTCTTCTAGTTTTATTTCTACTTCTACTTTTTTTTTCATCTTCTACAAGCTGTTTTTCATATTCTACTGGTGGTCTTTCACCTACTATGGTTATACTTCGTCTTCTTCTAGTTGTCTTTCAACTTGTATTGGTTGCCTATAATGTTCCACTGGTTATCTTTTATCAACTACTAGTTTTTTCATCTTTTGCTAGTTATCTTTCATCTTGTACTAGTTGTTTTTCATACTGGTTGTCTTTCATGTTCTACTGGTTGTTTTTCATCTTCTACTAGGTGTTTTTTTATCTTCTTCTCGTTGTCTTTCATCTTGTACTGGTTATCTTTCATTTTGTACTGGTTGTCTTTTATGTTCTACTGTTTGTCTTTCATCTACTATTAGTTGTATTTCATCTTCTTATACTAAGTGTTTTTCATCTTCTTCTAGTTGTCTTTAATCTTGTACTAGTTGTCTTTAAAATTCTACTGGTTGTGTTTCATCTATTACTCGTTGTAATTCATATTCTTCTAGTTGTATTTCATATTCTTCTAGTTGTATTTCAACTTGTACTGGTTGTCTTTCACCTTGTACTATGTCTTTCATATTCTACTGGATGTGTTTCATATTTTATTGGTTGTCTTTCATCTACTTCTAGTTGAATTTCATCTTCTTTTATTAGTTGTTTTTCATCTACTGCTGGTTGTATATCATTTTTTTCTAGTTGTCTTTCATGTTGTACTAGTTGTCTTTTGTTTTCTTCTCGTTGTCTTTAATGTTGTACTGATTATTTTTCTTGTTCTACTGGATCTCTTTAATATTCTACTTGTTGTCTTTCATCTACTACTGGTTGTATTTCATGTTCTTTTTGTTGTATTTCATTTTCTTCTAATTATTTTTTCGTCTTGTACTGATTGGTTGTCTTTCAAGTTCTTCTAGTTGTATTTCATATTTTTCTAGTTGTTTTCAATTTCTACTATTTGTTTTTCATCTTCTTCTAGTTGTCATTCATCTTCTACTAATTATTTTTCATCTTCATCTAGTTGTATTCATCTTCGTTTAGTTGTCTTTAATCTTGTACTGGTTGTCTTTTATCTTTTTCTAGTTGTCTTTCATTTTCTACTAGTTGTTTTTAATTTTCTTCTAGTTGTCTTTCATTTTGTGCTGGTTATCTTTCATCTACTACTAGTTGTATTTCATCTTTTTCTAAAGTCTTTCACCTTCTACCATTTATTTTTCATCTACTATTAGTTGTATTGTTTGTCTTTCATGTTTTACTAATTTTCTTTCATCTTCTATTGTTTTTTTATTATTTTCTACTTGTTATTTTTCATCTTCTTTTAGTTAATTTTAATTTTCTTCTTGTTATTTTTCATATTCTATTGGTTATCTTTCGTGTTCTACTAGTTTTCTTTTATTTATTACTAGTTGTATTTATCTTTTTCTCATTGTATTTCATCTTTTTCAGTTGTTTTTCATCTTGTTATGGTTGTCTTTTATCTTCTTCGAGTTGTCTTTCTTTCGTATTCTACTTGTTGTCTTTCATCTACTACTGATTGTATGTCATCTTCTTCTAGTTGTCTTTCATCTTCTACTAGTTTTTTTATATTGTACTGGTTGTTTTTTTATTTTGTACTAGTTATTTTTCATATTCTACTTGTTGTTTTCATCTTGTATTGGTTGTCTTTCATCTAATACTGGTTGTATTTAATTTTATTCAAGTTGTCTTTCATCTTCTAATAGTTTTTAATCTTTTTTTAGTTGTCTTTCATCATATACTGGTTGTATTTCATTTTTACTAGTTGTCTTGCATCTACTGTTAGATGTATTTAATCTTCTTCTAGTTGTTTTTTTATTTTCTATTAGTTATTTTTTATCTTCTTATGATTGTCTTTTATCTTGTACTGATTGTTTTTCAAATTTTATTGGTTGTCTTTTATATTGTACTGGTTGTCTTTCATCATCTTTTAGTTGTATTTCATATGTATGAAATTTGAAAATAATAATTAATGGAATTTTCTTGTGTTTCAATGTATATGTAGACATTTGGAGGTGAAGAGAGTCATCAGCCCATCAGTCAGAATCAGTGTAATAAAATACGGTTCTATGCGGCGCATATGCGGCCGCATATGCGTTTGCGGTGCACAACCGCATGAAATCCAGCTATGCGGATTAATATGCGGATTTTACACCCACTCAAAATATTTTATTAATTAACAAATAAAAATACGGATTCGGATCTTATCAATTTTAATAAGAGAAGGATATCCGGTATAAAACCGAAACCCGATTCTTATTTCTCATCCAGACCTAAGTCCAGTCAAGTGGTTTGTACAGATGTTCCCAGCTTGTTTTATAGACTCTCAAGGGATGCATTTTTTTTGGTTTGGAGGTGTGGGACTAAAAAGGATTGATTGTACATTTGTACCGGAGTCATCACGCGGTTTCAATGCTGAGCGCCACGTGGTTCGATTTCTTTCACGCGGTTTCAAACTTTGAACTATGCAACATCCTTTAAATAACAACTAAATAAGTAATGATTGCAGCATCCTTCACGGGTCTCATTGAAGATGGATTTGGGCCAAGTGATTTTGGGCTAAAAACTTTGAAGATCCTTGTAACTCATAATAAATATATTATTATCCAAATTTTTTGGGCCTAAAATACATAATATTATTAATATACAACACTATTTTATTTGATTAATTTTTTTACTCCGCATATATAAATCCGCATTAAAATCCGCATATGCAGACGCATACCGCATATGCGGTATGCGGTGGTCTTCCGCATACCGCATGAAAACCGCATTTTACAACCTTGGTCAGAATACGTCTAGAAGTTTGGGACAAGAATTAATTTTATTTATTTTGTATCAAATGAATAATTAAAAGTAGGAATTTCAGTTTTGTACAAGAAATCATAACTAAATGTTGTTGTAGAATTCGGCATTATAAAATAATTTTAGTATGAACAAGTAAATTTATTTTTAATGTTGTAATATATCATTATTAAATGAGTGATCAGATTAATGGTTTTGTTATTTGAAAATGTGTTATGACTCTGATCTGTTACTAATTCCAATGTGTTAAGGGGTTATTTGTTATTTGAAAATGTATTTTAATATGGAATCTTAAATTTATTTCTGTATTATAGCGTTTTATTATTTAAAACCATAATCTTTTGATTTTTCTCTGAACAAATTAATAAAATTAAAAATATAATACCATAATCTTTTGATCTGTTGACAAATTAAAATCTGTCATCCGACAGCGATAGAAAAGATACATAATACATTGAATTTAAACAAGAGGAGGGATCTAGTTACCACAATTTTGAGTTACAGCAAAGGTACTACAACCATTTTTACATTTTCAAAGTCCAAATCGTCGATCCAAACCGTTCAACATGATCTCCACAATAAAATGTGATTCCAGATCAAATTTTACATTTTTTTGAATTTTTTTACTATTTATTAAGATGCGTACAAAATTCAATGGTCTGAATTTGACTAGTTTTTGTAAAATGCTTAATAAAAGTAAAAAAAATAAAATAAAATGTAAAATTTGATCTGGAAACACATTTTATTGTGGAGATCATGTTGAACGATTTGGATCGACAATTTGGACTTTAAAAATATAAAAAATAGTTGTGATAACTTTGTTGTAACTCAAAATTGTGGTAACTAAATCCCTCCTCTTTAAACAATTCTAATCTTAACGGTACTAAACAAAAAAAAAAAACAACAAAGCACCCAAATTCTGTGTCAAATTTTACTTGTGAGGCTGGGCCTTTAGAAAAGATTCTGATTGGTTTGATTTATTTTGCCATCTGGGCCTTCATTTCATGAACCCATTTTAATTTCAGAACTCAAATTACAGGCCCAATTTTCCAGTCCGCGAACTTTTCTCAGCGGCGCCGAATCAATCTTTTCAAAATAAATAACGCAACAAACTTGAAAATAAATGGCTTTGATGTCAAACCTTAAATTGAACAAAAGAAAATTGTATCCAATCAGGACAAGGCAGTTAATTTACTGAACTTCTCTTCTGTGATTAAAGTAAGCTTATTTGAACATTTTATTAGATCCAACTGAACAGCCAAATATTATAGTAAATTATCAAAAATTATTCTGCAGCTTGTTAATTTGTCTCAAATACTTAAACAAATTAAAATAGCACACTTGTAGAAGCAGAAAGGATCAAATTACCTGAAGAACAACAATTTCAATGGGGAGGTTAACTTTAAATTTACAATCCGAAAAGAATGCATTGAGCCAATAAAATTACAGATTGCGTTCAGAATGGCATTGAATCGAAGATAGAAAGAATGCATCAAAGCACAATTTCCTTTCCCATTGTGGTGCTTCCGAAGCGAGAGAGAGGGGCTGAACAAGGGAAACGAGAGAAAGAAATGAAGAAATGCTCAAGAGGGTTTTGGATCCAACGGTTGTAATTTTTTGTTTTTGTTTTCAAGAGTTAGGTAAACTAAAATTTTATTTGGTTTACACAAACAAGAATAAGCCTACATAATTCAAAAACAGCATACTGCAATTGTGGATGTGTGTGTGTGTGTGTGTGTGTGTGTGTGTGTGTGTGTATTTTAATGCCTTGGCAGTGGCTGCCGCTGATGGTTTTATTAATACAACTCAGAATTACAACATTCAACACAGTACGTTAAGGAAAAACATACAATATTACTCAAACATGAAAATAGAAGCACACATATTCTCATTCATCACCCCTCCAACCAAAGCTCACAAGCGAGATGCATACCACACACATTGCACCGACTCCTCTGACATGAAGATTTTATTTCCAACTAGAACCATTAATCTTTTGCGTATTCACAATGATAAAACAAATGTAGTGAAGTTTCAAAAGGGCAGGAAACACATGCACATGGCACAGCTCCGGATCCATTCTCATTTCTCACATGGAATTCATTCAAACCCAACTACCATCACTGTTACACGGTACAATGGGTCGCAACTTGATGAGTTTACTAGTTAACTTTGTTGGAAGAGTCTGTACAGATGAAGGTAAAAATAGAAATTGAAGATGGTAGAGCTTCAATACTGAATTGGGCAACTCCTTAATCGAACTCTTCCCAATATGTAGCAATCGAAGGTTCCTCAAACCTCCTACATCTCTAGGAAGTGGTTCACAGTTCCTGGAATATACATCTAATACCCTCAAGTTTTTAAAGTTCTCAGATATTGTGGAAATGATAACACTAATATCATCAATAAAAGTGTTTCCCAAGATGAGGGTACGCAAGTTACTTAAATGACATATACTAGATAGATTCTCTTGCAGATTTTCATTGTTAACTCGGAGATATACATGTTGCACGGCTGAACAGATTTTTTCTTTTCTCTTGGCATTTGTTATCCTCAAACAATCTTCAGTAGAGAGCATTTCTGCAAGATCATGATAGAGATCGTGCATGATATATTTTTCATTTACCAGCTGAAAAATAGAGTTTGCTTCCATCTTTTTAAAGCATTTCAAACCCTTATCTTCAACACTTTCATCATTATCTGAGGACTGAACAAAAAAATCAAGTGCCACCCAATAAGGCATCAATGTATGTAAATCAAATATTGTACCCTTGGGGAAAACACTACAAAATAAGAAGCACCGCTGTACTTGCATATCGAAACTGTGAAAACTCCATAACAAAATCTTTGTAACATCACTCAAGTCTACTTTTTTTAGAGTATCTCGCCAAAACGAGATTTCTGGCCGTCCACGTAGCTGGTTACCAACAACCTTAGCTGCCAAAGGCAATTTGCTCATTTTTTCTGCAATCTGATCCACAATATTACTCATCTGTGGATCGTTGATTTGCAAACCATCAATTGCACGGTATCTTAAAAGTGATTTGAAGTCGTGAGGTGGCAGATCACTCAACTGAATATGTTTCCCAGGTTGTAATGCAATAGGAAATAATGTTGAACGGCTAGTTACAACAATTTTACATGTTCCACCTTTGGAAGCAAATTTAATAAATGGTTTTAAGAGGTTGTCCAATTGATTTTCTCCTACTAATCTATCATTATTATCATACCAAAAATTATCTAGTACGACCAAGATATTGACAGATCCAGGTAATAATTCTAGGAGCTTTTTGTGTAGAGCTTCTAAACTGCCTAGATTGGGGCGAGTTCCCGAGACAGACTCAATCATTTGCACTGTGTGCTCAATGATATCCGAGTTTTGGGATAAGTAGAGCCATATTCTCTTACCAAAGTGCCCTTGTACTCTTGGATCGTTAAAAACGTATTGTGCAAGCGTAGTCTTTCCAGAACCTGGCATGCCAGTTACCGCAACTTTTCTCACCGAGTCACGATCATCATCCAATAAAAAGTTAATTACCTTGTCAGAATCTCTATCACGACCAAAAACTTTGTCAGTAAGGAGCGAGGAGGTGACAGATTGGTTGTTACCGGCATTCTGTATGCTTCCGGTATTCAGTATGCCCAGTAAATCACGGAAAGTCTTGGCTTTTTCTGCAACTTCCTTGAGCTTGTTCAGCCGATCCAACAACTCTCTCTTTTGAGCCATTTTTAATTTTATCGAATCACTCGTACTCGAGCTCGTGGCCTTACCTTTGACCACTTTTTTTTTGAGGCGCTCGTACTCAAGGTCGTGGAGGATTGCCTCGGCATCAAAGTAAGCATTCTTCAGACAGACCAGCCACTTGGCGAGCAGAGCCTTGTGCTTGGGGGGGCTGTGTTGTGCTGCTTCAATGGTGAGCTGGAGTTGTGGCAAGATAGTCGTCTCCAAATCTTCGAGGCCTTTGGCGATGTCGTCCCCCAGGTAGGAGATGCACTTGTTCACAAGTGTAGATAGGACCGGTGCTGCCACCCACCCAAGCCCGGCTAGTACTGCTGCTTCTGCCATGGTTATTTAGTTAAGCTAAGTGATATTTTCTGATTTTAGAAATTGGAGTCTGGAGAGAGAGAAGAAGAAAGTTTGTGAATTATGAAGATTAGCTAGCTGTCATATTATACAATACAATTAAATTAATTGACGATACCACTTGAGTGTTTGACCAATTAAAAGTTAAAACCATCTTTTATGTAGTCAAGTGGAATTTTTTTTAAAAACCATAATTAGAAAAATTCAAATTAGGGAACCAACATGATTAGTTTAGGATTTCGAAAAACCGTAAGAACCGAGATGTCAATTCGGTCCCCTTTTTTTTTTCCCACGGGACCGAATTGGCATTTCGGTCTACACTCATTTCACAGTTTTTCCGAAGCCACGCCACAGAAAATCGAAACGGGAGGGGGACCCGAGATCACATTCGGTCTCACCTTTTTTACACCGGGACCCGAAACCGGTATTCGGTCCCCCCCCTTTTTTTTTTTGAAAAACAGAGAACGCTCTCTGGCTCGCAGTTCGCACCCCTCTTCCCTTCCCCTCATTTCCTCTTCCGCTTTCTTCTTCCCACCCCGACCGAAATTTTTTTTTTTTCCCACTCTCAAATCTTAATTGTTTTAAATTATAATCACTTAGTTTAGTATAATTTTGGAAGGACAACAAGAAGAACTTCAGATCTACAAGTTACGCGAGGTATGTCGTTAAATTTTGTATTTTGAATAAATAATCCGAATTTTAGTTATTGTAGAATTGTGGTAATTGTGTTCAAATTTTAGTAATCCGAATTTTTTAGTAATTGTTCAATAAATTCGGATTTTTAGGTATTGTGGGAATTGTAGTGTAATTTTAGTAATCCGAATTTGTAGTTATTGTTGAATAAATTCGGATTTTTAGTTATTGAGGTGATTGTAGTGTAATTTTAGTTATTGTGGTAATTGTAGTGTAATTTTAGTTATTGTTGAATAAATATTCCGAATTTTAGTGTATTTTTATTAATTGTAGAATGGTAATGTAATACATAGACAGTAATTTAGTTGTAGTAATTTTAGAAAGTTTGCATGTAGAGTAATCTTGTTTATTAAAATTTATTTTGTTAAATGTAGAACAATTTTGTTTTCTTTAGTGTAATTTAAGTTTTTTTAGTGGTAGATAAATAGTTGTAGAATTGATTTAATTTTTAGTGTAATTTAGGGTTTTTTATTGTAATTTTAGTAATTGTAGAATGATAATTTAATACATGTAGATTAATTTAATTTTAGTAATTTTAGTAATTTTAGAAAGTTTGCATGTAGAGTAATTTAGTTTAGTAAAATTTATTTTATTAAATGTAGAACAATTTTGTTTTTTTTAGTGTAATTTAGGTTTTTTTAGTGTAATTTAGGTTTTTTTAGTGTTAGATAAATAAATGTAGAATTGATTTATTTTTTTAGTGTAATTTAGGTTTTTTTTAGTGTAATTTTAGTAATTGTAGAATGATAATTTAATACATGTAGATTAATTTAATTTTAGCAATATTAGAAAGTTTGCATGTATAATAATTTAGTTCATAAAATTTATCTTAATAAATGTGGAACAATTTAGTTGCATGTAGAGTAATTGTAGAATTTATTTATTTGGTTTGTAGAATATTTTAGTTTTAGTAATTTTATAATTCGGCCAAGTACAAAAATTGATCAATTCGGCCAATTTATTTATGCCAAGGAAAAATTCATGTAATTCGTCTATGTATACATTAATCCAATTCAGCTAATTTCTTGAGTTTTTTTTTATTTTTTATGAATTTGTTTTAATTTGTAATTTTGTTGATATTGTAGTGCAAAATGGATGATCCAATGCCCTCCCAGGCCTTATTGCAATTGCCTCAAGAACAGCACAAATTATACAAGGCGAATACGACGGTATTTGTTTAATTTCCGTTTGGATTTAAAATTACGGATAAACTTGTAGTTAGGTTTAATTTTTGTGGTTAATTTTTTTTTGCATGTCAATTATCGTTGCAGCCTGATTATATATTGCGTCCCGGTCCTCGCCAAATGGGCGTTAATTACAAACCTCGGATAAAACAAAGTTTGGTGAATTTAGGTTTGTATCAGATGACCAAGGTGACTCGTTGTCATACTGACAAAGGATTGATCTCTGCTCTCGTCGAGAGGTGGAGGCCCGAGACAAATACTTTTCATCTTCCAGTGGGGGTGTGCACAGTGACATTAGAAGATGTCAGCTATCTGTGGGGCTTACCTGTGACTGGTAAAATATTTTTTGTTATTAATTTACATTTTTGTTACTAATTTAGATTTAATGCAAATATATGTTTATCTAACATCATCTATGTTTACAGGACGGGTCATTTCTAGACATACCGATGATAACTGGTCAGGCTTGATCGAAGAATGCCTAGGACATGAAGTATACGACGGTTACGAAGATAGTGACGACGAATTTTTTTATACAAAGGTGGCGCACAAAGGCAAACCCAACGAGAAAAAAAGACAATCAAAATACTATATGCGCCTTAAATGGTTGAAGGATCATTTTGGTATGGAATTGACACATCTTACTGACCAGGTGACAGTCGACCGATACACCCGAGCATATTGCATGGACTTGTTCGGGTTTGTAATGTTCCCTGATGCGAATTCTAGTTCTGTCCCGATAATGTACTTGCAATTCCTAGAGGATCTGGGACCTCCAGAGGAATATTACAATTGGGGAGGTGCTGTGCTTGCATGTCTGTATCGTGAGTTGTTCCGAGCTTGCAGACTGCCAACAGCTTCGATTAATGGTCCGTTACTACTACTCCAGATGTGGTCTTGGACTCGGTTTCCCATAGGCCGGCCCAGACCCAAAAATGATTTACCATTTGGCGGCGAAAACTTACTGGAGAGACTGCCTTTTGGAGCAAAATGGACTATTCCGCACGAATTTACTGGCAATCCTGTTAAAGGTAAATATTATTAGTAAATATTATATGTTTAATATAATTTAGTGTTGATTCAATATGTAACTGACATGTATTTACAACTTAGGCACAGAACAATTTTGGAATCAGTTTGAGCGTTTGAAGGTAGATGTTGTCAATTGGATGCCGTATGTGAGTTACTATCAGCATCGACCTTGGCGCGAAATGAGAGACGAGGTGGTGTTTACTTGTCGCTTGTGGTGCATCCATTTCTAGGAGGCAGAGATGGTCTTTCCAGAGAGGGTTATGCAGCATGATATCTCGTATTCATATCTATATTTTGACCTTAAAATCGTACCAAAAACCTGTGTTTTAATCTATAAATTCGGTTATAATTCATTGAATATATATAGAATGTGGTACTGCTGCAAGTTATTCTTATTCTGCAGGAATCGGGCGAAATCGAGAAGAAATCTGGAATTTAGAAGTCTCTACACGGTCCGTGTAACATTCCACACGGGCCGTGTCAATCTCGACTCGACCGATGACACGACCGCATGAAGACCGCTGACTCGACCGCATGAAGGACACAGGCACACGGTCCGTGTAGGATTCCACACGGGCCGTGTCAAGCAATTTTGGAAACAAATCCAGAATTTGGAAAGAAAGCTAAGGAATGGAAGGTCGGCAAAACAACTATATAAGCGAGATTTCTTGCACCAGAGAGGACATTCTGGAGCAGAGGAGCATTTTCTAGGGTTTGGTCTTGACGGCTAAGCTTGGAGACGAAGTTGAGAAGCGAAAGACGCAAGTTTTCGACGGATCTTCTTTATTCTTCGGGTTTTGTCATGGCTAATCTTCTTTTTACTTCTTTTATTTGTTTTAGAACCATGTCTGAGTAGATTTCTTAGTTTCTAGGGTTGTGATGTAATCGAATGTTTTGTTTTGTATGTTAGTTATTGAATTCTTTTGTTGAAATTTGTGTTTGCTTGATTGTGATTTATTTAATTGCTTAGTATAAGTTATTTGATTTTTATTGGTTTACCACTAGATGAATGATCACATCTAGAAGGTACTTTGGCCCTTATGAACATTTAACCAAACTAAGTACATGAGGTAGGATTAGTGATCCGAAAGGTGAAACCAAGTAGTAACCGACAGGTGAATATTTCCTCATATCGACGGAATGAGGTTACCTTTAGTATTCCAACCAAGCAACTAGGTAATTCAGACCAACATACGACAGTTGAGGTCTAGAACCCGACGAGGGCATATATTGCAATTCCATACCAAGTTAATGAACCAACAGACGACAGTTGAGGTTTAGGAACATTAGGTCTGGTCAGTAGAACCCTACACAAAGGAACAACACAAGGAAAACAATAACTGCTGCATTCACTCGGGGGCCACACGGACCGTGTACGACAGTACACGGCCCGTGTACACTGACACGGCCCGTGTAGGGCACTACACGGACCGGGCACCTCGAGGCAAAACTGAGATGAAGTCATAACCCTGGAAACGCTTTTTATATCTGATTTAAACCAAGTTTATTTACTTCTTTGCATTTTATTATTGTCATTGAACTGTAGGAAATTTTAGAAACCAAAACAACCTTTTTCAACTTCTAGTTTTTATTTAATTTAGGTGAAATTCTAGATTAAATCTGAACCGTCCCTGTGATCGATACCTGATAATATACTGCTCGATAGGATTGTATACTTGCAGTCTGAACCGAAAAGTGTGCTTAAGGGTTAAAAAGTACAGTTTACTGTACTGAAACTTTGTACTATACCTTTTTGGTGTAACAAGTTTTTGGCGCCGTTGCCGGGGACGGCATCATTTATTTTCTGGATTTTTGCTTACTTTATTTAATCTAGATTTTAACTTGTATCCTTTTCCTTTTATCTTTCTTTCTCTTTCAGAAAAACTGGCATCCTTACCTCCACCCAAGGGAGATTACAATCTGAGGAGTAAAGGACCGCTTCCCGACACGGACACAGCTGATCCTGCTCAACCACCTCTGCACACGGCCCGTGCAGACGATACACGGTCCGTACACTCCGAAAATCCCAGCAGAGGAGAGATGAGCAACAACGGACAAGACAGGGAAGATGACGAGGTTGATGGCCTCTCTGATGATGACATGGCCGACTTTGTGCCAAGGACCTTGCGCGAATTCAATGTACCACGCGCTGGAGATGTGAGGGGAGCCATCAGACTGCCGCGAATTGTGGGACAACAACCGAACTTCAATCCGGGAGTTGTCAACATAGTCCAACAGAACACCTTTCATGGCTTGGATCATGAGGATCCACATGCACATCTCCAAACATTTCTTGAGTGTTGCACAACCATTAAAACCAATGGCGCAACTGCTGATTATATTAAACTTGCACTATTCCCTTTTACTCTTAGGGATAAAGCCAAGAAATGGTTAGGGTCTTTACCAAGGGATTCGGTAACCACTTGGAGGGAATTGTCTAAACTGTTTCTCACTAGATTTTTCCCTCACAAAAGAACTGCTAAGGTTAGGACCCAGTTAACCAGTTTTAAACAAAGACCTGATGAACCATTGAATGAGGCATGGGAAAGGTTTAGGGAATTGCAATACTCTTGTCCACACCATGGTATACCAGATTGGTTGTTAATTCAGACATTTTATGATGGTTTAACTGATAGTACTCGCACCTCTATTGATGCTGTTGCAGGTGGAGCACTTATGTCAAGGGAACCCCTTGAAGCCATGAATTTGATTGACAACATGGCTCAAAACCAACAATGGTCCGGCCGCGACAACACTCGTGCTGGAGGAGGCGGCCGATTTGAGGTTGATCAAATCACTGCTCTAACCGCCAAACTTGATGCTATGCAGAAAGCCTTCGACAAGATGAGTGTGAAGGCAGTCAATCAGCAACCACAACCATGTGTGATGTGTGGAGATGAAAGCCACGCTTACGAGCAATGTCCACTAGCGCAAAGGGATGAAGAAACCGAGCAAGTCAACTCTCTCAACAATGAACCATCCTACTTTCCAAAACCTCCTTTCAACCGATCCTACTCCAAGGACCCGGTTGAACAACAAAACTGGAAGTGGAAACAGAACAACTCTGCGCCATACAACAATGCTCCAAATCCCTCTTTCAACAACTCCTTCAACAATCCCTCTGGCAGTAACAACAACCGGAACTTCTACCAGAATGCCTCTTTCAACAACTCAAACAACCGAGCAGCTCAATCCGGTCCACCTAAGCCATATAATGACTTCATGCATGAGCAAGGTAAAATGAACCAGATGATGTTTGAGCAAATGCAAACCATGAACGCTCAAATGAATGCTCAACTGGCTGCTCAGAACAAGTTGATCGAGCAAATCAGTCACCAAGTCAACTCTAACCTTACACCACCAGGAAGACTACCTAGCCAACCTGAGGTAAACCCCAGAGGGGAAGCTAAGGCGGTGACACTGAGAAGTGGGACCCAGTATGAAGGACCTGCCATGCCCAACCAAATCTCAGTTGACACGGCCCGTGCAAATCTCACACGGCCCGTGCAGAATCCTGACCGAGTCGATCTCACACGACCGGACAACTCCACTAATTCTCCTGCCAATGACACGGACCGTACAGATTCCGTACGGCCCGTGCAAACTCCATCCTCTGAGAAAACTGATCATCCAGACCGTGCAAAGTTCACACGACCAACAGGAAACACGGAGACAACTGTTCACACGGACCGTACAGATTCCACACGGCCCGTACAAAGAGAACCTGAGGGCCAGAAAAAGACAGGAGCTGAGAAACCACCACCATACCGGCCACCTGTACCGTTCCCTCAGAGGCTAGCTGAAACCAAATTGAACGAGCAATTCTCCAAATTCATAGATGTTCTCAAGCAACTGCACATCACTATTCCATTCACCGAGGCTCTGACTCAAATGCCCACCTACGCCAAGTTCCTCAAAGACATTCTTTCCAACAAACGAAGCTTGGGAGGGCACGAGACGGTGAAACTGACAGAACAGTGCAGTGCCATTCTGAGAAGCGAGCTACCACCCAAACTGGAAGACCCTGGTAAGTTTTCTATCCCTTGCACTATAGGGAAAGCGACGATCAAGAAGGCTCTGTGCGACTTAGGAGCTAGCGTGAGTCTCATGCCACGCACCATCTTTGATCGAATGGGTGTTGGAGAACTCCGACCTACACGAATGACTTTGCAGCTAGCAGACTCCTCGGTAAGACTACCACTTGGCATAGTGGAGGATGTACCGGTTCAGGTTGGTAAATTTTATGTACCTGCTGATTTTGTTGTTATGGAAATGGAAGAAGATAAGGAAGTCCCCATTATTCTGGGACGACCTTTTCTAAGAACTGCAGGTGCGATAATCGATGTTTTCAAAGGGACACTGACCTTGAACATTGGAGAGGAGAAGGTGCGATTCCAGATCGATCGAGCCATGAAGTACCCTTCGCCGAACGAATCTTGCTTCCGAGTAGATGCAGTCGAAGAGTGCTTAACGGATTTGGCCGACGACTACTTTCTCGAACAAGTCAACAACTCGCTAAGGTATCATTCTGACTTTCTATCTGAGTTGCAGGTTGAAAAAGGCGAGTTGGAATCACTTTGTGCAGCAGATGCTCATGATGACATACCAGAGGAACATGGACACGGCCCGGACAGATCTTACACGGACCGTGCAGAAGAACCTGACAAGCCTGAGGACAAGGCACTCGGGTCGGACAAGGCTGACACGAGGGCCGTACACGGACCGCATGCATCTGACACGGACCGTGCAACGACCCAGGAAGAGAAGCCAACTCCTGAACTCAAACCTCTTCCATCCAACCTCAGGTATGAGTTCTTAGGTCCAGATAAATCCTATCCAGTGATTGTAAATGCAGGATTAAACCCCGATCAGACCGCCAAACTCTTGGAGAAACTGAAAGATCACCAAGGCGCAATCGGGTATTCAATCAAGGACCTAAAGGGAATCAGCCCCTCTATCTGCTCGCACCGGATTTTACTGGAAGATGATCACAAGCCCTCTGTTGAACACCAGCGACGGCTCAACCCGAACTTGAAAGAGGTAGTAAAGAAAGAAATTTTAAAATTACTTGATGCAGGTATTATCTACCCGATTTCTGATAGCAAGTGGGTGAGTCCTATCCATGTGGTGCCAAAGAAAGGAGGAGCGACAGTGGTGAAGAATGAGAAGAATGAACTGATCCAAACGCGTGTCGTCAGTGGATACAGGATGTGCATTGACTACAGAAAGCTTAATGCTGCCACACGCAAGGACCATTTTCCATTGCCATTTGTCGACCAACTCCTAGAAAGGCTTGCTAATCACTCTTATTTTTGTTATCTAGATGGTTATTCTGGTTTCTTTCAGATACCCATCCACCCACAAGACCAAGAAAAGACCATTTTTACATGTCTATATGGTACATACGCATATCGTAGGATGCCTTTTGGTCTTTGTAATGCACCAGCAACCTTTCAAAGGGCCATGATGGCCATCTTTTCTGACTTTATTGAAAATGAGGTTGAAATCTTTATGGATGATTTTTCTGTATATGGTGCTTGTTTTGACTCTTGTTTGACTAATCTTTGTAAGATTTTGCAGAGATGTGAAGAAGTCAATTTGATTTTGAACTGGGAGAAGTGTCACTTCATGGTCCAAGAAGGTGTAGTTCTAGGACATGTTGTGACTTCTAAGGGTATTGAAGTTGACAAGGCAAAGATTGAAGTCATTGAAAAGCTTGCGATCCCAACTTGTGTTAAAGACGTTCGCAGCTTTCTAGGTCACGCAGGATTCTACCGCCGCTTCATTAAGGACTTTTCTAAAATTGCTAAACCACTAACCAATTTACTCATTAAAGATTCTGATTTTGATTTTACTGATGATTGTGTTAAGTCCTTTTGCAGTTTGAAAGAAGCTCTCATTTCGGCACCCATCTTGCAACCACCCGACTGGTCCCTTCCATTCGAGCTGATGTGCGACGCAAGCGATTATGCTGTAGGAGCAGTTCTAGGGCAGAAGAAAGACAAGAAGCCGTGCGCTATCTACTATGCCAGCAAAGTACTAGACCCAGCCCAAATGAACTACACTACAACCGAGAAGGAGCTTCTAGCCATTGTGTTTGCTCTCGACAAGTTCCGCTCCTACTTGGTTGGTTCGAAGATAATCGTCTACACAGACCATGCCGCACTCAGGTACTTGCTAAGTAAACAAGATGCAAAACCTCGTCTGATTAGATGGGTTCTTCTTTTGCAGGAATTTGATATCGAAATAAGGGACAAGAAAGGAGTCGAAAACACTGTAGCAGACCATCTATCTCGACTTCGTTGGGGAGATGATGACTCTGTCCAATTGCCAATCAATGATTCGTTCCCTGATGAACAGCTCTTCTCAGCTTCTGTCCTGACTTACCTTGACACGGACCGTACGAAAGCTTACACGGCCCGTGTACTGCCACACCAAAGCCATACGGACCGTACCATATCTCACACGGCCCGTACCGTTCAACACCAGGGCCACACGACCGGATACACGGACCGTGTAGCCGCCCACTCAGCCCCATGGTATGCAGACATCGCCAACTTCCTTGCTTCTGGAGTCCATCCCGCTTCTATGACTTACCAGCAGAGGAAGAAGCTCCGCTCAGATGCCAGGTATTACTTTTGGGATGAACCTTTTCTTTTCAAAGTAGGTGTTGATGGTATCTTCCGCCGATGCGTACCGTACGAGGAGACACACTCCATTCTCGAGCATTGCCACTCTTCTGCTTATGGAGGGCACGCTTCCTTCTCAAAGACAGCCACCAAGGTATTGCAATCTGGTTTCTTTTGGCCTTCTATTTTCAGGGATGCAAGGACCTTTGTCTCGGCATGCGACAAGTGTCAACGGACCGGAAACATCACCAAGCGCAACGAGATGCCTCTCAACTCTATTCTCGAGGTCGAACTTTTTGATGTATGGGGTATTGATTTCATGGGACCGTTCCCATCATCATGTGGGAATGAGTATATTCTGGTTGCAGTGGATTATGTATCCAAATGGGTCGAGGCAGTGGCATGTCGCAAGGCCGACTCAAACGCCGTCAAGAAGCTGTTCACTGACATCATCTTCCCGCGCTTTGGAGTGCCCCGAGCAGTCATCAGTGATGGCGGCAAGCACTTCGTCAACCGACAATTTGACAGCCTTCTCAGCCGTCATGGGGTGACACACAAGGTAACAACTTCCTATCACCCTCAGTCTAATGGTCAAGCTGAAATTTCTAACAGGGAAATAAAGTCCATCTTGGAAAAGACGGTGGCACGGACCCGAAAGGATTGGTCGCTCAAGCTAAATGACGCACTCTGGGCATACCGAACTGCTTTCAAGACACCGATTGGAATGAGTCCGTTCAAGCTAGTGTATGGCAAGCCCTGCCACTTACCTGTGGAGATCGAGCACAAAGCATTCTGGGCCACGCGCACCATCAACATGGACATGCTCGCAGCTGGTGAGAAGCGCATTCTTGATCTACACGAGTTGGAGGAAATGCGCCTGCATGCTTACGAGAATGCCAGAATCTATAAGGAGCGAACCAAGCGAGTTCATGACCAGCGCATTGCGCCTCGCGAATTCAAAGTAGGTGATCTTGTACTCCTATTTAATTCTAGATTGCGACTGTTTCCAGGTAAACTGAAGTCAAGATGGTCAGGCCCATTTCATGTGAAGAAAGTGTACCCATTCGGTGTGTTTGAGATTGGGAACCACGAGAGCAGGACTTTCAAAGTCAATGGTCAGCGTCTCAAACACTACATTGCTGACCATCCCCAGACCGAGCGGTTCGATCAAGATCTCTCTGATCCCGCTCCAGCAGAAACTTAAAGCAGGTGGTCAAGCTCGAGACCTAAAACAAGCGCTTCTTGGGAGGCAACCCAAGCCCTTTTTTAAATTTCTTGCATTTTTAAATTTTCATCTTTCTTCATCATACTGTTATTTGCATGCATATTTGTTTTCCATTAATTTGCATTTAGGAAGTTCCAAGGAGAGCATCTCACACGGGCCGCACAGCATTTGACACGGCCCGTACCACTCCAGGATGGTGAGACCACACGATCCCTGCGATTTCTACACGGCCAGGATCCCTTCACACGGCCCGTACAGACTTATACACGGCCCGTACCACACCAGGATGGTGAGACCACACGATCCCTGCGATTTCTACACGGCCAGGATCCCTTCACACGGCCCGTACAGACTGATACACGGCCCGTACAACACCAGGAGCGTGACACCACACGGCCCGCATCGATTCCTACACGGCCCGTGTAACCGCCAAACGACGCATATGGAAAGTCGCGTCCGCTCCGCATCAGTTACGCCCTTTCGCTTCTGATAAATACCTCCCTCCCACACGGGCAAATCACCTCTTCCCACAGTGCACCCGACCTCTCTCTCGAACCGACCCGACCTCCGCGCGCCGCCGTGTAGCCGCCCCTCTCGCCTACTCCGCCTCCTCTCTTCTTCCTCTCGGCCGGCGATTTCTCCACCTCCCACCGTGCGCCACCACCGCACCGAGGGTCTCCTCCGTTCAGGTAAGTCTCTCTTTCTCTCCTCTTTCGGTTTTTCTTCATCTTCTTACTTCCTCTCCGGTCACCTGTGCACCATACCTGGCCGTGACCTCCTTCTCTCTCTCTCTTCCTTCTCCTCCGCCACCTCTGTCATTCCGCCGAAACCCTAGATCTTACACGGCCCGCACCCAATCCTACACGGTCCGTGTAATCTCACACGACCCGTGTCATAATCTCACACGGCCCGTGTCATCCCTAACCAGAGGACATCATGCATCGCGAACGCCGCTCGAAGTACGCCCAGGAGCGTCGGCAGCAGGCTCTCAGTGCCCAGACACCACCACCTGCGCGCCCACCTTCTCCACCTCCTTCTACCTCCTTACCACCAGGTCCTCTCTCTCGCCACTCTTCTTCCCCTGACGACTCCGATTACATCTCTGACGAGTCCGACCGCCTCTCTGGGGAGTACACTGATCGAGCAGAGGAGTACCAGGATGACTACTTCCCTCTCCCCACCCGCCGTATGTTCACACATTTCGATACTTTGCGGTTGCGCAAGTTCGAGAACACTCGCCGGGTTGACTTCGACGCCCTTCGTGCCTTCGGCATAGACACGCAGTTTCTCTTTCTCACCGGCAGGATTGGGATTACCCCTGCCTTCTGGGCCATTGAGCATAATTCCTATGAGTTGCTCACACACGAATTTCTCTCTTCTCTCCAACTCAAAACGGATCGACAGGGCGATCACTACATCAAATTCCAGCTCCGTTATCAGACTCACCGTCTCTGGCTTCCCCAGCTTCGTCGATGGTTTGGCTTCCACTCGGATCCCCAGACCAGTTCCCTCCATTTCCGAGTGGGTCTCGACAAAGACCACTTCTGGAATTTGATTTCTGGCATGACACCTGGGGCCATCCACAACAAGGAGTTCAAAGGCCTCAACATCGCCCACCCAGTCCTGCGCTGCATCCAGCGCGCCCTTGCCGTCACTATCTTTGCACGTGGAGAGACAGTCTCCCGTGCCAACATTGAGGACCTCCAGCTTCTGGATCACATGCTCCGCCCAGACGCGGAGATAGAGCGGCCCGATCTGATGCTCATCATGATCCACCACTGGCTTGGTCTTCAGCGCTCCACGAGGACGGGAGGTGCTATCACTATGGGTGCTTATGTTACCCACATTGCCGAGAGGCTGAGGCTCTCCACTGATGGAGACACGCTCTGTCGAGGCCCACGCACCCTGGACGCCGACGCCTTTCGATTGGCGACCTTTATTAGGATTCAGAGGAGCTCTGGCGGCAGCATTCGATATCTCTGGCGCATGCCGGATGGCCGCACTCAGTACTTGATGCCCTTCTCGGCCCCTCTCTCATTCGAGGACCGTTCCACATGGCTTTTCACTGCGCCCCTACCAGCTGCTCCAGCCTCACCACCACCTCCTCCTGATGATGATGTGCCGATGACTGATGCGCCTGGCTCCTCACACCAGCCCCACATCCCTTTCCCTGCTGCGACCGGCTCGCCCATTGCTGACCCTACCATTCAGGATGTGTACCGCCTCATGCATGGCATGAGTACCACTCAGCGCGAGCACGGTGTTCTCCTCCGCGACATTCAGCAGCAGGTGACCGACTATGGCGGGCGGATTGAGGCGATCGAGGCTGAGATGCGCTACTGGCGCCTTGATGATCCTGCTGACCACTGATCAGGTTTGTTTTCTTTTCCCCAGCTTTTATCTTATATCTGTCTTGAAGCATTGAGGACAATGCTCGGACTTAGCTTGGGGGGGAGAACTTTATCATTTCGTTCATGTTTTATTTTATTTTATTTTTTTATTTCTAGGTCATGTTTACTTTTTATTGCACTTTTAGGCGATATATTTGCGTGAATTGCTTGAATTAGGAACCTTTGAGAGAAATTTTGAGTTACAAGTATGATGACTTTGAGAAGATAGAAATAACCCCATAAGTCGATCAAAGAATTGCATAGGATGGGATAGTTTGAACATTTGAAAGAACGAAAGTCAAATTGAATTGAGAAATCATTTTGAAACCAAATTGTGCCTTTTAAAACAAAGAACTGGGGTTTTCAATAAACGAAAGATTGGGATATCCATTGGTATGAAAGAATACCACTGGATGTGTGTATTCATGATATATGCAAAGCACTTAAAACAAACGAAAAGATGGAGAAAATAAGAGTACTGGCAATAAGTCCTACAGGGCGCCTTTGAGCTCGTCTCCCACACTTAGAAAGAAAACAATGAGTACTGGCACAATCCTAATGGATGCCTTTGAGCTCGAGAAAAACCACAATTAAAACTTATGCATATGTCAACACGCGAAGTCTTCAACTTTCTAACCTAAGCTTGTTCCAAGCTTGGGGGGGTAAAAAGCAAAATCACCACAAATGAGGGCATAAGTTTGATGTAAGAATGAAAGATCAATCAATTCGAACAATTAGTTTTAGCAAACATTAGAACATCTCAAATTATGACATTTGATTAGTTGATTAGTGGGGTGAATCAAAATTTGTCAAAGAAATCCAAATTGTTATTCAAAAGGACTCTCGAAGATTTTTAACAATAGCAAGATCACGTAAACTGTTCGCATTAGAATTTACTTTTGCATTTAGGTAATCATTAGGCCAGCCCTTTACCTAAGTTAGGATTTTTGCTTGAGGGCAAGCAAGATTTTAGCTTGGGGGAATTTGATATCTCGTATTCATATCTATATTTTGACCTTAAAATCGTACCAAAAACCTGTGTTTTAATCTATAAATTCGGTTATAATTCATTGAATATATATAGAATGTGGTACTGCTGCAAGTTATTCTTATTCTGCAGGAATCGGGCGAAATCGAGAAGAAATCTGGAATTTAGAAGTCTCTACACGGTCCGTGTAACATTCCACACGGGCCGTGTCAATCTCGACTCGACCGATGACACGACCGCATGAAGACCGCTGACTCGACCGCATGAAGGACACAGGCACACGGTCCGTGTAGGATTCCACACGGGCCGTGTCAAGCAATTTTGGAAACAAATCCAGAATTTGGAAAGAAAGCTAAGGAATGGAAGGTCGGCAAAACAACTATATAAGCGAGATTTCTTGCACCAGAGAGGACATTCTGGAGCAGAGGAGCATTTTCTAGGGTTTGGTCTTGACGGCTAAGCTTGGAGACGAAGTTGAGAAGCGAAAGACGCAAGTTTTCGACGGATCTTCTTTATTCTTCGGGTTTTGTCATGGCTAATCTTCTTTTTACTTCTTTTATTTGTTTTAGAACCATGTCTGAGTAGATTTCTTAGTTTCTAGGGTTGTGATGTAATCGAATGTTTTGTTTTGTATGTTAGTTATTGAATTCTTTTGTTGAAATTTGTGTTTGCTTGATTGTGATTTATTTAATTGCTTAGTATAAGTTATTTGATTTTTATTGGTTTACCACTAGATGAATGATCACATCTAGAAGGTACTTTGGCCCTTATGAACATTTAACCAAACTAAGTACATGAGGTAGGATTAGTGATCCGAAAGGTGAAACCAAGTAGTAACCGACAGGTGAATATTTCCTCATATCGACGGAATGAGGTTACCTTTAGTATTCCAACCAAGCAACTAGGTAATTCAGACCAACATACGACAGTTGAGGTCTAGAACCCGACGAGGGCATATATTGCAATTCCATACCAAGTTAATGAACCAACAGACGACAGTTGAGGTTTAGGAACATTAGGTCTGGTCAGTAGAACCCTACACAAAGGAACAACACAAGGAAAACAATAACTGCTGCATTCACTCGAGGGCCACACGGACCGTGTACGACAGTACACGGCCCGTGTACACTGACACGGCCCGTGTACACTGACACGGCCCGTGTAGGGCACTACACGGACCGGGCACCTCGAGGCAAAACTGAGATGAAGTCATAACCCTGGAAACGCTTTTTATATCTGATTTAAACCAAGTTTATTTACTTCTTTGCATTTTATTATTGTCATTGAACTGTAGGAAATTTTAGAAACCAAAACAACCTTTTTCAACTTCTAGTTTTTATTTAATTTAGGTGAAATTCTAGATTAAATCTGAACCGTCCCTGTGATCGATACCTGATAATATACTGCTCGATAGGATTGTATACTTGCAGTCTGAACCGAAAAGTGTGCTTAAGGGTTAAAAAGTACAGTTTACTGTACTGAAACTTTGTACTATACCTTTTTGGTGTAACACAGCAGTTCGGATTATTTCAGACAATTCCTCCGCCGGCTCCACCATCCTTCGATTATCTTGAAAACCTTCGCGAATACCTCCGTTCGAGTGGTTTGAGTCAACTTGATGAAGGACACTCCGTGGACTGGGCCACTCACTTTGCGGTTTTAATCGCGACAGCACCCATTCCAGCTGAAGTTCATGGAGCGTACGATGTGGAAAGGTAATTTAGAATTTGGAAGGATTAATTAATTTATTTTTTAAAATGTTAATTAATGTAAAATTTCATTTGCAGGTATCCTGAGTATATGGATTGGTTCTTTCAAAATGGGATGTCAACAATATATCCAAATCAAAACAACGAAGAAATTCTGAGCCAGTCGGTGCCAGCACCGGGAGAAGATGTATGAGAGCTCGGATATGTCTCAGATGCCATGGTCCAAGCTCGTACCGTAAGTATTTTGTTCATTTAAATGCGAACCTCAATTCAGTTTATTTACATATTTGTGTGTAACACATCATTTCATTTTCTTGTTTCTTGTAGAGATTCCGTCTCTTGCAAAACACAGCGAAAGGAATTAGTATGGTGCAGACCCCTGGACAGAAGGCTTACGGACGTCTATTGCTGCAGACTAGTCGTGATATCCTAGACGATCTTGGCCATATCGCACTGTTCAGAGCCATGATCGAGAAGGCTGGACTTCCATTTGATCTAAGATGCATCGATATCAGCGATGATTTTCCAGACCAGGAACCGTTAGAACCTGAGGTCCAAGTTCCTCCAACGACTGCCTCCGATGTTATGGCTGGGATTTACGACTCGCTTGAAAGAATAGTCATAGACGGTCGTCCCCTAGGAGATGAAGCTTTGCCATCAGTGGTGCCTCCGAAACGGCCGACAAAAAAACCCAACAAATATAGCAACTCGAGATTCCTTAGGACTAGAAGCAGAGAAGATGAGGATTGATTTATGTATGTTTTTGTAGTGTATGTTTTGTTTGAACAATCTAACTAATGCTTACACTAACTAAGGAAAAAATTAACAAAAAAATGCATCTCTCTTAATTCGTCTCTGACACGGCCGATCTCTTATAATTCGTCTCTCTTATATCGTCTGTGACACGGCCGATCTCTTATAATTGAATGCAGTATGCAAAAGTACAAAACATTCGGCCATCTAAAAAAAAAATGCATCAATATGGAATAATTGAATTTCAATCTATGCAATAATTGAACTCATATAATTGCCTATAATTGAATTTCAATCATACAATTTCAATCATCTCAGAAAAATACAAAACATTCGGCTGTGCACTTTGGCTTGATTCATTCATGCAATAGTTGAATTTCAATCATGTCGGCCATTCAATAATTGAATTCATAGATTCGGCTTTATGAATACAAACAAATTAATACATCAATAATTAAATTTCAAAGATTCGGCTATGCATCAAAAACATTAGAATTCAAAAATTCAAAAATTCAAAAATTCAAAAATTCATGAAATTCGGCTATCTCATACAACCCAATTAATTCATAGATTCGGCTATCTCATAAAAATTCATAAATTCAAAAATTCATAGAATACAAAAATATCAATACAACCCAATTAATTTCAACACTAGAATTCGTAGTCTTGTATAAATTCATAGTCTCAAAAACATTAGTACATATATTAATACAAACATTAATTTCACCGATCTTTACGTCTGAATAATCTGTTTATCAGGCGACCAGCTGACCGGCTACCAGATGGTCGGCTTCCGGATGCCTGACTACCAGATGTCCCTGCTTGACTACTACTACTGGCCTCTGGATTTCTATCATACGCATCTGGCCGGGCACCAGATACGCTTCTTCGTCTTCCTTCAGTTGCCTCTGCCTGACTACCAGATGCCTCTGGCCGGACACCAGATACGCTTCTTCGTCTTTCATCCGTTGCACCTGTATCGCACGGACATAAGAATAAGTAAGTGTGTAAAACCTTCAAATAATTAAAATATGAACTTATTCACCCTTATAATTTCCAACCTGGAGTTCTTGTTCTATTGGACCCCTCCGATCGTTGTGCGCCACTGCGCGGCCTGATCCGAGCTTCCATATCATCCATAGAATTAGGAATTCGCTTGTGCTTCCTCCTGCCCTTATTTATTTTATTTGGGTTCGGCCTGATTGTAGGTGCTCCCAACTCATATGGCCAATTGGGGGGGTTACCAAAGCTATGAAACCCACCTGTCCATGTGCTGACATAATTTTCTACGCTATAATAGTGACTTACATAGTTCACTGGATTTAAATGCCTCTGACAACACACCGCTAGGACGTGGTTGCAAGGAATGGCAGTAAATTGGGGTTTCTGACACTCGCAAGTAGGCATTCCCGCCTCCCCTTCTGGAAATATAACTTCATACTTCATATCTCCTTTCACTCCCTAAAATTGAGATAAATCAAGATAATTAAATGTTACAATTTACTAATGCATGAATGAGATTTAAGTAAATAGCTGACATACCGTGCTGACGACTCCATCATGAACTACAACCTCATAAATGTTGGGTCCCATTGGTATCACTCGGTGCTCCTTTGCTTTTTTAATCCGGTGTTCTAAAACTGATAATATGTTTGCTGATAATCTCATACCGCTTTGGAGCCACCGCTGAGCAACCGCACCTCTTTTTACATACCAATCCACCACCTTGTAGAATGTGCGCTCAACAACCGCAGTTACAGGCAGTTGGCGAGCCACTCGAAAAACGTTGTTCAGTGATTCTGATCCGTTCGTAGTCATAATACCCCACCTATTCAGGCCCCCGTCATAACATTGTGCCCATTTATGAAGTTGCAAAGGCTCCTCTTCGAGGTTTTGAACTCTTTTGCCACACCACATGATGTACCGATGAGTAGTAATACTCCTACCTTCTATCAATTCCATACCCTCATTAAACCTCCACGGTTTCATCTTACCCACAAATTTCCTGAAAATATTTTTGATTCTTTGGTCCTTACACAGCTTATACACATTTGCCGAAATATGTTGAGAACATAATCGATGAACTGCTTCTCCATTTTCCTCACACCAACCTAAATCAGGTCGATCAAACACTGAACGGATTGCAGCATGCTGGTCTGATATAACACATACCCGGCCAGGTCCGACAACATCTTCGCGTACAAATTGCATAAACCAGCCCCAATTGGATGAAGTCTCCTCTTCTGCAATTCCGAATGCTATTGGCAGTAACTGTTGTTCTGCATCATAAGCGCATGCCATGAATAGTTTCCCTTTATACCTACCGGATAGGTGTCCGGCATCTACGCTAATAACTGGCCGGAGATATGGCCAGGCCTGAATGCATGGACCGAAAGCCCATGCCGCACGTATGAAATAATGGATGCCTAAGTCGTCAGATGGTTCATGCTCAATTCTGTATCTTGTGCCTGGGTTAGACCTCTGGATTGTGTTACACCAAAAAGGTATAGTACAAAGTTTCAGTACAGTAAACTGTACCTTTTAACCTTAAACACACTTTTCGGTTCAGACTGCAAGTATACAATCCTATCGAGCAGTATATTATCGGGTATCGATCACAGGGACGGTTCAAGTCTTAACTAGAGTTTCACCTAAATTAAATAAAGACTAGAAGTTGGAAAAGGTTGGTTTTGGTTTCTAAAATTCCTAACAGTTCAATGACAATAATAAAATGCAAAGAAGTAAATAAACTTGGTTTAAATCAGATGTAAAAAAGGCGTTTCCAGGGTTATGACTTCATCTCAGTTTTGCCTCGAGGTGCCCGGTCCGTGTAGTGTCCTACACGGGCCGTGTCAGTGTACACGGGCCGTATACTGTCATACACGGTCCGTGTGGCCCTCGGGTGAATGCAGCAGTTATTGTTTTCTTTGTGTTGTTCCTTTGTGTAGGGTTCTACTGACCAGACCTAATGTTCCTAAACCTCAACTGTCGTCTGTTGGTTCATTAACTTGGTATGGAATTGCAATATATGCCCTCGTCGGGTTCTAGACCTCAACTGTCGTATGTTGGTCTGAATTGCCTAGTTGCTTGGTTGGAATACTAAAGGTAACCTCATTCCGTCGATATGAGGAAATGTTCACCTGTCGGTTACTAGTTGGTTTCACCTTTCGGATCACTAATCCTACCTCATGTACTTAGTTTGGTTAAGAGATTATAAGGGCCAAAGTACCTTCTAGATGTGATCATTCATCTAGTGGTAAACCAATAAAAATCAAATAACTTACACTAAGCAATTAAAATCAATCACAATCAAGCAAACACAAATTTCAACAAAAGAATTCAATAACTAACATACAAAACAAAACATTCGATTACATCACAACCCTAGAAACTAAGAAATCTACTCAGATATGGTTCTAAAGCAAATAAAAGAAGTAAAAAGAAGATTAGCCATGACAAAACCCGAAGAATAAAGAAGATCCGTCGAAAACTTGCGTCTTTCGCTTCTCAACTTCGTCTCCAAGCTTAGCCGTCAAGACCAAACCCTAGAATATGCTTCTCTACTCCAGAATGACCTCTCTGGTGCAAGAAATCTCGCTTATATACTCGTTTTGCCGACCTTCCATTCCTTAGCTTTCTTTCCAAATCCTGGATTTGTTTCCAAAATTGCTTGACACGGCCCGTGTGGAATTCTACACGGACCGTGTGCCTGTGTTCTTCATGCGGTCGAGTCAGCGGTCTTCATGCGGTCGTGTCATCGGTCGAGTCGAGATTGACACGGCCCGTGTGGAATGTTACACGGACCGTGTAGAGACTTCTAAATTCCAGATTTCTTCTCGATTTCGCCCGATTCCTGCAGAATAAGAATAACTTGCAGCAGTACCACATTCTATATATATTCAATGAATTATAACCGAATTTATAGATTAAAACACAGGTTTTTGGTACGATTTTAAGGTCAAAATATAGATATGAATACGAGATATCAGATTGCACCGAGCAGAGAAGGTAGCAGTTCGTATGCTTTCTCCCAAGAACCAAATAAATCAGCAATAGCCAGCTCCCTCCCTCTCCAAATCTTGTTATAGGAAGGCTCTACCGTTTTGTGCGCAACTCTAACTGCAGCTTCACATGCTTTCATTGACATCTCCAGGTCCTTTATAAGACTAGGTTTGATTATATCTGCAATCATTCTGGCAGTCATCTGACGACTGTCTGCTGTACAAGCAATGCTGTAACAATTGTGCTCGTATGGATTTGTTGAAATTATCCAAATGTCCGTCTCAGTTGTTTTTTCATATAACCGCCATGGACACCCCTCCGCTCTACATATTACCACATAGGCACTACGATTGCTCTGGGTTTGTTGTAATTCTAAGTTATTATCCATGGCAAATCCACCCAACTTTTTTTTAAGTTCTGCTTTGGATTGAAACATCTGTCCCACTGAAAATATACCGTCGATTCTCGGTGAATAACCAAAAAATGCTTCATCCTTGTACGGCATCGGCACATCGTCATTAAATGCCTGACAAGGATGCTGCAATCCCCGATTAATAAAGGGAATAGACTCTTGCCACTCCTTCATTACATCTTGCATCCTAATCTGATCCTCAATTTCGGTCATATCATCTTCCCCGACAACCGACTCACCAAGGTCAGAGTTTGTGTCTGAGTCAGTATCATTATTGAGCCGGTCAAAATAATTACACATATCATCCTCTGGTATGCCTGGTATGCCTCTGCTACTTCCAGGTACACTTCCCGGGTATGGGTCATAATTGGTCTGACTAACAACTGGTACTGACTCAACCACTAATTCAAGAAATTTAAAATTCAGTACCAGAGTGGCATGTCCAAGCACCATATGCCATATCATTTTGTCGTCTATGTTAAATAACTGGTGATTTTCTGCTTCGCCAGGTGGTGCCGTGTTCAACCGTGCCCTGATTGTTAGATCGAACTCGCCAGGGAGCAAACGAATGCCAACATATATACGTCTTCTTAGCTCATCAATACTGGTTGAGTTATTAACAGTAAATGTGCAGGTCGGTGCGTCTGAAATTGCTCGTCTGTGGTACACATTTATTATTATTCCCAACATTCCCTGAACAAAAAATTTCTCAATTAACCTTCGATATTATTTGAAATTTTACAACCTAAAATATGAAAAAATACACAATCAACCTTCGATATCGTATTTAATTTTTAATTTGAAAAAAAAAACTTACTCAGTTCTTCAGACGAAGGCTAAAAATACAATGCCGGAGTCGATTTGTAGATAACAAAAATTTTATACACTAAACCTCTGAACGTTTTCAGCTGGAAAAAAAAAAAACGCCTCTGCTCTCTGCTCTCTACTCTGTGGCCTCTGCTCTCTGCTCTCTGCCCTCTGCCTTCTGCGCTTGCTCTCTGATTACTATCTGCCGCAGATAGAGTTATATAGAAATTTTCCGAAAAAAAAACAAAACAGGGTGGGAACCGAAACCCCTATTCGGTCCCCCTTTTTTTTTGCCTAGACCGAATAGGGATCTCGGTCCCATGGCATTACACGAATGTTTACACAGCGGGTTCGGAAAAACTGTGAAATGGGGGGTAGACCGAAATGCAAATTCGGTCCCGGGAGAAAAAAAAATGGAGACTGAATTGGCATCTCGGTTCTTACGGTTTTTCGAAATCCCGAACTAATCATGTTGGTTCCCTAATTTAGATTTTTCTAATTATGGTTTTTAAAAAAAATTCAGTCAAGTGGCTATATATTATGCAGAAAAGTACATTGTCATCAACGACTTCGTATTTTTTACTTGTAGTGTGCTGTCAATGCTTAATAATGGAAAGCAGGGGAATCCGAGGAGACCAGATCTGTAAATTGTGGATCTAACAAAAAAGGGCGATTCTCTGGGCAGAAATGGTGAGAACCAAAACGATCGCGACTGGAGGCGGCTGGTTCACTGTGCTACCTCGTCGAAGACGCCGTCTGGTGGAGATCCTTCCGCGATCTTTTAGATCCCAAGGTTGCACCTTCCGTACCAGGGGTATGGGACGCATCTCCCACCAACAGTGTCATAGATCGACAAAAGGGAAAAAGTCTTCACCAAATCAGCGACAGTGGGGGAAGCTCCGGTTTTGGCGGCACAGGAAGGAATTTTCCGCCTTTTCACCATACTGAAGGCTCAACCGCTTCCATTGACAAGACGGCAGCAGTTTAACTTTCTCCGAAGGCCTTCTATATATTTCCAAATGAGATATAGTGACAAGGTTATCCTCAACTCAATTTCTTGCCTCTTCCCCACTCCTAAGTTGTCTTCCAACACTCAGAGCACTTTCCCCTCACGGATCAGTGGGAGAATGGCAAAATTGGGCCATTCAATCACACCTACGGTGTCCTATGCAGATGCCCTAGCCTCACCGCCCCCCTTACCGCAGCATCAAAATCTTCGAGTTCACCAACCGACGTGGCATTTCTACCTTGACAAGAATCCTTTTGCTAAATTATCCTCCCCTAACCCATGTCTCTCCACTCCGACTAACCGTGCACCAAGTGACAAGCCGGAACCACTACCGTTACCGCCGGACCCAAATAGTCCTGCGTGGAGGGGCAGGTGTTATAACTGCCTCGAGGTTGGGCATGAGCAGAACGGGTGCCAATGCCCGGTCCGAGTATGTGCCAAATGCTGGTCCAAGGGTCACGAGGCTAGATTCTGTAGATCACAAATTCAGCCTGCCATCACCTTCGTTGACCCACTTACGCCAAGGGGCAATATGGGAGAGAGTTCCATGCCTCAGGGTCGGCCCGAGCTGACTACGGTTTTTTTGTCAAAAACTCGGCAAATGCAGCAGGATAGGCTTCAACTCAGCCGGGCCGTGGTGATAGATGCCCGCCTTATTCCCGACCACAATATTAATCTTGTCCAGGCTGCGCTCATGATGGGTTGTAACACTCACCTTCTGTTTCCAATAACCCACATGGGGGGCCCCCAGTACCTTCTGCTTTTGCCTCCTGGAGCTGATCGCCATCGTTTTCTTCTAGCCCACAGTAAGCAAATCAAACAACTGGGGTACATCACGTATCCGTGGAGCCCAGCGATCAATTCCTACCCACTGAAATTAAACTTCAAAATCTGGCTTGAGATACAGAAACTCGCCCCACATGCATGGAATGTTGATCACCTTATCCCGGCTGTAAGTTCTTTCGGGATAGTTTTGGACCACACGGCCATGAGTAGTGTGCAATCCCTCGATAAAATGATGATGGCCATGGCGGTAGCTGATTTGAAGGTTGTTCCAAAGGGGATCTTATTATGGGTACGGGGCATGGCTAGAATCTTAGAGGTCGTGGTTCACGGCTGGATTGAGGAACCGGTGTCCATTATTGAACCGGTTGACCCAACTCCGGATCAGTCCTATTTCGAGGAGGCCCGAACTCAGCGGGTCCCGCCAGCTCCAAACCGACCACAAGGGAATGCTGAAACTGTTACAGTGGAGTTTGAGGTTTTGTATTCCTTGTGGGAGCGACTTCAACCGGGTAAGGAGCGAGATGAAATTGAAAAAGTCATTAGTACCAGCTCCTTCTTCCGGCAAAGAGTGGAGGAGGGAAGCAAGGCTCTGCCGGGTGAAGCCCATAGTAGCGGTCAAACTAGGGTACATGACCTCACTCAGATTGAAGCCAACACATTACACATAAAGAGAGGAGATGAAATTCAGAGGGAAGATAATAATCCAACCTTGGGGCAGGTTTCATAACCTGATGCTGACAAAGGTAACAATATGGATATTCACAAAACCTTGCTTCATTTTATTGAAAAAGGGAAAGGGGGGGAAGGGCAGGGGTCAAGTAATGTCATTCAAGAAGGAATAAGAGAGGGTTTGCCCCCAAAGAAAACCACGGCAGAGCCCTCCTAGGCTGATATCTGCGAGGAAGAGGAGTGGGCACAGGATGTACGCAATCAAGCAGTGCCAATCAGTCCATTTAAAGAGGATTATCGTCGGAACCACATACCTAATAACCCTGAGCCTGACAATCCTTGCCAAAGACCTTGGATATTCTCAGGTCCAAACCCAAAGCCACTAGGTCCGGTACCAAACCAACACCATAACAGCGAAGGAGCGTTAATGGACAATTTCAATCCAGTGCCTCCGATTCCTAAACCTACCACACCCATTATACCTGCTGACCCGAACCCGGCTCCGCACACCCTCAACCAGCCACTCTCTCTAACCAGTTACAACAGCCCCCGCAACACCCCCTTGCATAAACCCGCTACCTTTCATCCTTTACCAGCCGACCCGAATCCATTACAAGGCACCAACCCGAACTCAGTACCAGCAGAAACGAACCCATCACTGTTCCAGCAGACCCGAACCCTGTCACAGCAGACCCAAACCCATTACCAGCAGGACCTTCAGCCTTTCCCGGCAGACCCGAACCTTGTCCCAGCAGACCCGAACCCAACAGCAGCGCATCCTTACCCAGTACCATCTAACCCGATCACTATTGCCTCTAACCCAAACCCGCTACCATCTAACCACAACCCTCTAACACCTGACCCGAACTCACCAGCAGTTCACCAGTTTCTGGCACAATCTAACCCTGCAGTAGCTCACAAACAACCACCAAAACTGAATCCTGCAGCTGCCAATCCGAACTCCGCCCCAACTCTCCAGTTACCACCTGCAACACACATGAACCAGAGAACATCCCCCAACCCGCCTGGTGATCTGTCCCCTCTGCTTTTCACGGATGTACAATCGATTGGCACCAACACCAGCCACAAAAATAAGAAAAGGAAGGGCAAGGCGGCCGCACCAGCACGTCAAAGTGCGCGTCTTTCAGGCAAGCGTCCACAGACTAAGTTCTTTGCTCGGAACAGCAAGGCTAAGCCGGCCGTGGGCTCTACTGTTAAGAAGAACATCTCACACAAGTTGGAGGAAGCCGGCATCGCAGCAGCGCTTGAGGTGGAACAGCTTATCCAGGTACCTTTAACACAGGAAAAATCTGACCGTGTGGATGTTTACTGTGGAATAGGCGTGCCACTAATACCGGAGGATGGTGATGGTGATGCTGTGCAACATGCAGCAAATGTTTTATTGGATGTCGGTTTGGACTCCATTGCATCAGAAATTGGGCAAGATAGTCAATATGTAGTGGTGGACAGCAACACACTAGATGCAAATGCTAATGAACTGTATGAAGAATCTTTGCTGCCATCCATTGAATCTAAGCCAGAAGAGCTCTCCGAGGGGGAGTGCTCAGAAGGGTAGTTGCTGGTTTTTTAACGGGGCTTTGCAACAGTTTCTATTCTGTTTTCAGTTTTTTAGAACTGGGTTTTTGTTGGGAATCGATATTGTTGTTGCTATCTTTTGTGTATGTTATCAATGACGGATCAAGCTAATGAAATATATGCGTTTACTTTTCCTTTTTCTGTGCTTAACTGGAATGTGAGAGGTATGGGAGACTCAAAAAAATGTGATGTGATTAAAGAGGTTGTCTGTGATGCTAACTGTGACATAATTTGCTTTCAAGAGACGAAATGTGACCTAATTAATATATTCAAATTAAGAGAGGTATGTCCCACGAGGTATGTACAGTACCTAACGCTAGATGCTGATGGCACTAGAGGGGGAATACTAATATCATGGACTAACAAATTTTAATTAGTTCATTCCTCTATTAGGGAGTTCACAGTGACAGTGGTGTTGAGTAAAGGGCCGTTCATTTTTATGCTCACTTCTGTTTATGGCCCGCAGGAGGATACAGAAAAAATTAGATTCTTGGATGAAATTAAACAAGTGGCCTCTGGTTCTCATTGGCCGTGGCTTATATTGGGAGATTTAAATTTAATCAGGGATCTTTCAGAAACAACAGGAGGGTGGAGAAATGTTGCTATAATACATGATTTTAATGTTTGTTTAGATGAGATGGGCTTGACGGAGGTCCCTTTATTGGGAAGAGATTACACTTGGAACAACAGGCGACCCACTCCGACAATGTCAAAACTAGACAGGGTGTTCTTCTCACCTTAGTGGACCCTCTTGGGTAGCCAATACTCGCTAGAAGACTTGCCGGCAACCGTCTCAGATCACGTTCCAATGAGACTGTTGCTCAAGCCCCATACGCCACCCCCTAAAAGAAGTTTCCGGTTTGAGACCTTCTGGCTGAATTATGAAGAAATAATACATGTCGTACAATCTGCATGGCAGTCAGTGCCTACTGGACCGAACTCCACTAAAACCTTGCATGCAAAAATCAGGGTAACACAGTCGGCTCTGACGCAATGGTCGGCCTCAAAGTTTCGTAACAGAGAAACCTATTTCAAGCGGTCTAAATGGGCGTTGCAACAGCTGGATAAGGTAGAAGAATCGCGCACACTCAGTGAGATAGAGTTTCGTTTGAGAATAAAGATTAGAGAACATATTTTCAAGCTGGCAAATGAACGTGAGAAGAGATGGAAGCAGAGAGCAGGGTGTAGATGGTTGAAGCTAGGTGATAGCAATACCAAGTACTTTCATGCGGTGGCAAATGAACGGAAGAATAAAAATTTCATTCACGCCTTGCGAGACGAAGGGGGTAATAATGTGAGTCCTCAGGACATGCAACGTGTCATTTTCGATCATTACAGAAATATTTTGGGTGTCCGTAAGCAACATAGGCACGCTTTTGATTTGTCTGGTCGGATCGGACCGTCGGATGCGGGAGGTCTGGCAGGGTTGGATCGGCCGGTCTCAGAGGAGGAAGTGAAAAATATAGTGTTCCAGCTTCCTAAACACCGCACGAGTGGCCCGGACGGGCTCCCGGCAGAGTTCTATCAGGAGTTCTGGTCCATCATTAAGGATGATCTCGTCCAAATGGTTATTGATACCAGTCGGGGTCGCGGTAATCTTAAATGGCTCAACCGCTCAGCCATCACCCTCATACCTAAGAAGGAGGGGGCGGTGGGGATCGATGACTTCAGACCAATCAGTGTCATGAACACTTCGGTGAAGATCATCTCAAAACTTCTGGCAAATAGGCTCCAACCTCACCTTCAGAACCTGGTTAGTCCGGAACATACGGCTTTTATTAAAGGGAGATCTATAATGGAGTCTTTGCCATTGCACGAGAGCTAATGATTTTTTGTTCCAAGAATAAAATACCGGCAATTTTATATAAGGTGGATTTCAAAAAAGCTTTTGATTCGGTTGATTGGTGCTTTCTGACAAATCTACTGGTTGAGAGGGGTTTTCCGTCGGGATGGATATCGATGGTCCTAATGGTGTTGCGATCTTCGAGCTCTGCGGTTAGAGTTAACGCTTCTTTGACGCGTTACTTTAGCCATCAAAGAGGTCTCAGACAGGGGGACCCATTATCGCCCATGCTATTTCTTCTGGTGGCCGATGCACTACAGAGATTTGTACTGGCGGCAAGGAATATTATGCATCGGGAAGTGGCCATTCCTCCGCAGGCTATACAGTTCGCTGACGACACCATAATATTCACTGAGGCACACCCGACAAATCTCAAGGTATTGTCCTCTATTTTAAAAAGGTTTGAAGACTTATCGGGTCTTACGGTCAATCAACAAAAGAGTGGTTTCGTGCCAATCTCGATTGCTCAAGGGGTACTAATAACCGTAACAAGAATTCTCGGGTGCGATTAGTCTGATCTCCCTCTAAAATATTTGGGACTACCGCTCACGAAGAAAAAGCCGGTAAAACATCTCTACTTGCCGATTATCAAGGTAGTACGAACAAGGTTAGCTGGATGGAAGGCCAAACTGCTGTCCCTGGGGGGTAGAGTGACGCTTATTAAATCAGTCTTATCTGCTATCCCGCTTCATTACATGCAAGCGCTCCGAATCCCGAAGGGTGTGGTCCAACATCTAGACAGGTTTCGAAGAAACTTCTTATGGAGGGGGCAAGAGGAGTGTAAGAGCATAAATTGTCTAGTGAATTGGAAGAGGGTATGTGCTCTAAAGTCCAATGGGGGTATGGGCATCACGAGTCTCGCCTCGCAAAATGAAGCGCTGCTTTTGAAATGGTTGTGGAAGTTGGAGCATGAACCGCAAGGACATTGGGCAATGACAATCAATCGCCTATACGGCATCCAATCGGTTCGCCAACTCGCTGAGGTGCAAATTGACTCGTTCTTTTTGAAAAATCTTCAAGGCCTCATACCCCTGTTCTTGATCTCGACAGCTAGGTCTGCTGATGGCTCCTTAATCTGGCAATGGACGGCAAATGGTCTCTTTAGTACATCATCCGTTTATCGCATTGTGCAAAATAGGGGGGTGAAGTGTCCTTTCTATAAGCCACTTTGGAAAATAAAGGCACCGCTCAAGGTCAGAGTTTTCCTTTGGCTGGCAATTCAAAATAAAATCCTCACTCAGCAGGTACTGGTACGAAGGGGATGTCAGGTACCATATGGTTGTGTGTTGTGTGGAGATGGTGGTCAGGAGACGAGGGATCACATTCTTTTAGCATGTCCGTATGCTACACATTTTTGGGCTACATTACTTCAGGGACTGGGTTTCATGGCAACCACGGTTACAGACCCCACGGTCGTGGAATATTGGGTGTCAAATAGGAGGGTTGTGGACAAGGAGGCCCGTGCCACGTGGGATGTCTCATGGGCGGCGGGGGTATGGGCATTATGGCGTGAGAGAAATAGAAGAACATTTGCGAGAAAAGCCAAAAGCGTTCTTCGGTTAAAGGAGGATACCACCACGCAAATACAACAATGGATTGCGGCCTTTGAAGTGTGATCGGGGATTGATTATGCCACACTCTCCTCTATTCTTATTTTGATGTTACTTGCCTTGTAATTTGCATTCCGGTTGTTTGTTTTCTTACTTTTATGGGTAGCACTAATGTGAACAATGTGTACATATTTTTTATACCTTAATGAAATCATCAGTAAGCAGTTGCTTACTGACCATCAAAAAAATAATGGAAAGCACGAATTTATTTTCTATATGGTCGTCTGACGCCAGAAGCTGGCATAGCTTTGCTGTTTTTACCAGACATGCATTCGGTGCACCAGCTCAGCGGTGCTATACTTCGTATTAGTTTGCTGTTATGTGGGTCCAATTTTAGTTTGGTCTTGGAAATATGCGGTGGATACGGTCTCCCCTTTTATGGAATCAACTCGCTATATTTTTTGCAGTCGGTCTGTGAATTTTCTGTGACCAATTCACACATATTTTGTGCTGAAAGCTAACAATCAGTTATTTTTGCATCTGCTATGTATACCAGTATGCGTGGACAGGGTATCATCAAGTGATTAATTGAGAATAATTAGTTATAATCGGAAATAATCGGCCAACTAGTTGGAAAAGTTTGTAACGGTTTGATCGCCGTCAACGACTAATCGACTGATTAATTGACCTAAACAGCCGTTTTTTACAACAATGATATATATAACTATTGCACAGTCGATCTACGACCCAGGTCCCACCCTTTATTCCATAAAAGACCCAGATAAGTTTCTACTTATCTAGAGTAGAACTAGGGTGTTCTTAAGTTCACCAAGTTTCTTTGTGAACTCAACTCTAAAACCTATCGAATTGGCTTCAAACGATGAATCTGAACCGTTGAAACTCTTCTACCTTATGAGTGATGTGTCTCCATGCAAAAAATTTAAATTTTGAAATTAATTTTGTATAGAGTCAAGTGGTAAAAAACGTTCAAAAAATGAATACATTAAAATTAATTTATAAACCTTTTAATTTTGACCGCTTAACTTTATACTAAATTAATTCGAAAGTTTAAAATTTTCGCATGTGAACGCATCATTCGTAAGGTATATGAGTTTCAACTGTTCGGATTCGTCATCTTCCAAATACAAACACTTCATATTAGAAAAAGTTGGGAAACTCAATTATATCCAACTGCACAGGGTACTAAGAGGTAGTGGTAGTTTCCGACCTAATCTGATATGTTTATGCTTGAATTTAATTTTTGATGAAAATTATGTATTAATCATCCAAACTGGCCTATAAATTATATAAAAAAGGCTGGTGTATGACAAAAATAAACAATTCCATTCCAGCACATTGATCCATGTTCCGCAAAAAAAAGAGAAACATGGACACAGTAGGCCCAAGAGCAAATTCTGTTAACATGGGCCGTATTACTCAATACAATTATACCTGGGAATCAGAATAGTTTATGCATAACAAACAGTGTCAAAATTATTATATACCATACTATCTACAGCTCACATATAATTTTAGTTTTAGTTAGTTTTTTATTGTACATATGAAATAATGCAGTAGGTTCTACCTTTATGGCCCCTCTACCAATTTTAATCGAATGTGAAGATTGATAACAAGGGCTTGTTGACTGTTTGCGTTTATTTGGAAACAAGTAAGGACTGGTAATAAAGGGGATGAATAGAAAGGACTGTTTGCGTTTCTTTTTCTGATTTTTTTCCTTAATCTTTAGGAATGACCTTCAGTTATTTAACTGTAACGGTGAAACACTAATCAACATTTTAATGACAATGATAGTAAATAGATGACTGACATTGCAAATCCCTCACTCTCTCTCTCTCTCCAGGTGGCTGAACTGTCTGTTTCTCCATCCTCCATCGGAATCATGGATGAGAAATTTCCCGGTTTAACCCTCTCAGGTTTCATGCCCTCTGGAATTACAAAGGGCATATTTGAAACTGCATTGTTGAATTCTCAAATGACTAGAATGGTTTCAACGAGGCCGTGCCCTTTGAGAACCATTTTGAGGCAGAGAGGCTTCAGGCTTGGCACAAGGACTGGCAGGAGAGGAAGTCCAAGACAACTGAGATTTATGTATAGATTGTAAGGGAGGATAATTACATTAATGGTGTTGAGAAGGAACAGTGATCTGAATATGGTCAATGATCTGGCAGTTGAGGAGTCCCGCAACTTCTTCCTCAACACCAGTGTAATCATCTTCTCTTACAACCCATGTATAAATGAAGGACGATCATTGACCGTCTTCCTCAATTTTTGCACATATTTATCTTTGCCAGATCATTGACCATCTCCCTCAAGTGATTTGATAACAAGCACAATGGCATCTTCTTTATCTCTACTCTGCAGTTATGTTGCTTTTGGTAGTGAATGACAATAAACCTTAAACTTTAATTGGTCCTGCTCCAGTGTAAAAATTAAAACATTGTTTTTTGCTACCTCTCTGAAAATTGGTAATCTACTTGTTTCGGCTGTATAGTCAATATGAAACCTGTACTTGTTTACTGAACAATTGGATTCTAATTGTTGGGATGTACAGATCCAGTAAATTCTCTCTGTAAGAGCAATAAAAGGTCTAGGATATGCCCAGAATAGTACCATCATGGATTCACTGCATAGTAGTCAATTGCAATCACTAATTATTTCCTGCAATTTCACAAGTGGCAATGCCAGAACAAAAAATTATTTTTACCCTTAAATTCAAAGCTGTCTATTGATGCTGAAGCAATGTAATTCACTAAGTCGAGGGGATTAAATTGTAAAAGGAGGATGCACTTAAGAAGATTTTTAAACCATTATCTCTGCAAGATCGGTTTTTTTTTTATTTTGGTAGCAAGCTCAATTTCATTTTGATGAGAAGCCTTTTCATTTTGTGTGCATGTGCAGGTTTCCCAGGGAAGATGCTGTTCATATTAATCTCCAAATAGCAGCATGAGCTTACGAATCCAGAGTGGCCCCCTTTCAAGATTGTCACCTTAGGTGACAAAACACAGGTTAATAAAACCTGAAAATTTCGTTGACCTAAGAGGGCAAAATTTTTGTCAGGAAACCAAGTTGCATTTCCAAACTGTATCTGACTAGTTTAACTTGTAGGAGGTAATTCAAGAGGATGATCATGTTCATCAGTGGAGGGCTCTCAAGAGGAAGAGGGGCTCTTCTTAACCTTCTTTCAAACTTTGTTTCCTTTATTTAATCTTCACCTTTCTTGTTTGCTGGTATTTGTCTTACTTGAATGCACTGATTAGACTAGACTAAGACCACTTTGCTGTTTTCTTGCACTTCTAATATCCCCTTTGGATTGAAGAATGAAGAGTTGATCAGGATATCCCCTTCGGCCCATTTTTCCATTCCACGAACTTTTCTCAGCAGCTCCGAATCAATATTTTCAAAATTAAATAACACAACAAACTTAAATAAATGGCTTTTTTTCAATGGATCTTCAAAATATATTTTGTTTATTCCAAAACAATTTTTGTTTTTAGGAAAAAATCTTCAGAATTTGTTACAGATAATACTACTTTAAATACAATTCAATTTTATAATTGCTCCTGAATGTTATATAATCCGGTATGTTTATTTCAACTGGAGAAGCTGATATTTTTTGTTGCCTTAAAAAAAGAAAATTGCATCCAATCAGAACATGCATGGCAGTTTACTGAATTTCTCTTCCGTGATTAAAGCAAGCTTATTTGAAAACTTCTTAGACCTAACTAAACAAGCAAAGACATGAACTCTGAATAAACCCACAATGCAATTTACAGCATACTATAGTAAATTAATCAAATGGCCACTGATCATGGATGGATGCACAATAATAGACAAAATAACGGTGGAGAACTTAAACCCGATTTTGTGAAGGGTGTTTAAGAATTTGTTCTAGTAGCATTATCTAAATCCTCAGTTGTAAATGTCAACGTTAATAGAAAGCAGTGTATCATGTGTCCATGTAAAAAATGTGACAACCTCTACCTCAAAAATGTGGAAACTGTCGAATTACATCTTTATAGTTCGGGCTTTTGCAACCTATATAATGTTTGGTACAAGCACGGAGAGGAACGTCCCAATTCAGCTATCAATCACCCGCGTTGTCCATCAACTTTGAACAATGTCAATGATCAAACGGAAGAGATGCCAAGGAATGCTGCTAGTCCATGAGGAAGAGGGGTTCTTTAGTCTTTAACCTTCTTTCAAACTTTGATCCCTTTATATAATTTTCACCTTTCTTGTTTACTTATGTGTCTTACTTGAATGCACTGATTAGATTTGGGTTGAGGGGTTGATCAGGATATTTAGCCTGTTGAAAATAGAACAAAAGTAGAGGGTTAAAAGTGTAAAATAGAAAAAGGGCAAAATTGTAAATAGGATAGAAATAGATATTACCGTTATCTCTAATGGTAAAATAGCCTCAAGAAGATTATATATACTCATGAGAGAGATTGTAAGTAATAAGTTTGAGAAAAACAACAAAAAAATCAATACAAAAAATTACTGTTCTCCTCAGCTTTGCATCTCTCTCAAATTTTGACATGGTATCAGAGCACTAAGTTCTGTGACCGAAAATTTTTCCATTTACCAATAAACTGGTACACAACAAATCAGCAACAAATCCATAACAGAAAGTTCAGCAGAGGAGTAAAATGGCTCAAGAGGGGCAACTCGAGGCTACCAATACCTCCAAGCTCACAAATATTTTGCTCAATGGCAAAAACTATCTTACATGGGCAAAGGCTGCATCTAGAGCGCTCAGCGGTCGAGAGATGCGAGAATACATCACAGGAGAAAATACCGAGCCAAAACCCGCAAACCCAAACTTGCTGACCGAACTCGAAAAAAAGGCAGCAAAGAAATGGAGAACTCAAAACGACAAAATTATAACTTGGCTCATGAATTCCATGGAGCCATCTATTTCAGAACTCTTCCTTCTTTCTGACACAGCCTTTGAACTATGGCAAGCCGTGAAAGATATGTACGGGCAAGAAAACAATTAATCCCGTATATATCAACTCAAACAAGAAATCCAACAAGAAAAGCAAGGCACAAGAAAACATATAGAGTACCTTGGTGCCCTTCAAAATAAAAAAGATGAGCTCCGATCATACCGGCCGCCAACCACCGATTTGGCAATAATCAAACAAAGGCAAGAAGAAGATGACATCTTTGAGTATCTTGCGGGATTAAACCCCAGCTACGAGACGTACGAGCTCAAATCATGAACACCATTCCGCTTCCGTCATACTCTCAAATCAAAAATATGATTCAACAAAAAGATAGCAGAAGAGAAACCATGGCCGACTCAAAAGTCAAAACTGACGAGGAACACGAGGCCCATGGCTTCGCCGTGGCCAAGAGATCAATTTTTCCAAATTTTGGCCAAAACCCTAGCTCAGCCAAAACCACCGAAAATTGTGAATATTGCAAAAAAGAGGGCCATGAGAAGAACAAGTGTTGGTTTCTCCATCCCGAACTAAAACCGAAATGGTGGGGTAATAATGGCAAAGGCGAAAAAGGGAAAAACCCTAAAGGAGAGAAAAAATTCGGTGGAGCGGCGAAGGTCCAGAGAGAAGAAAGGGAAAGGGAGAGTGGGTCTGGTCTGTCTGGATCCGCGTATCCTTTTTTTTAAAGCTAACGGGTTCGCCCCTTCTAATGGATCCGGATTCCTTTCTAATGGGTCTGCACCTTTTCATTCCATCGGCACCGCACCTCTACCTAACGAGTTCGCCATTCTACCTAACGGGTCCGCCTTCCTCCCTATCGGGTTCGCTGCTGCCCTGCTCCAACGAATTCATATCCTCTGCATTAACTCAAAAGAGAATCTTTTGAGTTAATGAATCTCGACTGTCTAATCTATTTCAAAATTCATGCAAACTAGATCTGCACTAATATTAAAGGACCCCTTATGTTATAGAAATGAGCCGGATTGGCTCCGTTTAAAATCAGACGGTTGAAATTCATTAACTCAAAATATTCCCTTTTGAGTTAATGCAGAGGATACGGATCCTGCTCCAACCCGGTCTGAGATTTATGCTCTCTTCACCCAACTCAGCGGGCTTTTAAACAGGCCCAAATCATGTTTTTTTAATTTAGAAGCCCAAGACAATGAATTTAATTAAGCCCAAATCAAATTAAATATGTGATACCACATAAAAGGGTGAATGGCAATCTGAAACCGAAAATAATGAAATAAATACACAAAAATATACATATTTAGGAATCTAAATCAAGAACACTCTCAAAATAATTCGGTATGGATTCTAGATTCCGGTGCTACCGATCACATGACCGAAAACAAAAATTTGTTGCAAAATTATCAAAAAAGCAAAGGTCAAGAATTTATTTATGTAGCAAATGGTGAAAAAATAGAAATTTGTGGTTATGACTCAATTATAGTTTTCTTAAAAGAAATTAAAAATGTTTTACATGTAACAAATTGCACCGCAAATTTATTGTCCAAAAGTAAACTCTCAAAAAAAAATATTTGTGAAATCATTTTTTCATCAAAAAATGTTATTTTTCAGGATATAATATCCAAGAGGATGATTGGTGAAGGCATTTTTCAAAATGGACTCTATTTTTTGTATAGCAAAAAATGTAATTTCAATGCAAAAATGCAAGACATGGGACAATTATGGCATAGAAGGATAGGGCATCCTTCCGATAGAACTTTAAAATGTATTTTTGATTTTTCTAATTTGGATTGTAGTAATTGTGAAGTATACAAATTAGCTAAGCATACAAGACTCCCTTTTGCAAATTCAATTTCGAAAAGTAATCAAATATTTGAACTTGTTCATTCCGATGTTTGGGGACCCGCTCCCATAGATTCTTATAATGGGTTTAAATATTTTGTTATATTCATAGATGATTTTTCACGATTGACATTTCTATATTTATTAAAAAATAAAAGTGAAGTTTTTTCTCACTTTCAAGATTTTTCAAACTTAGTTGAAAATCAATATAATACAAGGATTAAAGTTCTTAGAACCGATAATGGAACGGAATTTGTAAATAAAAATTTTTCCAATTTTTTGAAACAAAAGGAAATCATACATCAAACAACTTGTGTCTATACCCCACAACAAAACAGAATTTTCGAAAGGAAAAATCATCATTTACTTGAAATGACAAGAGCACTCATGTTCCAAACCAATGTTCCAAAAATCTATTGGTCGGATGCCGTTCTCACCGCAACCTATTTGATTAATAGGTTGCCAAATGTTGTATTAAAAAATAAAAGTCCATTAGAAATTACTTATCAAAGGAAAAAAAAATTTAATCATCTAAGAGTCTTTGGATGTACATGTTACGTACACCAAAATAAAAGAGGTAAATTAGATCATACATCCATAAAAACGATCTTTTTAGGATCCTCATTTCAAAAAAAAGGGTATAAATGCTATGATGTTATAAACCAAAAATTATATATTTCTAGAGATGTAACTTTCTTTGAAAATGAGCCATACTTTAAAACAAATAAAGATGAAATTGATAATCAAATTAGCACAAATGATTTTATTATTCCCATGTCTACTAATTAAATTGTTGAGCAAAGAATTGTAGGGAATGAAGACGAAGAAGAAGAAAATAATAATATTTCTCAAAGTGGAGCCGAGGAAGAAGAAGAAGGTGATAATATTGAAGCCGAAAGTGAAAATATTGAAGAAATTTCACTAAGGAGATCAATCCGGCCTACTCAACCGTCCACAAGGTTACGAGATTATGTAATCTATAAGGTTCAATATCCTATTGAAAATTTTATTTCATATAAAAATATTTCAAAAACACATCATGCATTTCTTAATTCAATTTCAAAAATGGAAGAACCAAGAAATTTTAAGGAGGCTATAAGCCAACCGGTGTGGTGCAAGGCTATGAAAGAAGAACTTCAAGCCTTAGAAAAAAATAACACATGGACCATTGAATTATTACCAAAAAATAAAAAACCCGTTGGGTGTAAATGGGTATATAAAATTAAATACAATAGTGATGGTACCGTAGAACGGTACAAGGCAAGACTAGTTGCCAAAGGATATACCCAAACATATGGTATAGATTACCATGAGACTTTTGCACCGGTGGCCAAAATGAATACCGTAAGGATTTTATTTTCTATTGCAGTAAATCAAAATTGGAAATTATACCAAATGGACGTCAAAAATGCATTTTTTCAAGGAACACTTGAAGAAGAGGTATATATGACTTTACCACCCGGTCATGAAAAAGGAAAAAATCATGAATTAGCTTGCAAGTTGAAGAAAGTTATCTATGGATTAAAGCAATCGCCAAGAGCATGGTATGGCAAGCTAAGCTCTCATTTAATTTCTTATAATTTTAAAATTAGTAATGTCGATCATTCATTATTTGTAAAACTAGAAGGAAATAATACTACCATTATATTGGTATATGTTGATGACATTATAATCACCGGAAATAACCAAGAAGAAATTAATAAAATAAAATAAAATTGAAAGAAAAATTTGACATTAAGGATCTTGGTTATTTAAAATATTTTCTAGGAATAGAAATTGCACATTTCAAGAAAGGTCTATTTATTTTCCAAAGAAAATATACTTTAGATTTGTTAAAAGAAACCGGTAAACTAGGTTGTAAACCGACCTCAACACCAATAGATGGTAAGCATAAATTAAATACCGAAGATGGTGAACCTTTAAAAGATATAAATCAATTTCAAAGACTTGTAGAAAAATTAATATACCTAACGGTAACTCGTCTAGATATTTCTTTTTCGGTAAGTCAAATTAGCAAATTTATGCATACCCCTAGAACACCACACTTAGAAGCAATAAATAAAATTTTAAGATATTTAAAAGGAACACCCGGGAAGGGAATTTGTATGAAAAATTACAATTCTAACAATGTGTGTGGCTATTCCGATGCAGATTGGGCCGGGAGCTTCGATAGAAAATCGACAACCGGTTTTTGCATATTTGTAGGCGGAAATCTAGTCACATGGAAAAGCAAGAAACAAAACGTTGTGGCACGATCAAGCACCGAAGCGGAATATCGTGTCATGGCATCCACCGCAAGTGAGTTGACATGGATCAAGCAACTTCTTTCGGATTTGGGAATTAAAACTCGTGCACCAATGCAAATGTTTTGTGATAATCAAGCGACACGGCATATAGCATCCAACCCGGTGTTTCACGAAAGAACAAAACACATCGAAGTCGATTGCCATTTTATTAGAGAAAAAATACAAGCAAAGGAAATTGAAACTCCTTTTGTAAGAAGCGAAGATCAATTGGCGGATATCTTTACAAAGGGACTTGATCCGAAGCCATTTGAAGAAAATATAAGCAAGCTAGGATTGATCGATATTTATAATCCTAGCTTGAGGGGGAGTGTTGAAAATAGAACAAAAGTAGAGGGTTAAAAGTGTAAAATAGGAAAAGGACAAAATTGTAAATAGGATAGAAATAGATATTACCGTTATCTCTAATGGTAAAATAGCCTCAAGAAGATTATATATACTCATGAGAGAGATTGTAAGTAATAAATTTGAGAAAAACAACAAAAAAATCAATACAAAAAATTATTGTTCTCCTCAGCTTTGCATCTCTCTCAAATTTTGACATAGCCTTTGGTGTATGTAATGACTTGCTGAGATGTCTAATTTCTGCAAGCCTTGCACAAGATGTCTTGTACCGCTTGTGAGAGCATGGTAAGAAATGTGTTAACAAATTGTTGAGATATCAGAATTAAATTTTCTTTGTTTTCTTGTTGAATGTTAGATGCCAACAAGTGTTTGATCATTTATCCATGTTTTTTTTTTCTGTTTTGGCTCAATGAAAAAGAAATATACAAAGGAAATATAAGAATGGAATTACATATAAGATCTTATGAAGCGGAGACCTTGAAGATGAAGCGGAGACCTTGAGGCGATTCATGGCTACCCTCTACCCTGGCCATTTCCAAACCCTTCTTCCCTCTCCTACCCTCCTCTATGCTGACCCACTTATCCATGTGGGACAAATTCCTATTCTATCCCAAACAGTAGTGGGTTCTCTGCCTATATACCCTTCTCTGTATCTCTTGGAAATATTATCTAGTCCTACAACTCTAAATCATGTTTCTGGAACTAAGTCATATCGAGATTCCCATGACTTAGAACACCCAACTGGATCGGCACCCCAGTTGGCAAAGCCTCTATGTATGCCGGAGTTGTGGTCCACAGGTGGGGATCATGAGCCAGGTGCAGCCCCTTCTGAGTGTTGTACCAAGCTGTCTGAGGAAGTTCAAAGCAAAAAAAGGAATCCTCCTCAAAGAAAGGACGTAAATGATTGTAATCAATATTTTTCTGAATCTAAGGAGGAAAGAGATCTGGCAGGTTTGGGGCAGGTCAAGGCAGGTTTGGAAAGAAATGCTCACAGCGCTAACTCTGAGGAGGATTTTTTGAAATCAACAGAAAAAGGAAACCTGAATGTTCTGCGGGGGAAAGATAAATCTTCTCTGTTTTTCGTGCATAGGAATTTCAAATTTGCTTCTAGGTCCAAGGAAAATAGAAACTCAATCTTGGGTCCACATCCTTCCACTTTTCTAAAAAAATCAGCTCTCAATAATAAACAAAAACCCTTCTCTACCAGTAACGTTAAAAAAAATACAAACCATCCCCTAACCACAAAGTGCAAGGAAAGATGTCTCAAATCTCTGAAGCAGACGAGGCTTTTATTCAACAATTTGTTGGTCTTAGCACTCAAGACTTAGACAGCCATAATGTAGTTATCCCTCAAAATGCTGCCTCGGGTACGGACTGGAGCATGTGCCTTCTAGCTTGTATAATTACTGACAAGACAGTGTTCGATAGCCCTTTTGCAAAGGCAATGCTGAATGCGTGGGGAGCAGACCCAATGACTACAATTAGACAAGTTGAGAAAAATTGCTACTTTATTGAATTTAACCGAGCTGAGGATGTACAGACAGCTCAGCTAGGAGGTCCTTGGACATACAGGGGTGACTTGGTCGCATTGCAACATGTAACCTCTGAGATGGACCTAAAATCTTCTTTAGTGGAGTATGTGGCAGTATGGGTTTTATTTCTGAATATCCCAGTAAATGCTTTTAAAGATGAGGGACTTATTCTAATTGGCAAGGCTGTGGGTAAACCGGTCTCGACACCGGTCAAGGGATTTGTGAATGGTATAAGGTTCATAAAGATGAAGATTCTTATACCGATTAAGGATTCGGTTAAAGATAATGTCAAGGTGGCACACCCGACGCTTGGCCAAATCACGGTGTACTGCTCATATGAAAAGGTTTCAAGAATATGTATTTTTTGTGGAAAATTGGGTCATGAGATGGCGGGTTGCAAGGATTATGGGCGGCTCGCTTTGTTGGCCCAAAAACCGGGTCAGGAGAAGAGGTTTAAAGATGCTAAGATCTTGGACCCAAAAATCGGCGGATGGGTTTTGAACCCGGCTATTGCTCCTGGTAGAAGTGTGAACATAAGCCATGTCTCTCACAAGTCAACACCTAGCAGAGCAGCAGCACAAGCAGGCATAAAAAGATCTTTTGAAGGATTACCACAGGGAGATGACAGGAATATGAGTACGTTGGGTTCGGTTCTGCATGAGCAACGACCTATTCTATTTGATGAGTTGATAACAGTTAGTGTGGAGGAATATATCTCTAGTTTGAATAAAAGGCTTAAGTCGGCGGGGCCACACGCGCCGGCACCCCATATATGAGTATTTTGTCGTGGAACTGTCGGGGTAGTGGAGGCACGACAGTAGCCACGTTAAGCCGTTACCTTCATTGTACAAAGGCCCAATTAGCTTTCATTTCTGAAACAAGATGTAACTCGGTGAAGGCTTTTGAAAGAATTAAGAATCTCCCTTTGTGCAACGCGATTGTGGTACCTTCGGTTGGTAAGTCGGGTGGTCTCTGGTTGGTATGGGGTGAGGAGGTAAGAGTTAATCTGGTTGTGAAAAATAAGAACATGATAGTGGTAAAGGTGTTAGAAAAAGGTGTTGTTGAGGAATGGTTGTTAATTGGGGTCTATGGGGATCCTAATCGGGTCGAAAATCCTGAAATTTGGAGTGAGCTAGAAAATCATGTGGAGCAATATGATGGCGCAGCTTGTTTGATAGGAGATTTTAATGCAATAATTTCGGAGTCTGAAAAATGGGGTGGGCAGGTGAGGCTTTCGTGTCCGAATAGAGCATTCCGTGCATGGATTCATCAAGCGGGTCTCATTGATCTTGGTCATAGCGGACCTGCTTATACTTGGTCAAATAAGAAGATGGGTTCTGATAATGTTTCTGAAAGACTAGACCGAGCGTTGGGTAATCTTGCTTGGACTATGAAAAATCCGGATGCACTGGTGTTTCACTTGCCTCGGTTCCAAAGTGACCATTTGCCTATTCTTCTTCGCTCTAAGCCCTCAAAAAAGAGAAACAAGCCAGGATTTAAATGTGAAAATTGGTGGAGTTTAAGGGACGACTTCAAGGAAGTGTGTCAAAGGTCAGTGGCAATTTCGACCTCAAACTGGGGCATGGTGGTTCAAAATTTTAAGAAAGAGGTTAAGGTGTGGGTTAAGAAGATTAAGTCTCCTGATGCTATGCTCAAGGAGTGTGAAAAGGAGATGCTTCAACTTAATTCATTGCAACCGGATTTAGTTCAACCTGGTGAGGAGAAGGAGTTACAGAACCAACACGAGAGGTGTTTACTCATGCAAGAATTTTATTGGCATCAAAGGTCTCGACTAAAGTGGGCTCTCTATGGCGATAATAATACGAAGTTTTTTCATGCGTCGGCGGTGACAAGAAAGAGGAGGAATACTATCAATGTGCTGTTGAATGAGCAAGGCAATTGGGTCACTGATGAAAAGTTAATCCGAAATACTTTTGTTTCTCATTTCAGGGGTATTTATTCGAAGGGCAGCAGGGAAAGTATAGAGACAGTATATGCAGCCGACCTACTAGCAGGGCTTCCAAAAATTCCTGAAGCAGCACATCAGCTCTTAGAGGCGGACCCAACAGAAGGTGAAATTAAGAAGGCGCTGATGGCTTTGGGAGCCAACAAATCTCCCGGGCCAGATGGATTTAATGCCAAAACGATACAAGAAAATTGGGGCTGTTTTGGGCCTGCTGTGATGGCCGAAGTCCAAGGTTTTTTCAGCTCGGGTAGAATGTCTTCGAGTGTTGCGAGATCAAATCTAATTCTTATACCCAAAATTGATGATCCAACAGAAGTAAGTCATTTTAGACCAATCTCGGTGTGTAATGTGGTTTATAAGGTGATTTCAAAGGTAATTTGCTCAAGACTCAAACCTTTTATTGGTAGATGTGTCTCGCATGCGCAATCTGCATTTGTCCCGGGAAGAGATATCTCGGACAATGTTATTTTGCTGCGGGAAGTGCTGCATTCATTCCGGTCACGTAATTTTTCAAGGAAAAGTTTCTGTTTAAAAGTTGATCTGTCAAAGGCTTTTGATAGAATGGATTGGGATTATTTGGAATCAATTATGCCTTTTTATGGATTTCCTCCAAAGCTGATTTTGTGGATCATGAGTTGTGTTCGCTCTGCGGAGTTTTCTGTTGTTCTGAATGGAGTAGGGGACGGCTTTTTCAAACCAGAATGTGGTCTGAGACAAGGGTGTGCTTTATCTCCGTACCTCTTTATTTTGGGTATGGATTTACTGTGTCGTTCTTTTGAGGGTCTAGTTGGTTCGGGTTTGCTGAGGGGATTGAAGTTGGCACCACAAGCAGCTGTTCTAACGTCGTGTGTCTATGCTGATGACCTGCTGCTATTTGGGGATGCTACAGGTGAGGAGGCCGGATTGATAAAACAAATGTTGATTGGTTTCTCCTCTGTTTCGGGTCAGCAAATAGGCCCCCAAAAAAGCAGTATTTGGTTCAGCAGATGCACATCAGAGGAAACTAAGTCACTGATCACACAAATTTTTGAGGTATCTGAAAGTAACATGGAAGGTAAATATTTGGGAGCACCTGTAATTTCATCAAAGGAAGCATATGATTTTCTGATAGAAAAAGTGGCATCTAGATTAAAGACATGGAAAGGTCGTATGTTGTCTCATGCTGGGAGAGTGGTACTGATTAAGTCAGTGCTTCAAGCTTTGCCAATCTATTTTATGTCAACTGATAAAATTCCTGAATCTGTAATTAAGAAGATTACGGGATTGATGAGGAGATTTTTTTGGGGAGCAATGGACAAGGATAAATTTTTGTCTTATGTCGCTTGGAGTAAAATTACTCGACCAGTTGAACTTGGAGGTCTAGGCATTAGGGATCTGAGTAAAATGAATGAAACACTTATGATGAAGCTGCTGTGGAAAATTGCCTCCGATAATCCGGCGCTGTGGGTGGATGTGGTGCGTGCTAAATATATTCTGAGATCCGAATTATGGGTAGCAAGGAGAAACTATAATTGTACCCCATGTTGGAAGGCTATTATGGCGGCTAGAGAGCGACTATTGCCAATGTTAATGTGGCGGCTTGGTGATGGTAGAACCTGTAGAGCTATGGTGCAACCGTGGTTTGAGGGAGCAGTAGAATGTTTGATTCAAAATCCTGAACAGAAAAAGCTGAGGGTAAGAGACCTGATAGTAGAAGGTACAGGTACTTGGGATGCAAACCTACTAATTCAACTGTATGGGCATGTAAATTGTTTGAACATTATGGGAAATGTGAGACCACCTTCGGATGAAGCAGGGGCTGACTCTCTCATTTTCACAGAGTCTTCTAACGGGAGATTTTCAGTCAAACATGCCTACAAGGGAATTACACAAGAGGGGCACGGGCAGCAGGGAAGTGAGGTTTGGAAGCTTATTTGGAGGAAGGGCAATATCCTGCCAAGGATACGGGTGTTTTTATGGAAATTGTTGCATGGGGCATTGCCTCTAGCTAAAATTCTGTGCTCAAGAACATCAAGAGGGGACCCTATGTGTGGCGTGTGTAGCCAAGGAGAGGAGGATATTTTGCATATGTTGTTTCATTGCCCGTTTGCACGAGCATGTTGGTTGATCGGTCCGCTTGCTTTACGTACTGATGCGTTGCCTCGAGATTTATCTATAATTTTGGATAGCATCTTTAAGCATGAAACAGATGAGGTTTGGACTATATTAGCTAATTCAGCTTGGGCAATATGGAGATGCAGGAACGAAAAAACATACGGTGGAAAGGTACCAACCTTTGAAAGGTTTCTATCTATTCTCAACTCAGTGGGTGTCGAAACAAGAATAGCTGCTGCTGCTAATAAAAAGGAGGTACAGTTGGAGGAAAGCATTGCGTCTAATTCACAATATAGATGCAGAGTGGACGGATCTTGGAAATCTCCATGGATAGGAGGGTTGGGGTTTGTTGTGGAGGAAGGGGAATTATTGAAGGGTTATCGAGCTGCTCCCTGTGTTGTATGTTCTCCGATGCAAGCTGAAGCAGTGGCTTTAAGAGAGGCGATACACTTTGTCAAGAGCCTTAATTGGTCGTCGTGTATTTTCTATACAGATAATCAAGACCTTGCTAAAGTTTGTACGGAGCTGCACCCACCAATTGATGCTGACTGGAGAGCATATAGGGAGATAAATGAGGTCTGGAGGTTACTAAAAGAATATGATTATGTGTGTAGGCATATTCCTAGAAGCCAAAATTGCGTGGCTGACCATTTAGCTAAAGTAGGTAGCAGGTTGTGTGAGGGGTTTACTGGATACTCCTTTCCAACATTTAATATCTGATTGAAGTTCTGAGAAGGCATTGTGGTAACTATGATATCTGTTGTAATATGCGAAATAGTGTAACTTGAAAGTTTTGTTGAAATGAAAAGCCTACGGGCATGTTGCATTGCAAAAAAAAAAAAAGAAGAGTAAGGATTAACCATAGCCATAGCCATAGCCTCACCAGGAAAAAAAATTGATATTTTTTTTAACACATAAAATTAAAAAGAGAATACCATAATCATTAGATCTATTGACAAATTAAAATCTGGCATTCAAGATGGAAAGAGAAGAACATAGAATATAAATAAGTTCATAATTTTAAGCAATTCGAATCTTAACAGTTCTAAACAAAAACAACAAAGCTAGGGGTGTTCATCGGTTCGGTTCGGTTGAAACCGACCGAACTAGGCAAACCAAAGTAATAATTCGGTTTTTAAAATAGAACTGAACAGAACCAATTTAGCATTGCAACCGAACCGAACCAAAGTTTTATTTCGGTTTGTTCGGTTCAAACCAAAATATATTAATTTTTTTATTTAAAGAAATTGATTTATAATAAACCGAATTATATTAAGAAATAAACTGGGATATTAAGAAATAAACCAAAGTATTTAAAGCAATTGATTAAGAAATAAACCGGGGTATTAAGAAAAAAGTTCGGTCGGTTCGGTTATTTCGGTTGAAATTTCAAACCGAACCGAACCAAAATTATAATTCAGTTTTAAAAAGTAAACTGAACCGAACAATTAAACTGAACAAGCCGAACCGTTTAATCCAAACTAATTCGGTTCGGTTCAAAATCAATTAAACCGGACCCAATGAACACCCCTAAACAAAGCCCTCAAATTCTGTGTCAATTTTTTTTTTGTGAGGCTGGGCCTTTAGAAAGGATTCTGATTGGTTTGATTTTTTTTTTTGCTATCTGTACCTTGATTTCATGAGCCCATTTGAATTTCAGAACTTAAATTAATGGCCCATTTTTCTAGCCCACGAACTTTTCTCAGCAGCTCCGAATCAATATTTTCGAAATAAAATAACACAACAAACTTAAATAAATTGCTTTTATTTCAATGGATTTTAATTTTTTTTTTATTCCAAATTGACCGTCATTCGCAGTATAAAAATTTTATATGCTTGACCCCATTCACGTTTGACCCCCATAATTTGTAGGTCTGGCTCTGTTCCTGTTTGTAGCAATAAAAAAATTAAAATTAAATCCATAGCATGAAAAGTTCTATATCCATGAAAATAGCACGGACGTGTAGAAAAATTCATTTAGTAGCCATTTTTTTTTAATCAAAGAACTATTTGAGGTGTCATATACATACTACCATATTCTACATTGTCTTTTCTATTTTCAAAATTATTATCACAAAAAATCTACAATTAACCATACTGATCACTTAAAATATATTTCTATTTCAACCAAACATAAATTTCCTTATTTTTTTTAAATCTCATTGCCAAATACATCAATACATCATCAAGAGCATAGTCAGAAATTGGTTCAAGGATGAGCAAAAGTCCAGTATAGACAAAAATTGAAGATTGATCTAAACAAAAAGAAATAAATTTTGAGTTGCAAAAGTTGAATCTAAAATAGACAAAAAATAAATATATTTTGAGTAGGCAAAATCAACATATATATTGATATAAGTTTAATTTTCAATACCAAAGATTTAATATTCAAAATCCATACATAAATAATCTCCTAAGCTATCAATTATTATTCTCAGTTAGAATGTATAGTCTTTGTATGTATGTATGTATGTACGTATTTGTGCAAAAAAAGAAAAATACATAAAAATATTTCCTCCTTGATGTTCAATTGCCATGCTTGTTTTTGTTGTTCATTAGCTGGCATATCCATATATTATTGTTGCGCCGAGTTGGAATTATATGTGATTTTTCTTGAAATATGCAACGTTAATTTGTCTCTACCGAAAATTTTGTTTCTGAATTTAGGGAAGCTGATAACAGTACCCGCACTACAGTATTTGTATTATAACTACCATAACTATCTGGGGGCACATTTTTTTTTCTCAACCTTTCTTTATATTCTTCTATTGATGATTTTCCACATGGATACATACTACAGAGAATTGAATTGATATAATATTTATGCTTAAAGCTACCAATGGATATCCATCTAATCTTAAAGTTTGATCCGAATTTATATGAATGGGGATTTATGAATTTGATCCAATTATTTTAAACTAATATAAAAAAATATTAATCAAAATTAAACATATAAATTAATTTAACTATAATTATTAACAATGAATGCAAAGAATATTAAATTAAAACTTATATTATAAAATAAGTTAATTTATTTACTCGTATTATTATGTATAAGTAAAATATTTGATATAGGAATTAAATTCACGGGTGAAAACGGAGCAGATAATATATAATCCGTATTTGTTATGTATCCGAAAATTATATACATATATTCAATATCTGAATATTTGCGCTTTAATTATATGTATATGAATAGTCTAATATATATTGTGAAAAATTTATCTTATTTAATATTATAATTAAATAAATTTTATGAATTTTGATATTCTTTAATCATATTTATATATATTATTAATAAGAGTATGGCTAATTTGTTTCCGGAAGCACTTCGACCGAAGTGCTTACGGGGTCATATTTTAGTATTTGATATTCAAACAACAAATACAAACCGTTAGATGTTCAATCTATATTAAAATGTGCTTGGAGACCAAATTTTACCTTTTTTTTAAATTTTTTTACTATTTATTAAGCTGGTTTGAAAATCGCTGTTTTCAATGCTTCAGAAATTTAATAAAAATAGCGGTTTTCAAACCAGCTTAATAAATAGTAAAAAAATTCCAAAAAAATGTAAAATTTGGTCTCCAAGCACATTTTAATATAGATTGAATATCTAACGATTTGAATTTGTTGTTTAAATATCAAATACTAAAATATAACTCCGTAAACACCTTGCCGAAGTGCTTCCGGAAGCAAATTAGCCATACTCTATTAATAAATATCCAATCTAATTCGTATCCGTCTAATATCCGATTCGTATCGGTATTCAAAAAATAATGATATAAATTCACATTTAAGTTGGGTAAAGGACCTTTTTTTCTTTTATAAATACGGTTCTTGTGTTGAGTGACCTCGCAAAATCTTAATGAACCACTAATATATGGTCGATTCTCCAGAGCCACATGGATGGTTGCGTATTTGCATTGGGGTTCTCTGCTGAGGTCCACTTGTCAGTCAGACGAATGACATCTGTTGATCCCTCATAGAATATTCAGATTTTCTGTTGCGTCATAGAATATTCAAATTTATAATTTATTTATTAAATTTTATATGCATTAATTATATAAATCTCAGATCAATTTTTTTTAATTTTCGCCCATCCTTTGTCGCTTATAAAGTATAAACTCCTCTATCAGATTTCCCAACTGGAAACCCAACCGAGTTGCTAACTCCAACGCACCTCATTTCTGTGCGATGGAAGAACTGAGCAGAGAAAACGGGACTGCGAAAGAGGGATCGAATGCTCCCCTTTTGGATTTGGAGGGAAGGGAAGGAAGCGGGAGGCGGAGAGGCACTGCCACGTGGGCCCAGACACTGGGCAATATTATCGTATCCATTGTCGGAACCGGTGTGCTGGGCCTCCCGTATGCCTTTCGTGTGGCGGGTTGGCTCACGGGTTCCCTCGGTGTGGCCATAGCTGGCCTCGCTACCTTCTATTGCATGCTTCTTCTGGTATATTCACACTTTCTCTCTTGATTTGGTTGTTTTGCAGTTGCTTTCTGATTTTATTTGTTGGTCCGTGTGATCAGAACCGTCTAATTTTGATCTGACGGCCGCTGTGAAGATTCTAGTCAGCAGATGGCAGGTGCCAAGATGTTGACAGTTCTGTTCTCATTGATGAAAGCATAGATAGATATAATTAAATTAACTTTATAAAATAAGTAAAAGTATATTTTTACTTGATTACCAGTATTTATTTACTAGCTTTGTCAGTGTCTGAAAAGTGGAAATGTGATGCCTCTTATGTTCTATAATATAATAAGTGATGCACCATATAATAAGATATCTGTTAGGTCTAATCTTTTGACTGGATTTTATTATTTCTGGTGAACCTTTTTAAAAAAAAAAAAAAGAGTTTTGTTATGAAAAAGGCTACTAATGTTTTTTATTCGAGTTAAAGAACCAAGTCTTATTAAAAGCGACTAGTTTTTTAAGTTAAAGAACTGGATCACACAACACTGCTCTTTAGTTGCCCTGAGTAACTGAAAACAAGCTTATCAGCTTTGTCAGTAAAGAACAATTGAAGGTAATGATGTAAAGTACCCATCTCTTTATGGCACATTCTGTTTTTAGGATTCTTAAGGACCTTATTTTATTATTTTTGAAGGTCAATATTTACATTTCGAGAAGTTTTAAAAGGTTAATGGCTTGTCAATTCGAAAGATGATCCTTCAGCATTTTCAATCTCCTAATGTAATAAGTGAAATCTTCAATTCAGTACACTGCATGAGTTGACTTTTACTGGTACTACATATATTCCACAAGTTTGGCTAGCAAATTCCTCTATTACATCGCTTTTATCAGTCATTAAACAAAACATACAGAGACATTATGAGTGAAGCAGCACTCTCCAAAACCTTTCTTAATGAACCAAAGCAAGTTTGGCCTCATACAATCAATTGAATGTTGCAAATTTAATATGATTTTAATTTTCAAGCTAGAATGCCGAGACAAGATAGAGGAACAAGAGGCAGAATCAGAATCAGAATCTGAAAATCACCACACCTATGGTGATTTAGGTGGGGAGGCCTTTGGGCCCACAGGCCGGTACCTAACCGAGCTCCTCATCCTAGTTGCTCAAGCTGGCGGTTCAGTTGCATACCTGGTTTTCATCGGCCAAAACCTCTCTTCGGTCTTCTCATCTCCCCCCTCTCTTTTCATTTTTGCTCTCCTTTTGCCTCTAGAAATTGTTCTTTCCTTCATTAGATCCCTCTCTTCGCTCGCCCCATTTAGCATGTTTGCCGATGCATGCAATGTTCTCGCCATGGCCATTGTAATAAAAGAAGATCTGCAACTCTTTGACCATCCATTTAGTAGGAGCGCTTTCAATGGTTTGTCGGGCCTACCATTTGTTGGTGGCGTGGCAGTTTTTTGTTTTGAGGGGTTTTGCATGACTCTCGCACTTGAGGCATCAATGGCTGAGAGGAAAAAGTTCAGGTATGTTTCCCTTTTTTGTTTATGATAATTGATAAATAAACCAGAAAATACCTCAATTTATAGTTCATTTTTTTGTGTGACAAAAGTGGCATGAGCCCCACCGATTTCATTGAAATCATTAAAAATAACTGTTTTATGGAAGTAGATACCAATTAGCTGGTATTACATTCCATTGTTGCAAGAGAGCTAAACTAACTCAGCAAAGAAAAAGTATCTTAATTCACAGTTCCTTTTATAGGAAATTAAATGTTTTAATTTTTTGTATCTCTCTTCAGGTGGGTGCTGGCTCAGGCATTTGTGGCAATTACATTCACTTATGTGTTTTTTGGGATTTTTGGGTATCTAGCCTATGGAGACGAGACCAAAGATATTATTACACTGAATCTTCCCAACAACTGGTCAGCTGCTGCTGTCAAGGTTGGTTATACATTCTGTTATAACTTGTATGGTAAATCTAATTTATAGCCTGCGCCCAGATGGTCATTTAATCCTCGAAAAAGATCTAGTTGTTGTCAAACAAAGCCTCAATTTATCTAAATTGTTTAATAATTACCAGCTCCGCAATGGTTGTCCTCAGTTTTCCACAGCTACTGGTGCACACTTTTGGCACATGCTTGCATGACGAAAGGTACTGAGATCAAAGCACCAAGACTCATTGCCATCCAGGGTTTTCAATTTTGACCTGTACATATTAGGTTTCTGTAGAACAGCACACAAATTTGCAATTTAGCCTCTTTTAGCATCTTTTATCTGTTATTCTAATTTACCTCCAATTGTAAGCCTGTTGGCAAGACAACTTATAGCATAATCAAACATAAAACAAGCTGAAAATAATGTTTGGGAACCAGTAACATACTGTTACCAGTTATACCCTTGTCCAAATCATCATAGTTTTTCCTTATTTTAATTTTTGGCAGGTGGGATTATGTATTGCTCTGACATTCACCTTTCCTATCATGATGCACCCAATTCACGAGATAGTTGAGGCAAAGGTTCGGTCAAACCCATTCTTCCAAAATATATGCTGCAACTGGCATGGTGCCGAGTATGTCGGCATGCAAATAAGCCGAGTTTTTGCAGTCGGGTTGCTTTCTCTAGTAGCATCTTTCATCCCTGGATTTGGGTCGTTCATTTCCTTTGTGGGGAGCACTGTTTGTGCCCTCCTTTCTTTCGTCCTGCCGGCCATGTTTCACCTCACCTTCTTAGGCTCCTCAATTGGGCTTTTCAGGAAGGCAGTAGATTATTGTATCTTGCTGATAGGTTTGGTTTTTGCTACCTATGGAACATATAATGTGATAGTTGGCCAATCAAACAAGTTGTGATGACCTTGCATGAATGGATGAATGTAAATCTCGCTTAATTTATAATATGAGCTGAGGGTCTTTTAATGAGTTGGCACGGCTAAATCATGTCATGCCAGCTCCTGTGCTGTAATTTAATGACCCTTCCCTTAGTTATATATCGTTATTGATTAGAATATTTAAAAAAAAAAAACACAGCACAATACAGGTTGGTGTGGTACCGGCTCCCACGTCGTGCCCATTTCCAACACACTGCAACATCTCACGACACGACACATCCAGATGCAACACCCAAGCATGGCACATCACGTTTACAATTCACTTGAAACAACTTACAATTTCTTATGTATTGGCAACTTTTAGCTATCAAAGGAAATGAAAAAAAAAAAAAAGAAGTCCGTGTGGAGATTTAAACAAAACTGACTAGTTCTGTGCAAATTTTGATCTGGAGATTTAAACATAGCATACAGTCCGTGTGGTAAGGAAAGAGAGACCATACTTCTCTGCTCCTGATATCACTGCTTAAGTGCTTAAGCTTACACAATGAAGAAAAATGCAAGATACAGAACTAAAGAATGTATTACAGTTCCAATAGCAATTTAACAACTACAGCCTTGCTAATGCAACCAAAATAAGAACAAAAGCTGTACCTTGCAGCACTCATGACACCTAAATATAATGCACACAGATCATCACAGTATCTAGGCACTAGAACTACTCCCCAACATTAAACCCATCTTCAACCCCCAAAAAGATTAAAAAAAAAAAAAAACTTAAGGGCATTACAATCAACAAAAATAAAAAGATTAACAGAGTCGAATACTATATCAATACTACTACCACATCTAGAATTACCCTGGGGATTAGTGCACAAAAAGAAAAAGAAAAGAGATTAATCAAGGCAAGGAATTGCGCCATGCCAGGATTCCAGTAGCTTCTCTTAGGCTTCTCGCTCTCCTATAGTCGATCTCTGCATCAGAGCACGACTGTCCGGGCCTAGCTCTCTTGCTTGATTCTTGGCTCTTAAGTGAATTTTCTTCCTTGTGCTTTATGAAAGGATGAACATCTGTTGGTACATAAGAAACCGACAAAACTTTATATGTTAGGTTTGGATGAGGTAAGCACCTCAAATAAATAAATGGATACATGTAAGTATAACAATCAAGCAAGATTAATTTCCTCAGCAGAACTTGAACTTTTCACTTTATAGAACAAATCCGGACTCTGGAAATAACCTACTTATAAGGAAGGAATTACTTGACACTGCCTTAAAATTTTCAGTTCTCAAACCCCTCTTGGCTCACTGGTCAACCCATCCCTTCCATCAAAATAAGAACATCAGTATTTGATGCCTAATTGCCTAAACATGTCCAGATGGAAACATTGGATCAATTCGGGCCTTAAATTAGCTTAAGGGAGTTTAACAGAACAATTGGCACTACCAGAAACTAAAATCTTGAGCGAGAAAAATCACCTTGCAATGGGCTGGTACTTCCATTCACAGCCTCAGCCTCAACCTCATTAGCAACAATATTCTCCCCTGGCTGATTCACATCTCCAGTATCATACCTCTCAGAGGGCACCTTCTCCACCCTGTTATCTCCTTTCATCCACACATCAGCCACTGGACTTCCATCCTCACTACTACCCGTTCTCCCATTTGTAAAAGGGAACATGGTGAATGATTCGTCAGCTGCCTCGGCAACCTTAGTGTAATTCTGCATGGTGATGATTTCATCGGCACTGAAACCGAAGGAAGCTCTGTATGCTTCGGTCTCCTCAACATCTTGCTTCCCATTCTCCCTTGACAGGCTCGGCCTCCCTCTTGTGTAAGGCACAGGAGACTGCTGTGCCTGGTCAAGGCAGAATTGGGCCGGAGCTGCCGACCGAAAGAATGGTGATTCAGGGGCTGATATGAAGTTTCTGGTGCCGGCGGCTGAGTCGAGACCAAACAGCTTGGAGGATGCATTTCGGGAATAGGGGGACCCACGTGCAGATGAAAGAGCTGAACCAGTACCGCTCCAGTGTACAGGATGCACCCGTATTGGTTCCTGCTCTGGAAGAGGAGAAGAGAGGCCAGTACGTGGAGTGACTGAGGCTGGTGAAATGAGGCTGCTAGATGGGCTACCGGGTATATAAACCGCAGCAGTTCTGAAATCCATAGAGGAAGAGAGGAATCGCGCAAAAGGGACATCTGGCGAGGAAGGTGTTGTCAGTTGTGCCAACTCAGGCGGTGGGGTTAGAGGTGCAGTAGATGGTTCAGTGGTGAAAGTAGAAAAGACTGGAGGCGAAACGAGCTGGGTCTCATGTGCGTATGGGCCCGTTGCGAACATCATGTTGGAGGGTCCGCCAGGTGAGTTGGCAGAAAGAGAGAGAAAGCAGCTCGGCGACTGAGCAGTTGATGGCAGAGCTGAGTTTGTGAAGGAGGCGGGGGAGGAGGGGGGTGCGAAAAGAGAGAGGTTTAGAGTAGTTGTTTGATTAGTGGCACCAGGTTGGGAACCGTTGGCATGGCCATTCTGGATAGTGCCACCGGGAGTGCGTGCTGCCGGGACGATCCGTTTACTAGGTTTTTGGGAGCCAAAACAAGCTAAGCCTCCAAAACAGCCTTTCCATCTGTTTCTCTGATACACAGGAAAGAGGAGGAATGTAAGAGTTGGAATAAACAGCACATTGCATTAATTCATCTTTTTGCAAAAAAAAATATTGAAAGAAATATTTGGAAAATATGATAAGAATCCAAAACTTGAAGGTAACAAAATTTAGAAAGTAAAATTAGAGCACTGATGTTAGAATTAAGAGTGAAATCAGACAGTACTGCTCAAAGTAATTTCAGCAAAACATACAAGATCTCTCATCTTTGCAATAATTAGAAGGAAACACTGCTAATCATCAAGTATTAAACTTATAATTAAATCATGATCATTAATAATCAATCCATCATCCATAAAGCCATAATTTAGTATGATCATAGTCATAACTTCTCCTATCAGAAAACAATTTGTCTGTAATTATAGGCATTTACTTCTCCTTTTATACCATGACATATTGACATTACTTCTGTGAGATTACAGACATAAATAGGAAGCTAGCCAGACTATGTCCTTGAAAACCAAAATAACTTGTGTGTTCCTCTTAATGCACCTAAGCCAAAATAAATCTACAGGAAACACAATGAAATACAAACAAGCCAGTTTAATCACCCCAAATTGACATGAAATTTTAATTTCGGACACTCCTAGAAAGCAAGCATGATGATATCTTTTAAGATTGATAACAAAAAAAGATAGAACGCACAGCAAAGCGACATTAGATCTTATAAATGAAAAAGAAATAATTGGGGGGGCAGGGGGGAAGAAAATTAAGAAATTGCCAATTTTGCTTGTACGGCAACGGTAACAATTTTCTCACCTAGATCTATACAGTGAGATAGCAAAAACGAACAGAGAGAAATCGAACTCCAAAAACAAAATCAGAGCGATTGAGTTGATAATAATCCTTCTCAGATCATACATTGCTGCATAAGCTACAGTAAAACCCTACTTAATGCAGAGAGAGTGTGTGTGTGCGTGCGCGTGTATGTGTGTGAGAAAGAGAGAGAGGGAGTACCCTGTGACGAGTCGGCTGATGCTGGAACCGGGTCGTATCAGCCGAGGCAATGGCCGTGCTGGCCGCGCTAATGGTGGCCACACCAGCACCGTTCGTACCGCCGCCATTTCCAGCCATGTCACGCTCACATTCTCCAGATCAGACGCCTAGGGTTTAGTCAGATCTCCACAGAGGCCGAGGCAGCTCCGCCTCTCGCTCTCTCTCTTTCGAGAGATCGATTTGGTTGTTAGTTAGTTTGTTGTGCGTGGATCACACACCCGCGCGCGCACCAGACACACACTAGCTATAGCTATAGCTTGAGAGAGTTTGAGTTGTGAGAGTAGAGTAGCAGTGAAGATGTGATGTAATCACACTTGACTTGCGTTCTCTCTTTTGTTCTCTCTGCTTTTTACACTTTTTTAGATAGATTGGGATGTAAAATTGTAAATGGAGTTGCGCCTCTTTACTCTTTCTTTGGTTACTTAAGCTTAAACGTACTCACGGCCGTGTGGCCCCTGACCCAGAGCGTGACTCTCTCTCTCTCTTTCTCTTTCTCTTTCTCTTTCACTTTCTCTCTCCTCTTTTCTTTTCTCTGTGTTTCTCTGTGTGTGTGTGTGCTGTGCTGCTTGTGCTTGCTTGCTGGTGTGAAAAGGATAGCTTTGTGCGAGAGCTACCACCGGATCTTCTGTGACACGTTTGTAATTGCCCAACCGTGTAATGTTTAATCAAGCAGCAGAGAATTGAATATTTGCACCTAAGTATTTGCAGCTTGTTGATAATTGTTCATTGAGATCAGATTAAAATTGAACTAAAAGGAAACTAAAATAAAAATTTGTAAGCGTATTGTTAGTCTTATAAATTAATTGTGTATTGTAGTATGTGATTTAAGTGAGCATATTATTTCATCGAAATATAAACTAATATATATTGTTTTACATTTCAATCCATATAATATTTTGTAAAAAAAAATATATAAAAAATTAAAGAGTATTTAAGGTGATTGTCAAAATAGTATAATTAAGTAATTGTAAATAGATTCTAATTTGTTTTTTTCCAGAACATACTTATGTACTGACTGCAATGGAATCACAGAGACTCAAATGTGATTGAGAATTCGATTTTTCTCAAAATTCATGATCGAAAGGGAGAAGGAAGCGATAAGGAATCCAACTCAGCAAAATTCAATATCTTAAAGTCGCATCATTAATTCTTAAGAAAAATTGAGGTATTTGACAAAAGTTGACTTCGTAGTCTCTGCAAATGTTTTTTTTTTTTAAAATTATGTCTTAGAGTGTTTACACTTCAACTTCGCCTCTTTTTATTTTTCTTCTCCTCTATCTTAACATTCTAGTCAAAATTTAATAACGATGATGTATTAATTTCCACCTCTTCTTCGGTTGTTTTCTTTCGTCTTTGTCAAACACTCAGATGGGATTGTTTAAGGTTTGATTTCTTCAACTCTAAAAAAGTGACAGATATATAGATTTTTAGATAATTGAATTATAAATTAAACTCTATCCATTTTTATAGGAATATATTTAAATTCATGTTCAAACATTCATTCTGATCATAGATTTTCACTTAATTCTGTGTGTAGTTGTTGCTTCTAAATTATAATTTAAAAGCATTTGACCAGCTCTAATTGACATGCTACATATAGGAAAACAGATGAATTGCCACAGGATATCTGAAATGGATGAGAGACCAGGTCTGGACTGGAAGATAAGGAGCCTCCCTTGAGGCTAAGGTACACAGATACGGACAAAACCTTGTAAATCCCTAGGATGCCTGATTCCCTTCTGAATTCACATCCTCTGAGATATCTCAACTTTTGCGTGTTTTTTCGGAAAATATCAACCGTTCAAATACGTTTTGTACGAATCTCAAAGCACAAATAATACTGGCCCTCTTCGCTATCTCCGAATAGGCACCGGACACGTCGGTCACGCAAAAGTTGAGATATCTCAGAGGATACGCACTCTTCCCTTCTCCTCTCCTTTTTTTTTTTTTTTAATAAATTTCTCATCCCAACATTTTAAATAACTTAAATTATTTTTTAAAAATATTTTTTTAGGAATTCTAACAGTCAAAGTTTGAAAAACAGAAATGTTGGGAGGAGAAATTTATAAAAAAAATTAATTGTATAAGGAAATTATTTTTAATTTTGAAAGAAAAAGATAATTTTGAATAAGGAAATAATTTTTTAGTTTCTTTTGTTATACAATTTCCTTATAAGGAATAAAAAGAAAGAAAAATTGTATAAGGAAATAATTTTGAAAATAATCTCTCCTCTTTCTTTTTATTCCTTTTTTTTAGTTTCTCCTTCAACATTTTTATATAAGGAAATTATTTTCAAAATTAATTGTTAGTAGCTCAAGTTTGAAATTACGGTCTTTTAAAAAATTAGAAAAAAAAAGTTTGAATTTTTTTTATTTTTTGTCAAAATAGAAATAGAATTTGAAACTCTTTCCTTTACATTTTTAAAATATTACTAGTACTTTAAAAACTTCAATTTAAGAATAAATTTGATTATTAAAAAATATTCCATTTGCTCTTCCTGAAAAATCTTTTCCTCTTAAGGCTCTGACAATAATAAAAGGATTAGTACAATTTGAGAACTGTTATGGTCTCCCATTCCATGTGCTAACCATAACTAGCCGTTGGATCTCCTTGAGATCTGTGTCATTGCTTGATCTAACTGCGTTATTGCTAAGTGGCACCGGAAAAGACATGGATCAAAGATGAGATGCGCTGGAATTTTATCAGACCAAAAAAAATTGTTTTATTTTTGAACTGGCCACTTGGCTTAATTATCATCATCTAAAGTTATTATGTAGTCATTTGAATTTTAATCAATAATTAATTCATGTTAAATAATATTTAATTCAATAATTACATCGAGTTAATTCATGTGTTATTTGAAATTAGTTTAAATCTATTTTTTTCTATCAAATAATCTCATTTCGGCTCTGGCAGAGTATGTATTCTCTACGGTAACATAAAATTTGAGTTTTAAATTCGGACCGTTCAATTAGAATTCAAGTTATTTATGATCAATTTGAAAATTCACAGGAGCCCTATAATATTCGTGTCAATTCGAAACAGGTGATCCAGATTTGGAAAAATCACAGTAATTAACTATTATTTCAAATAACATGCTTGAAAAATCTGAAAAATCAAAGTATAAGAAAAACCATTATTTCAAATAACATGCATGAAAAAAATAATGATTAGTGCTTGAAAACACTAATCATTTCACTATTTCATATTTTTTTTTTCAAAAAAATAAAGATAAAATTATTTATAACTAATTAACACGATTAAAAAATTTGTAAAAGTAATATTTTTTTTACTTATTCAGAAAAATATCGAACTTAATTTTTTTTAAATTATTCACAAAAAATTACAACGCTTCAAATATTAGATATAAATACTTGAAATTCACTTACGAACAACTTGTACGTTAAAAAATATATTTTTAAAATGCAAATAATAAATACATGACATATATTACAAAAATAGTGTCTCTTAAAGAGGAATAGAAGGTAGATGCAGTTTCTTGTATTTGTATATAATTTTTGTGAAATTCAAATTTTCAAATTTAAAATATTTCCGTTTGAAAATAGTAGCCCACAGATAACACAAGCAAAGCGTGAGAGTATCAAATAGTTCAATACTTCATTGACTGCGCTCACGGACTTAGCTCTGTTCGCTTATTTCGCTCTGTACTTAGCCATTTCATATCTTTTTTTGCTTCTTTCCGTTTGCGTTTGGTTTTAATTCAACAAATTAATTAATTTAATAATTACCTCGCACTTGCACTTGCAACCGATTTTTTTATATTATTATTTAAAAAAATTGTACGTAAAATCAGTAAATATTTTTATCATGACAGAAAATGGTAACATTGCTATCGTTACGTTGATGATATATATTTTATTTTAAAAATAGTGTTACGGTTAAAAATTGACAATTGTAATTGTACATAATTTATTATTTATAGAAATTATTTAGAAATAATATATGTTAATAGAATTTAATATGTTGGCAATTTTAAAGGAACCGAAAATTATTTTTGATTTTATGTAATTTTTAGGACTTAACATGTTCAATTTTTTTTATAAATCATAATTAATTTTTTTTTTTACGAAACCAACATAGTTACTTTTATTTTTTTACAAAAACCATAAGAACCAAAATGTCATTTCGGTCCGTTATTTTTTTTATTCCGGACCGAATTCAGAAAATCCAGAGAGAGGACCGGACCGAAATAAATAAAAAAACAACGGACCAAAATGATATTTTGGTTCTTATGATTTTTGTAAAAAAAAAATAATAACGTTGGTTTCGTAAATTTTTTTTTTTAATTATGGTTTATAAAAAAAATATTATCATGTTGGCACAGATGCAGATAGAGTGGGAAAAACGTGTTGTACCGTGACTAACACGCTGTGACTTTGGTCACGTGCCGTGCCGTGACAAAAATTATGAGGGGTGGTCACGGCACGCGAGTCACGGCGTGACTCGCGTGCCGTGACCAAACGTGCGTTAGTCACGTTTGATTGCATTTAACGTTTTAAAAAAAAATACGAAACGATTCTTTAAAATTTAAATGTTTTAATTGAAATTTAAATGTAAATATTTTAATTAAAATAAAATTATACCTTATAGGAAGGTATGTTAGTGTATTGCCTCGTGACTGGCGTGTCTACTGTTCCGTGACTCGCGTGTCCCGTGCCGTGCCGTGCTGTGACCAAGGCAATTTATGTGCCGTGCAGTGCCGTGTCTTCTTTACCAACAATTGATCACGGCACGCGAATGGTCACGGCACGGGACACGCGAGTCACGGCACGCGAAGGACACGCGTGCCGTGCCGTTCCGTGACGGAGTCGGCTCCGGCGTGCCATTTTTCCTAGATGCAGAGCATGAATTGTGTGACATGTCATGTCATAGCCGACCGTGAGTGCAAGAAATTAAATATATAATAATATATCAAGCATCCTAGGACTTACAGAAGTTATTGGGTCCCACTGTCAGAAGACTGGTACATGATCTGACAGTTCGTACCATCCGCCACAGAGGAACGGTATACTAGGTACCACAGTTGTTTTTGTTTTTTGTTTCCTAAAAAATCAAAATCTAGGAATCTTTTTTGTTCGGATTTCTAAAAGAATAACATTATCGTTTTTTTTTCTAAAATTAGGAACAATATTTTTTAAATCAGATATATTATTGTTATTATTTTATTAATCGGAATAAATAAAAAAGATAATAAGATCTTGATGATTTTCTGTTACTTGTGGTTTCAGTAAAAATAGAGCAGGGTTAAAATGCTCCATTGATTTTTTGCCCCATCGTGCTCCAACATTATTATCTCTATTTTCAAAGTCTAAATAATCGATCCGAACCGTTCAACATGATCTTCATACTAAAATGTGCTTGGATAACAAATTTTAGAATTTTTAGAATTTTTTACTAATTGTTTAGAGAGGTACAAAATCACTATTTTTGAATGGTCTAGAATATTCTAAAAACAGTGATTTTGTATCTATCTTAAGAAATAGCAAAAAAGTTTCAAAAAATCTAAAAGTTTGTATCCAAGCACATTTTAATATGAAGATCATATTGAGCGGTTCGGATCAACTACTTAAACTTTGAAAATAGAGATAACGATGTTGGAGCATAATGGTGCACAAAATCAATGGGACATTTTAACCCTACTCGTAAAAATAATATGGAATATATAATAAATAAATTGGTTATTATTGATGGCATAAATTTAGTTGATATATTATGAAGGCTGACTAAATAGTGTCAAAATAAAAAAAATGTTTTGTATAATTTTGATAGGTTATGTATTGTTCTTGGTGAATTTTGAAAATCAATTAATCATTCATAAAACTAGTTGATTAAAAATAATAGTAAATTTAAATAGTAGAAAATAATAAAAGTACATAAGGAGTACAAAGAGGACTTATTTTCATAAATATATATATGAGGAGGGATCCGATTACACCTTTTTTGGTGACACACTTTGACACCTACCATTTTCAAAGTCCAAATAGTCGATTCAAACCGTTCAACATGATGGATATATTAAAATGTGCTTGGAGATCAAATTTTACATTTTTTTGAATTTTTTTTGCTATTTATTAAGATGGTTACAAAAATCGTTGTTTTCAGACCATTGAAAAACAACGATTTTGTAACCATCTTAATAAATAGTAAAAAAATTCAAAAAATGTAAAATTTGATCTCCAAGCACAATTTAATATGGTGATCATGTTGAACGGTTCGGATCGATTGTTTGGATTTTGAAATCGCAAAATTGACCTATATAAAAAATGGTGTCATGATGTGTCACCAAAAAAGGTGTAATTGGATCCCTCCTCTTATAAATAAATAAATATATATATATATATATATATATATATATATATATATATATATATATATTGAAAGAGATGGTTTTAATTATGACACCTATCACTTCCATTTAATTAAATAATAGACTGTCTCATGCAAACCTGTTGACCTGTTTTTTGTCCATATCGATCAATTTTATTATTCATCAATACTAAAATAAATGCTTAGTTGATATTCATTTAAATTTAAATAGCTCCATCAGTGCTGATTAAGAGAAAACGATGGATTTCAGTATAGAATGTTTGGTCCCCTTTGTCAAGTTAATTACAGTTGTAGTGCTATTAATGATCCTTTTTTGCTTGGTACATATCATTATTATTATTATAATAGAGGAGGGATCGGATGACACTCTTTTTTGGTGACATCGGATGACACCGTGCATTTTCAAAGTTTTCAAAGTCTAAACAGTCGATCCAAACCGTTCAATATGATGGATATATTAAAATGTGCTTGCAGATCAAATTTTATATATATATATATATATTTTACTATTTATTAAGTATTTTACAAAATCGTTGTTTTCAGACCATTGAATTTTTGTACCCATCTTAATAAATAGTAAAAAAATTCAAAAAAATATAAAACTTGATTTGCAAGCACATTTTAATATCCATCATATTGAACGGTTTGGATCGATTGTTTGGACTTTGAAAATGTAGAATGTCATCCGATGTCACCAAAAAAGAATGTCATCCGATCCCTCCTCATTATAATAATACTTCCAAATTCCAATCAAAGAAACATATAAGGATCAAATTGTAGCAGAATAAGGAATTTAATTTGAAACTATTGGATCAAATTTTAGCAGAATAAGAGCCTCTCCAATTTAATTTTTTTTTAGATTTCTAATCTGGCGTGACGATTTCTATTCCAATTTCAGAGAAGTACCTAAATTTTTATTTAGAAATTATTCGACAAAATTTCTTATTAAGAATCGGTTTCTAATCGCCACGCTGATCAAACGATTCGCTCAAATTTCAAAGATGTACCTCAATTTCTTGTTTAGAAACTCTAAAATTAATTTAAGGAATGTAACAATTTTAAAATTAAAGAGGCTTTCTTTTTTAAACAGTGGTGAACAGTTATTTAGAAATTCATTTCAATTGTTTGGATGGAGATGCTCAAATGGTTGACAATTATTTAAGAATTTAATTCGAAGCTATTGAGTGAAATGTATGTGCTAATAAATTTATATTAAAAAAAAGTTTTATTTTCTTTATGAAGGAAAATGCTTATTTAATTCATTTTTTTTCAATCGAATTTCAAATCTGGTCACTTGCAGTGGCTGCTTTTGTAATTGGGAAAATGATATACCTTTCAGAAATATTTTTTTTTGTACATACATTTGATTATTTTCCTCACAAGGACAATCAAATTAAATGAAAAATTTCAATGCACCATATTTCCTTAATTTAGCTTACATTAAACTCAAATCAAAGTACAAATTGATTTTTCAAGCTGATTTTTCCAAAGATTTAAATAGCGTTTATCGCGTCATAGCGGAACGGCTGAAAAAACGGTATAGCGCGCTATTTAGAACGTTATAATGGACTGCACAGCAATAGCGTTATAGCTTGTATGGTCCAAAATCGCTATAGCGCGCTATTTAGAACCTTGTATTTTTCCCCAAAACATCTTCTAATTTCTTTAAAAAAAAAAAATTAGTAACCCCATGAGTTATTTTGTATCAAGAAGAATCACAAGCTGTAATAAGATTCTGGTACCATCAAAATTTATCTCGTCTCCAAATATATCAGAATTTTATCTCACAAAAACCATGAACGAAATATCCAGTTATTTGAGAACTAATTTTTGATCTAGTGATATAAGATAATAGTTTTCATGTAAAAAATCTAGGGTGAAAACGGTATGGATAATATCCGATCCGTATTTGAAAAATTAGATGTGGATATCAGATTTCCGAATATCCGTGTGGATGTTTCAATTCGAATAGTATATATATATATATATATATAGAGTTGGGCTATTGTACTCATATTCCCATTTTGAAAATTCAAAACGTCGATCCGAACCGTTCAAGTTGATCTCCATATTGAAATGTGCTTGGAGACCAAATTTTACATTTTTTGGAACTTTTTTACTATTTATTAAGCCACTTTGAAAATCGCTGATCCATTGGTCCATAATTTTTTACTGTTCACAATGGATCAGCGATTTTCAAAGTGGCTTAATAAATAGTAAAAAATTCCAAAAAATGTAAAATTTGGTCTCCTAGCACATTTCAATATGGAGAACAACTTGAACGGTTCGGATTGACGTTTTGGATTTTCAAAATGGAAATATGAGCGTGCGTGAAGGGTTCAAATGCCTCCATTTTTTGTGCATCGACAATGCCTCCATTTTTAAAAACTTTAATAACTCAAAATTTAAAACTTAAAAAGTCAAAATAAAACCGTTAGATATGATCTATGTTATTTTATCTATGCACGTGTAAAAAATTATGACATTTCAATTTTGTTTTGGTTGTCATCAAGAGTTTGTAAAAAAGTACTAATTTGAATAATTTCTAGACGTTGATTTTTCAACTTATTAATTCACATAAAAACAAAATCGAAATTTGGATAATTTTTTATGAGCACATAAAGAAAATAACATAGATCATATCTAACGGTTTTATTTTGACTTTTTAAATTTTAAATTTTGTGTTATTAAAGTTTTTAAAAATGGAGGCATGATGGAGGAACAAAAAATGGAGGCATTTGAACCCTCCTCATATATATATATCATATATTTTAATATATATTATGAAAAAATATTGTTATTCACCATTAAAATTAGATAAATATTATGAACTTTGGTATTTTTTAATATATTTTTAATAAATATATGATCCAATCCATATCTGTATCTGTATCCGGTTGATATCCGATCTGTATCCGTATCCGAAAAATTAAAAAGAAATATGAATATGATTTTACCACTATCCGCTGCATATTCGCTCCGTTTTCACCCTAAAAAAAATTACATGATCGAAAATAATGATAAAGAATTTTTTATAAATAATAAACAGTTATGTGACTTACTTCAAACATCTAAAAAAACCCAGTCACTAAAAGTACAGTTAATGATCACCAAAATGATAAAAGCTTTACTTCCTGCCACGTCATCAATTGGATAATTAAAGGTATGGGGGTTCACAAATCAGAAAAGAAAGAAAGCTTGGTCTCTTTAAATATAATTTTCTTTTAGATTTGGTGCTTTTGTAATATTTAATTGTGAGTTTGAATCTGATCATCCGTAACCTATATTATAGGTTTGGGTCCGGATTTATATTGAAGCAGTGAGGTCAGAAGCATAGTTATGATTTTTATAAGGTGTAAGCAAACAAAATTGCTGGTATGATTAGCGGGTTGTGGACTGCCATAAATTAGTCAATTCAGATTATGAGTTGTCCAAAAATAAATAAATTTTTCTCAAAAAATAGAAAATAGTTCGATTATACATACGTTAGTTTTATTTAATTGTGGCCTATGTTATTATTGTGTATCAATTTCATTTACATAAATTAATGAAAATGCATGAGTAATTTTTTATGAAAAAATTCAGATTGATATTTATTAAATATACTGGTCCTAAAGGTTACCTCAGAGTTATTAAATACTTCTTCTCTTATTTGAACGCATCTCATTCTGAAAATTTCGTCCATACATAAAAAACAAATAAAGAAGTAAAAGAAAAATGCCTAAGGTTTTCATCATCACGTCTGAGAAAAACTCATTAATGATCAGTATTTACGCTTTTGCTTAACGATGTCGTCACTCCAAAATTGTAAAATTTAATTTACATTTGCTATTTTATTTTGGATTTACGGATTCTGAATTGTTTGTATTTTAAATACAAACACATTATGATTTTATTATATCTATCAACATAAACTTGTATTTAATTTTCAAAATTCAGTAGTAGACAGCATAGTGACAAGATTCGCGAATTATACTCGAATAATTTTTTTTTTTGGTGATGCCGAACCGAACGCCGAATTATTCGGTTGACCAAACTTTGACCGAATTATTCCCGAATAATTCGCGAATTTTACAAACGTTTCCTGAATTTTACAAATTATTCGTGAATTTTTCCCATAACATTTTTTTTTGGTTTTTTTGGTTTTTGCTTCCTTGTAGGACTGAGATCTCTGATTCGGATTATTCCGAATTATTCCCGAATCACGAATTTTTGACCTCGCCGAACCGAACCCGAATAATTTATTTGTCACTATGGTACTGTTCAATGTGGCTCCGGCTGTAGAGGATCCGGACTCCTATCATTAGGCCTTAGATTAATGGAGATCCATGCGTGCCTATGATCTAATTACTTCTGAATTCTGATTGATTCACACTGACACCACACCACGATTACACATGCTCCATGTTCTGAGAGAGAAGATGCCAAAGGTACAATTGTGGGGCCAATGTAGAGTTTAATAAAGGATTAATTTGTTCGGCGGCACAATTAAATTAAATTTAAGCCTTGTCTTTTTTTTCTTTTCAAAATTTATATTCTATATTTCTGCTTATTATCAACCTGATCAATATATACCTGACCAATATTGAAGAATTAGGTAACAATCAAATAACAACTAATATAAGTCTATACTTTTTTTCAATCATGCTAATTTCAAAAAAATAAAAGATTTACAAGGTAACATTATTTAATAATTCATACTTCATGGTATTACATATTATAATAGACGAAGAGCAATTAATTTTACAAGTGAAATGAAGTAAGTATACCTATTTGAACATTTTATATATTATAATAATCAAAATCAGCTTTCAATTGAAACGAACGGTAATAATTTTACAAGTGAATACTAGACGAAGAGCAAGCAAAAGGAAGAATTAATATTGAATATTTTCCGATATAGAATGAGAGACTAATTCATAAATAAGAACAAAATCACATAGTTCGGTTTAACATACTTATCATAGCAAACCATGTAGCATCAGAAATGTAAATTGGAAAAAAAGCTCATGTAGCATAACGGTAGAAATAGCACGCAGCGTTAATAGCGGTCAACTATTACAGCTATAGCGGTTGTAACTGAATTAACGCACTTTTATCTCATAAATTAGCTTTTATGGTCCAAAAAAGCAATAGCTAACTGTTTATAACACTGCTTTAAGGTAATATAAAACGTTTATATTCGATTGTCTTAATTTATTAATAAAAAGTAGAAAACTTAAAACATGCCTAAAAGGTCAGATAAAGATAAAGTTTTTGGACAAAAGTAGAATAAAGTAGGTGGTCTTTATTTGTACTAAAAAAATAATGTTTGAAAAGATTAAACAGTTACAAAAATTAAAAAGAGTTTAAAAAAAAAAAGTATTGTTGAACGATATCTTTTGAGTTTTGAATTGGATTCTTTGTTGATGGAGAAGAGAAAAATGGTTTCTGAATAAGCTAATAAAAGTAACTGATTGTCTGATCTGCATCAAAATTATACAAACAATTTTAAAATTTATGCAGATCAAATGCTATAAATTTTGATGCGAATTAGATGACTCCGACCCATCTCACCAAATTATGTCATGTTAGCTTATTCCTTATTCCATCTCAGTAAATCACAGTAATTTATATATTTACTGAGATGGAATTGGCAAACGAAGTTTACGAGCAATGGGTGATAATACAAAATCATTAGAGACCTGCTAAAGGGCAAAAATGCATGGCACGCAGAGGAGGAAAGGAATGAACTCTACTGTTATTTCAATAGAAAAGCAGGATTCTGCTTTTCCGATCCCAACTATTTATAATTTTTCATTCGCGTATCTCGATAAAAAAACTTTTTTCATGCACAAATCTCAATGAATTTGATGGTTGAGATCAGAAAAGCAAGACCCTGTTTTTTTATTGGAATAACAGCAGAGTCGTATCCAGGAGGAAAAGGCCTGCAAAGACATTGCAATTTTCTTTTACTGTTTCTTGTTTTTCTTATGCTGTTTGTATTTTTCACTTAATGTTTTCTCTTGTTTTCATGCTCAAATGTTTTGAGCTTTTTCTATGAGTTTCGTAACAGGTCTTTCATTAAGACCTAACCTACTTTTATTCAATCAATGAAAAAAAAAAAAAAGTGTTTTCCCCTTATTCTTCTTCTTCTTCTTCTCAAAAAAAAAAAAAAAACTTTATTGTGATGGTTCTACAATCTGTTACCTTGCTCGTGATCTTTAGTCATTTATATTTTTTTTCAATATAATTTTGTGTCTGTTAATTTGGTAAATTGAGGTCCCAAACACAATTTGTTTCCATCATGTTTTCTCAATCTCTTTCATAGGGGGCAAAATACAAATTTATTTTTCTAAGAGGAATATAAACAAATTCAAACTACCTCGGACAAAAAAAACTGGAGTGTATATGATTGGTCAAGAAGTGTACTGCTTAAGGCGTGCTGGTACCAAATAATACTGTACTCCAGAGAAAAGGTACAACCGTACAAGTGTAATTGTGTGGATAACCTCCACAAACTTTAATTGGCAATGACCCATCATATCCACACAATATAATATTTCTTCATCTAAGCTAGGGCTGCTAATGAGTCAAGCTCGGCTCAGTTCGTCATATAACTAAATAGGTCCAACTCGGACTCAGCTTGGGCTTAAAAAAAGCCCGGCTCAATTTAATGAGTTTGAGCTTTCAACTCGGCTCATAACTCGCGAGCTCAACTCATGTCAAGCATTAGAAAAACAAACATTAAAATCTAAAACTAAACATTCATGTGCTTTGTAATTATAACACTAAAACATTCATGAGCTCCGTTATACTATCTAAAACTAAACATTAAAATCTCCATTATATCACGTTTAAAGTTCAAATTATAACACTAAAACTAAACATTCGCATGCTTTGTATAATCTACTAAATTAAAAAATTCACTAAAATTAAAAAAATTAACATATCATTTAGAAATATTCAAATTAATACCAAGCATTAGAAAAAAAAAATACAAACAACATATCAATCTGACACAAGATAATTTGATAATCATCTCTAATCTCATGCTAAAAAATAACAAAGGGCTTTCATTTTGCATAGCTCCAACATGGAATATTACCACAGCTCTCTAAAATTCATAAATCTCATATGCATGAGCCAGCTCGGCTCGGCTCGGGCTCAGCCCTGTTTGAGTGATAAAATATGAGCCGAGCCGAGTTCGGACTTTATTTAGTTCAACTCAGCTCTGGCTCGATATAATTTACTGAATTGTTCAACTCATTGGCTCATGAGCCGGCTTGGCTCGGCTCATTAGCTAATATTCTTTTATGGGACATGTTATATTAACATTATACTTATTTTACAACCGTGACAATCAACAAAATAATGATAAAATATAAAAGTAAAATTATAAGTATAAGTATATATGTACAGTTTAACTAAGGTTTAATACCTCAATATAAAATTTGGTGTAATTAAAAACAAATTTATCATACAATGATCAATAGAAAAAATATCAACCGTTTGATTTCGTTAGCACTTACTTAGTAGTAACCAAATGATTCTAAAATTGCTCCTAATTTTAAATAAAACATATCAAAGTTATTGAAAACATATTAATTTTCTTTTCATTTAGACAACTCTGTCAATTGTGACGCAGTCAAATAATATTAGTATTCCTCCCCATTTGGTATTCTTTTGGGGTACATTTGGATGAGAGTTAAAATAGCTAGAATAACAAAATTTTAGACTAGTAAACGAGAATAGAGAAAAAATAGTGATTTTCATATTAGTGTGAAAAATGTGTTATTCGGATTAGTAAAAAAGTTGTTTGAATTGTATTTGTGGAATAGTAAATAGTTGTAACCAATAAAGAATAGTGTTAACAATGTGCTAATTAAGAAGAAAGATAGGTAAGTGGAATCTCAAATGAATTGTCACGACGTGAAGATAGCGGAAAATGGTATCAAAATTTTCATTTCTGGAATGTATTGGCGGAAATCCAAAAAGAAAACATTGTTTCCTCTCATTTCACATTTCCGAATAATAGCTATTACAACATTTACAAAGAATAGAAAATAGCAGCTATTCTAGCTATTCCGAATAGCAAAAATATTGTTTGGATGTACATTGTTATTCCAATTAGCTTCTATTATAGAATAGTCTCTATTCTTATTATTCTTGTGTCATCCAAACATAGCCTTGGTTAATTAAATTAATCATTTTTTTTAATGGTAGAAGACAATGCTCTCCGTGTGGAAGATGCGGACCGGTTCGAAACCTACATAAGGGTTCCTTTGTGAACATTGAAATTTGGAAGACTAAACCTCCATTTTTCTCTTAAATAAAAAACTAGTAGCAGGTTTAATTCCTTTATATATTGGAATTTGGACAGGAAAATGAGCATACTAAAGGATTTTCTGTTCTCTTTTTTTTTTTTTATAGTAGCGTTTGGAAAGAAAAATGAGGTAACTCTCATGGATATTCTTTTTATCCTTTTTTTTTTTTTGGATTTTCTGCCTTATTTTGTTGCTACGACCTAGGACCGAGGGTAATTTAGATAATGTAAAATAGTAATCAAATACTTTACCAGTACTTGCTTTATTTTAATAAAAATCAACCTCTTATGCGAACAAATTGATGGAACTTCCAAATTAAAGAATTCAGAAGGCCGAAGTTCAAATTAGGAAAGCTTTTAGAAATATATATGATGAGACAAGTCCTCTTGATTTTTATGTTCTTCTTCTATTCTTTTATGCAGCTGGAAATATATTTATTCTCCTAAAAAAAACCATCTTTTGCCGAGACTTGTGAAAACAAACCAGCAAAATCCAGACTACATTTCTACCTTTTTTGTGTGTGGTACTGTCAAACAAGCAGGCAAGTCCCCTGAAAATAAAGCAACAATGCCCGACCTGCCGGTGAATTCGCATCCTCTGAGATATCTCAAACTTTGAGTGTTTATTTAGAAAATCTCAACTGTTCAAATACATTTCGCACGAATCTCAAAGCACAAATAATATTGGCCCCTGCGCTATCCCCCAAATAGGCACTGTACACGTTGGTCATGCAAAAGTTGAGATATCTTAGAGGATACGCACTCCCTGCCGGTTCGCATCTTAGAAATTGGCAAAAGGCTTTTCAAGCTGAACTTCACATCCCCTCAAGTGTCTGACCTTTCCTAAAATTCCAAAGGTGCTTAGTCGACAATCGATCCGAAAGTTGTCTATTGCAGTCAGACATCTGAGAGGATGCAGATTCTTTCAAACCCAATGCCATTCAACGCTCTTCCAACTGAGCTAAGGTCGGTTATTAACAACAAAAGGAAGAACTTCCATAAGAGGCTATCATGGTAAGTACAGGGTCTCCTATATGAAAAGCCTTTATTATTGTTTAGCCTTGCCGAACAGTACCAGAATGATGAAGGAACAAAAATTTATGTACTAGCTTTGGTCACAAGTAAAAACCACCGCTAGAAAGTAGAAACCTTAACGGTGCTTTGTTAGAACTTTACCTATTGAGCATTCTTGTTTTGTCAAATCCCAAACTACAAATTTGAAATGACTTCAAGGAAAGTGATAGACTTTACAAGGCCAAAAGCCATAATCTAGAGAAGTCCTAATATTTGTCAACAATTTACCCATCAGTTCCAGAATTTTATGCACCAACAAAAGGTTTAATTTTGAGGGTTAACAGGTTGAAAATGGAAAATAGAATAAGACATGCAATTACCATCATTGACCTGTCATGGATTAAGAGAAAAAATAGACCAAGTCTATACTGTCAACTGACGTGTTTAAGGAGTGATATCATTGCTTATGAAATTTCTATTTGCATTTTTCGTTCCTTCCTTAAATAATATAAAGTATGTTGAAGATACTCCAAAATTTATTCAATGAAATACATGCAAGCCGGCCAGCTATGTTACAAACTACTTTGAAAGAGAAAAAAAGACATCATGCGCCAAATGAGAGAAATAATAATATTTTTTTGAGTATATAGATTCTCCCTCTACAACCTCTCACACAGTGTGAGAGGAGCATGTCTTTGTCACTAGACTAAAGGCTAGTTCTCTAAATATTAATATTAATCTTCTTCCCAAGTAATAAGCACACTTAAATTTTTTTAAATTCTCAAATTCGTTTTGAAACAATATCATGAGCAAAGATGATCGTACTTAAATGCACCTATTTACAAGTAACTTGATCCATTCACTTTTCAATATCACGAAGTTATGCAAATGAACTACAAATTAGAAATTTCTTACAAGCAAGCATTGCTTGCAAGGATTCAGATCAGCTGAAATCCGAGATCCATCCGTCCAATTTTTTCTGTGCACATATCTCGAAACAACTAGTTTTCTGTGTACACATCTCGAAACAATTCAATGGCTGGATTCGGAATTTTATGAATTTCAGGATTACTATTGATGATCTCGGATTTCAGCAGATTTGGATCCTACTTGCAAAGGAGAGAAATTGAGTGGAACAGATTTGTCCTTTGAAGAAAGATCTTGCCAACTTTTTTTTTACTTGAAAACCGTAGGTAAGATCTTGCCAACTTACTATGCCATAAACTTGTAACACCTACACTTTTATTAAGTATAGGATATGTTACATTGACAAAAGACTTATTCAACATTTGTTACAATATATAAAATGATTATCAAAATAAAGAAAAATAAAATTATAGATATCTTTTTGAGTAGAACTAGGGTGTGATTTGCTCACCAAACTCTTTGGTGAGCATAACTCCATAATCTATCGGATTCACTTCAAACGAGATGAATCCAAACCGTTGAAACCGATCTACTTCACAAGTGATGCGTGTACATGCAAAATTTTGAAATTTTTGAATTCATTTAGTCTAAAGTCAAGTGGTCAAAATTGATGAAAAATGAATGATCCAAAATGAAGTTTTAGAATATTTTAATGCGTTCATTTTTCATCAATTTTGACCGCTTGACTTTGTACTAAATAAATTCGAAACATTAAAAATTTTGCATGTACGCACATCACTCGTGAAGTACATCGGTTTCAACGGTTTGGATTCATCTCATTTGAAGTGAATACAATAGATTATGGAGTTATGCTCACCAAAGAGTTTGGTGAGCACATCACACCCTAGTTGTACTCTATCTTTATATAGCTTAAATTGTGTACTAAATTCAATATAAGATTAAAATAATTGATCATCCATCAAATAGTTTGAAAATTTGACGCTTCAGCTTTATTAATACTTGTCCGTTGACCAAGTAGTTCCCAAGTTGCACCAAATAAATATACAACCGATCCATATCAAACTTTTTTTTTATTTTCATAATAATTCTATCGGTTGAGATCATTATAATATGACTGTCAATATATACCATCCCATCGATCATAATTACTTGATCCATTACACCCTCATACCATTACACCCTAATACCAATGCTTCGGCTAAAACATTGCTTTCTTTATGTGGTCATAATTAGTTCAGTCTAGAAAATAGAAACACAGCGGCTGAGTTGTTGAAATTGCTCTTCCTTGAATAATAGAGTCACATTTTCATTTGGGGACACGTGTTAACACCTGGCCCAAAATTATATTGTTTCCAACCACTTGTCCAATTTGCATGCACCAAGTGATAATGTGTTATTTTTCTTTATTGTCAGTACTATTTATGACGTGTCTTCAACAATTAATGCACAAGAAATGTTGAACCCAGCTACCCATTATCATGCCTTTTACGGTTTTACCCCCTACTACAACATGGTTAAGGAGAAATTGGTTTGGAAAACAGCGTTCTAGCATGGATAGGAAGCCCATTCTTTATTGGGTTTGATAAGATAAATTTCATGTCTAAAGCGCAGCACACAGCGTAGTTTCTTTTAGGAGTGAGCCGAAGTACTTGTAGTAAGCCTAGTCAACAAAAGAAATCGCGTCTCAAAAAAGAGGCAAATGGAATTTATGATTTGTTTCCCTTTTGTCCCTTGCTCTCTATTAAGGCTCTCAGCAACTAAAAACCACCTGAACGAAACTTCCTTTGAAAAAATCTACTTGGGCTATGGCAAGGTTTATGAAATTCTTAGAACCATATTTTTTATGTTCACCAATTAGGAACCTAATCCAAAGGAAAACTGAAATAAAGCTTAGGCAGAGAATCGTCTTTTAAGCGAGTCGTCTCTCACCAATTAGCCCCCTCAATTTTACCTTTTTTATATATATATGAATATATGATTGGGGAGGGAGTAAAAAATGCCGTCAAAAGCAAGAAATAAACACATACCACATCACAAGTGCATCACTTTTCGATGAATGCATACACCACCATTGGTTTGGTTATTCCTCACCTGCAAATACAGGATAATATACCTCCATGAATAAATAAACATAATTTGACAAAGAGACTCTTTCTAACTGTGTGATCTGGTTGACCCTTGAACAAAAGAAAATAGCATCACTGGATTGAAAGTGTAAAGTTGAGACTAACTTTTGACTTGACAAAATTTTCATAATTCCAAAGAGGAAATGGTGAACAATAACAAAAACTATTTCAAAGGAACAAGACACCAGGTGGAATCAAATTGTTTTAACGGTTTGCCTTGCTTGCCAATCCACAAGAAGCAAATACAAAGGAAGAAGATAAATGCTGTTACTTTCAAATAACACCCTAGTTAATAAATGCAACAGTTTCAAAATTGATTCTTTTGTAGCTTTCCCTGTAGTGCCCCATAAAAGCGGCCGTTGACAATTGGTCCCACAAGTGTCAAAATACTATGCATTTCAAAAGTCGAGTGGGGCCAACATCTCAGCAATTTGCCACATAGCAATGCAGAGGAAAGTACGATAGAGGAATTGAATTTTATTGTTTCCTTGGAAATGAATAACAATTGACTACAAGGTACTACAAATCTCAAAACATCTAAATACTGCTTTCTACTTTCTATTGCATTAACCAAAACTATATTGAAGGTAATTTTGAAACATATAGCATAAGAACACTCACAACCATTCCAAGACATCACATTTTCCATTGAATAATTGATCTACAAAGTTGGTTCGCATCTGTACAATATACTCTTCAGTTTCATCCAAACTCCAAAGAAAAATTGTGTTAGTCTGGTAACCTTGCCATCAAAGCTTTCTCCAGTTGATAAGTATTGTATTGTTAGTGGCATTTTGAAGTTTTTTTTAGTTCTCATCATCCTGAAATAGATGAAAAAAAGACCGAGTCAATTCATTACTGAAAGAACCCTATTGTAATGTAAAAAATGAATGATATATCAAGCTATGAAATATCAAACCTAACAAGAAGGAACGAATCTTCTAGAAGTAACAGAAAGACCAACACATTACGACCTGCTTTGTCCTGTCATTATAACAGATATACTAAATGTCAAAATACAACGCATGTAATTAATTAGCTCATTAATTGGAGAACATATTACAATTCAATAAAAACCTGACATATAGATGTATAAAATATCATATTAATTAGCTCATTAATTGTAGAACATAACAACTATCAGATTATACGTGTACAAAATATTAACCATGTTTTTCATGTTATGACAGACTGCTTTTTTTTTTAAATTCGAAACTGCATACAGTTCATCTTTCATAACAAATTGTTTAGATAAATAATTTAAAAGAACTTTTTATATAAGAAACTATATTTCTTAAATTAAAGGAATACAAGGTCACCTAAAACTATATTTCTGACCTAAAACATGATCTCGTTGTGTTGTTCAAAATACAAGGTCGCCTAAATGGTGGGTTTTTTAGATAATTCCACTGGAATCTGTGACAACCAAGTAAAACATGTAGCAGATAATTTTGCACTAGAATACAATAAATATAAGAAAAAGGCATAGGCTCCTAATGGTCTATTGGAGGCAAGCTCGGCGATGCTTTCTTTCTGAACAGCCAACTAATCGAAAACATCTAAAGACAAGAAAACAAAACAAATGGTCACGAGGAAGAGATATCTTACTTGTTGTCAGAGAAATTAATATATGAGACCAAAAACACTCTAAAATCCTGTAATTTGTTCAATATATATTTTTAAATGGCAATAAGCATATTCAATGGGTATAATTAAAGCTTGTTGTGGGCAAAGAGGAAACATTATTGACCCTTTCGAGAGACAAGAAAATATAAATTATAGGAAATTATTTTAGCCTTTACTTTGAGAAACGATGATTAGGTCTATTCTAGGCCAGCGTGCATGGCTCTATAGGTATCTAAACTTCAGGCTTTCGGCCTCATATTATGGGCCAACGAAAATAGGCCTAGATCAAAGTAATATTGTATAGAGGCTAGATATACACAAGTATGAAATAGATGGTTTAAGGTAGATCAGTATAAGGCAAGCAAAAGTATGAAATAGTGAAGAGAAATGGTAGTTATTATCAATAGCAAGAATATCTAATTGAACTAATTGGTATTCTTAAGTGCTTGTTGATGAGAGTACATTTGGGGTCAATAAAGTCAAATTTGTATTACCTCAATTAAAACCATGCAAATGAATCTATTATTGTATGGATTAGTGATCCAAAGATATATAGATAAGAGTTTCTAATTGAATACAATTGAATCTCGTGTAGCAATATTGGCAATCATAGATATATGGATAGAGTTTCTAATCAAATGCATTTGAATCTAGTGTACCATTAATTGGCAATGGTAGATATATGCATAGAGCTTCTAGGAGATCTCCAAAGATAACTTTTTCCTATCTTTTGTTTTTCTTTTAGTTTCAGTTAGATTCTTATATGAACTGTTAAGCTACCTAGAAACAAACATAAACACAGACCAGATCTGAGCACAGCACAACCAAGGACCAAACAACGAGAAGAGATTCTTACAGAGTTATTTTCTTAAACCTCGCATTTTTGCCCCCATAGGGACTACACAAGACATACAGTCTTGTGTCAACTCCAGCATTTGCATAAATCTGATACTGTAAACTTTGCTATCTTAAGTTTGAAAGTAGCACCCTTAGCTGACAAAAGGTTTAAACTTCACTCAAGCAACAACTTGTTCTTACCCACATGAATGTTTATTATGATTAATATAATGCATCTTATAGCTTCTTTTTCTGTTATATATATAAGAGACATAAACAAAACATTGCAAACAGTAACCTTGCACTGATAACATTGCTGTTTCTCCTTGATGTGCAACTACGCTTCGTTTCCTCTCAACTGTACAAAGAAAAGACATAAGTTTCATATTTTCAATCTTGAAACAAAAAGGGAAAAACAGGAAAATTACAATGCTAGCATGAAGCAATAACAACCATACCATAATGCTTCCAGAACATAAGCACAACTTCAACACAAGCACATAGATAATGCTCCTAATTCATCGATCCTCGGCATCTACACAAACCACAAAAAAATATTCAATAAATAAACACAAAAGCAATAAGACATGACAAACAATTTCTATTGCTTCCTCCTGGCAGGTCAAATTTTACTTAATTAAATGAATAAAACTGTACCTTCTAGCACCACAATTGCAAGGAATCTTTTTCTCCTCCAAGGGAAACTTGTAATTGTAAGTGAGCTCTTCGCCTGCCTTTATATGTCTTTTGGCATAAATAAATATTTTCTTTTGGCCATCTACAGGAATTATCTTTGTGTAGCAATTCGGCTAAGACATAAATGTAATTAAAAATAACATTAGTTACATAACTAGCTAATTTTCAAATTAATAATTAAGTTCCAGTTTCCAAAGTAATTTACCTCACAAGAATGGTTAATGAATCTTGCCAAACCACCGCTTTTAGTTGCATCGACCTGCACATGAGAAATAATATTACTATTGTTCCCTAAAAATATTTTAACAAAAAAAAAAATTATATATTTTCACTCACAACATAATCATCATCTAGCCTAAATAGGTAGCTACTTCCGATGCCGATCTTCTCATACTGCTGCTCTCGGATGTCAGCTATCTGTGCGAAGCAACAGTTATAGCCCTTTACAAAAACAGAATAGAGTACCAAGTTCATAAAAGTAACTAAAATAATTGAAAATTTCACCCGTCCGCGAATGACTTCTCCAACATATTCGATAACAAAATCCTCAGCATCAATAGGCTCAAGTGCTACAAGCCCCCACTCATGTATTTTACTTCTTTGAAATCTCAGCCTCTTTCTCCTCGACTGTAGAAGAATAATAAAATGAAACTCAAACACACAATAGTTACAATTGTCAACTTCCATAAACAAGAGTCAAATTTTCAATTAATCGGAATGCTGGATATCCATAATATTCCACTGAGCTCCTGATTATGCTCCGTCACCAGCATGGGCAGGCTGGATAAAGGTAACTTCACCAGATTAAACAATCTTATTAGTGCCATTTTAAATTTAGTTTTTTTTATGCTGGTACAGCTAAGTTATCTCGCTAACTTGAATTTAATTGCTAAACTGCGACTTGATTGGGTATTGGCACAACTTAATAGTTCAGTAACTCTAAATTGGGTGTCATTGCACAATCTGCAGAGTGATCATCACATAAAAGTTCAGTTACTGCAACCATCAAATTCTGTTAAGTTCCTTACCTAAATTCTTAGAAAAAAAAAAATTCTTACACTGAGTTGACTGATCTTTAACAGATCAGTTCCTTCTATAGCTGCCAGAAGGTGCCTCATTTTTGCCCGGTTTGTTCTCGCAGAAGGACCCTTCAGTAAATGCGGGCTCAATTTGGAATCAGCCTTTCCATTTCGCAGATATCCAGTCTGCCCACGAGGCCCTCTCACACGGGCCCGTTCAGCAGGAGTTGCATTTCTAGACCAGTTGCGCCACTCCCACCCATCAATTGAGACCCGAGCACAACCTTCTGAGACGGGGCAAGGCAGAATAGGTTTTGTCTTCTTTTCTGGCAATTTCCTGCCTTTCTTTTCCTTCGTGCCAGTAGCCCCCTTTAGTTTGACTTGAGATACTTTCTTTTCTGCAAAATATAATAAATAAAATAATAAGAATAATGAAGAATAGAAATGATAAAGATGATTAGTTATAAAATAAATATGGTGGTGGTGATGATGATGATGATAGTCACAGTATTCGTAGTAATAATGCTAGCAGGTTAAGAAAAGCAATTTAGTATGATAAGGCATTCTTCAGAACTTGCAAAAATTTGATAGTATGTGAACTAAGCCCTTCAGAACTTGCAAAATTTGATAGTATGTGAACTAAGCTCTGATCAGAAGCAAATCCGGCAAACTCATATGCGAAAAGGATTTTGTTTAAAGTTCCCTAAATTGGAAGGGGACAACGCCCAGGAGACGAGACGAGTTGGCAGGAATTTGTGAGGCAGGGAGGAGCCACAAAATCACGACAAATAGTAATAAACCCCAATTAGAGTTCTGACAGCATAAATGGTAATCTGAGGGAAATTGTTGGGTCTTTTGTATATAATATCTGATGAATTTTTCTTATCAGTCTTAACTTATCCGATCAAGAAATAAGAAATAGCAAATATATGGAGCAATCTTGGTGTAATAGAAAATGAATGGCAGTTCTGATGAATGAGGCAAAGTTGGTACAAGGACCTGAAATCATATAGACATAAGTACCACCGAGCATAAGATAATTACTTCATAAACTTACCTTTTTGAACATTCTTATTTAGACTTGAAGTCATTTTCTTCACCACAGCCTGGGTTCGCTCATCTTGACTTGGTGCCATTACAGCAGAAATCTCCTTCACTTTAACAAGGGGAGCTTTTCTTTTCTTGTTAATTGGGACATCCTTTCGAGATTTCTTAGTATGAGATGAACTCTGAACTTCTAATTTTTTTCTCTTTGTGGTCTTTTTAGGTGGGGTTGGCTGGGAAATAGGTTGAGAGTCGGCCTTTGTTTCACCAACTCTCAACTCAACCAATCTCTTTAGAGGTTTTGCGGAAGTCTGATCTCCTGTCGAACTCGAGACTGCATTAGAGAATTTTCTCCTCCTTTTGTATCGTACAACCGTCTTGTCATCAATTAAATTCAAGCTATCCTTCTGCTTTGAAGATTGCCATGAGGCGAAGCATGTGTCAAGGGAATCAGAGAAGAGAGACCTTAGCTCTTTCATAACCTCATCGTGCACCTTTTGTCGGCAAACAGCAAGAGTGATGTTTTTAGTAATTACCGATTCACCCTCGCCAAACTTTGAGGGATGGAATTTGGTGATACCAAATAACGATGCTTGAGAGGGAGAGATTTCTTCAAAACCAGGTGGTTGCTCTTCGGTTGTAATCTCCCTGACTGATGTATTAATAGTAGAAATACCCAGTCTTTCAAAGGCACTGGCATAGCAAATATATGGAGCAATCCTATCTTCATTCTTTTCATCTTTGGAATTTTTTTCTTCTTCTGCATGGACTGAATAACCAAGTAAATTTGTTTCAAACGATTTAGGATTTTCAAAATAGATAAAGGAGAATAACTTGAATTTACCAGGACAACACGCAGGCTCTGGTTCTTTAGAAAGATTGTCGTCGCTTCTAGCAGGAGTAGATGGTGTGTCCTTTTCTTTCTCTTGCTGATTTGACTCGTCAGGTACCTGAACATAGTCAATACCAGAAAATGAAACCGAAAATTACACCAAGAACAAAAGTGATCATAAAAAAGAGATGTTGTATCTATATAATCCATGTTTCTATAAGCTTTTTATTACCTCAGCAAGGTGAGTATGAGATCTGGCACCAGGACACCAAAAGGTCGTCAATTCGTCAGATATGACTTGTTGAAAGTGCTTAAATATAGATTCCTTGGCTGCCACAAACAGCGCATTCTTCAGGCCCCCCTTGATCTCCTTGTATACACCAAACGATGATGACGCAGCGTGAGAAGAAGCTCTGTGTGATTCAAAACCAGGGGGAACCTCAATGTCTTCTGTTGAAAGGTTATGCTCAGCCTAAAAAAAAAGACAAAAACATATCAATTAAGGATGTCTCATTTCAAATTATTCCGTAGTTCATACACGCTTAGATGTCAAGTCAGGTAATGCACCTCATCATGTTTTTTCTGTTCCATTTACAAAATTTAAGATAACTTCTGATTTTTTAATTCTGGAGAAGCAAATAGTTTTTATAAAGCAGACTATCCATTTACAGTTCTATATTGCATAAATGGCATATTAGAATTAGGGGGGAATTTCATGTATTATACCCCTCAAAAACCTCGAAATTACATATTCCCAACCTAAACCTGGTCAGTCAGGACAAGACAGGAAAGGTAAAGGCAACCTCATCCAAACCATGACCAACATAAAACTTGACTTGGGTCAAGGCAGCAGTAAGGGTAAAGGTTTAAAGTTTAAACCTTAACACAACCCATACAACAAAAGCCTGCCTGGCTTACGTAAGGTAAAATCCATCAAGTAGCCTTATCCATAGTAATTAATTACTAATCAGTATATACCTGAACATCATCTTGCTTTTGAATACAACGGCTTATGATAGAAGCACGAGATGGCAAAGCAGAGCGCTTCCTCCTTAGCCATTCTTCACAGTGCTCAGAAAGAGGATTAGAAAAGACAGAATCCCAGACGACTTTCATAATATCATAATACAAGTAGTAGGAGATAGAAGGTAGAATCCTTTCTTGGATAGGGTTTACTTCTGTCGAGACTGAAGCAGGAGCAGTGACCTGCTCGCCAACCGGCTCATACTTCTCTTCAACAACAGCTGCAGGCTGTGAGAAGACAACAGAGAAGGAAATTAATTATTCAAAATTTGCGCAAGCATTGTTTGCGAATCGGAACAAATGTAATATTCGGAAAGATCACCATTTTCTTTCAGGTTATGTACAAGTGGCATCAAACCAGTATAACAAAGTAAAAGGCACCCCTTATGTTTGCACTCTATACCTTCCTTGTACTTCTATAGACTAAAAAAAGAAAATAGCTATGGATGGTGCCAAATTTGAACATCTTAATACAACATATATAGCATTTTTGTTTCAAAAGTCTATAGTCTGATGTTTTATCACAAAAATCAAATTGAAATGTCGGATGCAAAATTTGTAAATACAAGTTGCAGTTGCGCAAAAAAAAAAAAAAGAAGAAGGAAGAAGCCAGATTAGCCTCAGGTACCTTGCATTTTTGTGCTCTGTCAAGTTCTCTCTGAGCTTTTTTGGTGGCAATAAGGTCAGGGACCACATCACGTATCACTTCATCAATTAGAAACCTTCGAGCCGATTTCATGATGGCTGCATGTAACTGACGGGAGACCTCCTTTCCTACGTCAGACTTGAACTTAGCCAAATAAGTTGCCTCATCAGGTACAGCATTTAGTGAGTTAGTCACCTCCCCCTTGCTCCATTTGTCAATCAATGTTACTAGAGTGAACGGGCCGCATTTATGTGCCACATGGTAAACCTGTAATAAAAAAATTAATAGTGCTGTGAAAACTGGATATAATCATCTTCTTTTCTATTATGACACGCCCATGTTCATGTGAGTAAATATCCTTCTATTTGTAGACAATTGCTTGTACGTGCCTACAAGTGCACATGAGACACGTGTTTGTGTGCATGTCTGTATGAATATATATGTTCTTGGGTGCATGCGTGCATCCACATGCACAATAGAGTTACTAATTAAAAAGCAAGTCCAAATCTCATTGTATGAATGCAACAAACTTTCCCAAATTTTTTTTTGAAGAAACGTTAGACACTCAATAAACCACCAATAACTGATTGCGTCACTTGTTTCAGGGAGCCTCCAATCAGGAGAAATATTTATTAGACTGTACCCATATTAAACTCACCTTTCATAACTAGTTTATAAAAGAGAACAAGATATTACCATACAAGAACCCTGAAGGTGGCTATTCTCATGCCAGTAAGAAAGCTCTGCTATCGAGTGGGGCCCATGCCTCGTTCCCCCATCATCCTCATACAACCAGCAGGCTTCATCACCAGTGCTGGAGCTTGCCTGGCCGTTAAGATACTGAGTCAAATACATAAGATGAAAGGGGTTCCCAAGCTTTCCTGCAAGGATAGGATACACTGCCAGTTGAGGCGGCAAGAATCCCATAGACAGACCTTCTAGAAGCTGATTTGGCATGTAGGGTCCACACAACTGCCCCGTCTGGTTCGCGTACATGAATCCACCACCTTCTGAAGTAGAAGGAGCCTGACATCAAAACAATTGGTTAAATGAAACATTTCTATACAAACTCATTGTTACTTCACTGAAAAATGCGTCTCTTACTCTACGATTTCACAGAAAGTAAATCTCCTAAAATATGCAATAGCGTGCCAAGCGTTGGTTTAGTTTTGACAGATCTAGGTCAGAATATCTTCTATTACTATCATCTTTTTTTCTTTTTTTTTTTTCTTTTTATTTAGTATCTACTCGTTCTGAAGTATGTTAGTTTGTTGGTTTCAACTTCTGATCAATTCATATCTGTGCTACGTAAGAGGAAAAGGTATCACGCTAACTAACGATGAAATGCTAATCCTATACAGAAGAGAAAAAGAGAGAAACCATGGAATCGACGGGAGCGGAGCAGATCGGAGCTGAAACGCGGGGGAGAGAGAAGTCGACATGAGCCATTAGACGATCGATCGAAGAAGGGCTTATCCTTCGACGAATTTCATAAAAGAACGAAGAAAGGAGAGATCGAGGCGAAAGGCTCGGCCGGCGTAAGCGATCGAGAGAGAGAAGCGACAAAATAACAAAGAAAGCAGGGCTGAAAGGCGGGGTCCGGATTCCTAAAGTAACCTAAATTTTGAGTTTAGATACGGACCGTCCGATCAGAATTCAGGCTAATCGGTCCGAGGTGGAATGCATGGGATGACTTTAATATTCGTGCATATAAGATCGGACGGTCAAGATCCAAACTCATAATATGAGTTACTTTAGGGGATCCAATTCGGTCTTGAAAGGCGCAGACCACCAAATAAAGTCGACCGAGAAAATAATTACCAAGTGATGGTATCAACAGAAGACCGTCAGATCAAAATCGAGACGTCTAGATTAAATCAGAAACTTTTAAAACAGGGACGGGTTTAATTAATATTTCAATTTAAGGTTGTTGTAATAGAATTAATATTTCAATCAATGGTAATATACATTTAATGTTACGGATCGACTCGTGCTATGAATCTATATTTTATTTTAAAATTTCAAACAGTCGATCCGTAACATTAAATGTATCAAAAATGATTTTTTAATTAATATTTCAATTTAAGAGTCATATTTTTTTCAAGTGGTTATTTTAGAAAAAAAAAAAAATAATAACAAATTTCAAACATTTGCAAGATGTTCAGAATAAAATCAAGGACATCCATTGCAGGATCTTAAATATTTTTCATATATTAATTTTTATCAAAATGATTGAAACTGAAAAATTTTAAATATAACATTTGAAATAAAATGATCAAAAACTACAAACTAAACAAAATGAATCAAAAATGAATTTTTTTTTAGAAAGAACAAATATATAGTAAAGTCTAACAAAATGGAGCAACTTTCGTAATTTAGAAAGATTAAATATATAGTAAAGTCTAAGAAATAATCAATAACTCATACACAAAAATTATGAATTCAACTTAACCTAATTATTAAAGAATCAATCTTGAATCTAATGATAAAAAACGATATTTGTATGAGAAGTCACAGGTTCAAAAATATTATAATTTAAAAGGTCATACCTTTAATTTCTTTTCTTAAAAAAAAAAAAAACACAATCATTAGCTCTCTGCTTAACAAAATGCGGAAAAGTATTCTCTCAGGTACCGTAAAAAATTCCCCTCATATATTTAAATCAACCAAATCTCACAAATTAAAAAAAAAGCTTGAAACGAACAAATAATAATTTGCAGGATGTCTGATTATCCTAGGTTTGTGATAATTACAATAATATAAAGAAGAATTATATTTGTACCCTGCTAACAAGTGCAAATAAAATGTGAAGCATGTATTAATAAGCACAGTGACAAATGAATTATTCAGGTTCGGTTTAGTGAGGTCAAAAATTCGTGATTCGGGAATAATTCGAGTATAATTCAAAAATAATTCGGTACTACAAGGAAGAAGAAAAAAACCCAAAAAAAACCCAAAAAAAGTTAAAAAAATCGCATTTTATTTGCGAATAAAACGTATAATACGTTTGTTTTGCGTTTTATTCGGTGTTCATTTCGAAAACGTAAAAAAAAACAAATTATACGCGAATTATTTGCATGTTACTATATTAATAAGTGACACCGATTTTTCGCGAAATACAATCTTGTATATTTTTATATGAATTTAAATTTTGTAGGGTTGGCATCTGAATCCTGTATAAAATATAATTAACTCAAGGGTACTTGAACATTTATTTTTTTAATTTGAAATTAAGTATGTCGGCTAATTTCAACAAAACACAAGGTCTTACATGTAATTTAAATAAAAATACGACATCTCTTGTAATCCAGTCTCCGTGGAAAAATTATTCGTGGTCAAATCTTGAATGAAATTAAAATATTAAATTCAAAGATAGCTCAAACACCTCAGTTGATGAGTTCGTTTTATTATTGTAGCCAACAAACATGATTAATCCCTAGTTTCTTATTATTTCCTTTTAAGTTTTAAGAATGGGTGTGAAGACAGTGACGGATTCCTGTTGAGGACAATCAAGTCCGAAATTTGTATTAATAGAAAAAAAAAATATCGACATTGAAGAAGCATTTAGCGAAAATTCGAGATATAGCTGGACGTTATGGACCATCACGGCCAGCTTAACGAAATCAAGTTGCTGCTAATTAACTGAAATAAACACTGTAGTTGGACGTTATGGTCCATGAATTCGTATCCTCTGCATTAACTCAAAAGGGAATCTTTTGAGTTAATGGATCTCAATCATTCGATCTGTTTTAAGATTTGTGCAAATTAGATCTGCACTAATATTAAAGGGTCCCTATGTTATAGGCACGAGCTGGATTGACTCCGTTTAAAATCAGATGGTTGAAATTCATTAACTCAAAAGATTCCCTTTTGAGTTAATGCAGAGGATACGGACAGGGGCGGATCCAGGATTTTCGTCAGGGGAGGGCAAAAAAAATATTGAATCGGGTTTAAATATCTAATCGGGTTTAAATCCATTAACCAAACAGGTACTCGATAAAAAACAATACTTTAACTTATATTTTCCAATGCTTTGACTTGTAATTTCTGATGTTTTGACTTATAATTCTAATTATCAATCAAAATTCAACAAATTTATTTTAATTTTAACCCTAAATTTAACCCGAATTACAAATTAAACGTCCAGAGGGGGGCAAAAAAAATTCCAGGGGGGGCAGAGTCAGTCAGAACCGATAAATCTCCACTAAAACTCAAAATCCAGGGGGGGCAGCTGCCCCCCCTGGATATACCTGGGTCCGCCCCTGGATACGGATCCATGGTCCATAACGTCCAGCTACAGTGTTTTTTGTTAATTAGAGATTATTAGCGATCAGATTAACTGGACGTTATGGACTATCACGTTTTAACTATATCTCGAATTTTCCTCAAATGCCTTTTCAATGTCGATATTTTTTTATTTTATTTTCTATTAATAAAAATTTCGGCAATCAAGTTAATTGATTTTCAATATAGTTTAGAATAAAATGCTACAAGTATATTTGATAGGGCCATGTTCCATAGTATGAAAATTTTATACGATCGACCTCATTCACAATTAATTTTTATGGGGTCGTTCGGCAACAAGGGATTAAGTTTCCTTAAGACTTAATCCGTTTCCTTTAGCTTCCTTAGCTGCTTAATTCTGCCGAACATCGGTTCCTTAACACTACTTAAGCTCTTAATCATTCACTCTTAATTCCTTATTGCCGAACGGTCCCTATAACTTGAAAGTCTGGCTTCACCTTGTACAAAGAAAAAAATGAAAAAATTATTTTTCGCAGATAAAGAAAAGTATTTCGTCCTCAATTTCAAGATACAATATCATCCCTAATCTCATTTTTTTTTTTCATATTTTTCGTAGGAGAAATAAAATAGTGAAGAACAATCACAAATGATTACAACATGATTAATCACGTTTAATTATATTTTTCAGACTTAAGTTAGTGAGTGAGGCTATGGTGCTATGCATAGCACGGATGGCTAGTGTACTACGGCTCAATATGGTACTTTTTAATATCCTAATGGTCGATCCGACCGTTCAATGTGATAACCATATGAATATGTACTTGCAAACTAAATTTTATATTTTTTCGAATTTTTTTACTATTTTTTCAGATAGTTAGAATTTTGATGGTCCATAATTTTCAAAAAACACTGATTTTTCTACCTATCTAAAAAAATAGTAAAAAAATTCGAAAAAATATAAAATTTAGTTTGCAAGTACATATTCATATGGATATCACATTGAACGGTCGGATCGACCATTAAGATTTTAAAAAGTACCATATTGAGCCGTAGTACACTAGCCATCCGTGCTATACATAGCACCATAGCCTCACTCTAAGTTAGTTCATTAAAAAATCATAAACGATACCAAAAGATATGAAAAAGCAATACAAAAACATTAAAATAAATTAATAACATTGGAAACTGATTAGTGGCGTGACATGAAAACTCGACACATATGACGTGTCGTACTATGTCATTTTCAGTCGAAGAAAAAAATGTCATACAAATAGACATACTATAGGACACGTTCCTATATCACGTGCTGTATCTGTGACACGCCGTGACGGATCCGGTCAAGGTCAGCTGAGGGGCATCGTGAAAATACTGTGGAAAAGAAACAGTTAACGCGGTCAGGGCAGCCAGAAAAGAAGGATATAAATCTGCTGTTATTCCAAAGGGATCACAGGACCCTGTTACTTCTATCCCAACCGTTTAAAGTTTCTCATGCGTGATCTCAAGAAAAAAAAGTTTTCTGTGATCGAATCTCAACAAAGATCAACGGTTGGAATCGGAATAACAAGTCCTGTTATTCCTTTGAAACAACAGCAGATTTACTTCCAGAGAAGAGAGGTCAAAAAGCCCGCGCCGACTAACAAGTAACAACTACGCTTGACAAAGGCCAATACTAAGCACCTCTCGCGCTCTCTCTCTCTCTATTCTGAACAAATAAATAATAATAAAAAAAAGGAAAAAGGAAAGAAAAAAAATAAAACAGGCAACAAACACCCAATCCCCAAATTAGAACCCTCTAAAAACCAATCACTCCATCTTCTCAGAAATTTCCTCTTTGACTAAAACCCCAAATTCGTCGACTTCATCTATTCTCCTTTTCCAATCCGATCGACCAAGAGATCGATCGATCGAGAGAGAGAGGGGGAGGGAGAGAGAGCGATAGAGAGATGAGAAGTCGGAGACAGAGCGGTAGCTGGCCTCCAGGGTTCCGATTCAGCCCCACAGACGAAGAGCTTGTTCTCTACTACCTTAAGCGCAAGGTTTGCGGTCGCCGCCTTTCTCCACACATGATCGCCGATGTCGACGTTTACAAATCCGAGCCCTGGGATCTCCCTGGTACTTCATTTCTTCTCTTTTTTTGTCAGGTTTTCCATAATTTAGTTGCTTGTTTGTTAAGTAATAGATAATCCCCGTGGTGCTTTTTAATTGGAAAGGTGTCTACATTACACCTAAGAAGAAATCTGCCATCTGATGATCAGTGTTCCTATTTTCGCTAACTAAACCCCTGTATAATTTATACTCTCAATCCATTGATGTAGGTAGATTTCTCTATTAAACGTGCTCTTGACAATTCTGTTAATTAGTACGGTGTACTCTTCGTTTTGAACTACAAAAAGTTACAATTCAATTTTCATATGCATGTATAACAAGGTTAATCCAATCTAATTTTTGGTTAATTGTTCTAATTCCTTAATCATCTAATTGCTTCATCTCCTGACACTTCTTCCTTAACCGCTTCATTTATCTTTCTAAACCATTGAATTATGCAGAGAGGTCGCTGTTGAAGAATGGAGACAAACAATGGTTTTTCTTCAGCCCGAGAGATAGGAAGTACCCAAACGGGTCGAGATCGAACAGGACCACAGGTAATGGCTACTGGAAGGCAACAGGGAAAGACAGGACGATATCTCAGAATTCCAAAGCCGCAGGCAACAAGAAGACTCTGGTGTATTACCAAGGCCGTGCTCCCAAGGGAGAGCGCACTGATTGGGTGATGTACGAGTACACCTTTGAGGACCAGGCCTTGGTTAACTGTGTCAATGTGCGGGCAAGCTTACTCATTATTTATCTTTCTTTTTTCTTTTTTTTTCTAATCTGTTGTCCCTTGGTGAGAAATTTTTTGTTATGTTTCTTGTTTGAAAAGAAGTTTCTATTGTTAAACTGACAAGGGGCTTATGAAGGACTTTTTGACTCTACAATGCTTTTTTTCTTTGGGGGTGGGGGGAGGGGGAGGTGGGGTAAAGTTGTCTGTCTCACAGAAATAATTATGGCTAGGGTTTTGTAGAAACAAGGCAAGGAATGATAGGAAAATGGGATTAACAAGGGAAATGTATCTGGAAGGATAATATCATTCTAATTGCCCCCCACTGTGCCATGACAATTTGTTCAAGGCAGACTGTTTATTGAATTTAGGGGTAAGTAGCCATCTTGTGTTGTGTGTGACTTTTAGCAATGATTTGAAATGATGTGCTTCTTATATGCAATAGAAATTTCTTGCACCAGCACTCTTGTTGTTGACAAAAGAAACTAACCTCTGTATATTACACTATTACAGGACTCTTATGCTCTCTACAAGTTATTCAAGAAGAGTGGGTCCGGCCCAAAAAACGGGGAACAGTATGGAGCTCCCTTCAAAGAAGAGGACTGGGAAGATGAGGCTGATGACAATGCCCTGCCGAGAAATATCATAGTTCAGAATAGTGATAGAGCAGTCAATGCTTCTACTGCTGGTCCGTCACATCAGGTTTCGAGCAATCTGCCTCTTGATGACCTGGAAAACCTCCTTTTACAGATTACCAGTGATAAAGATGAAAACCCACAGTTTTCTGAGGTATGTGTTGAGTTTGCTTGTTTTTATGCTAATTTCAGTTTTAAGTAGAAAATCCTCCTTTTTATTCAATATAGACATAAACCTTCTTTTAATGTTCACTGGATCAGAAAGTTGAACTTGAAACATTTTGATTAAAAAAGCCTTTTGCTTACAAACAACCAAGTTGGTATAATAATGAAAACAATCATTAATCAACACTACTAGAAAAACATATCAACTGTTTGGTTTTATTCGGATGTGTGCAAAATTATAATTTGACGCATATTAATTGTTATTTTCAATGTCTGGTGCAGATTGATGTGGTTGAAAATTTCAGAGTCAATCAGTCAATGCCTCCATCTGTTGATGTTTCTTCGTTCTCACAAGGGAGCGCTTGGTGCGGATTTGACAATTTGGAGATGAGTTCACAGTTTGAGAGTGAGTTTAGCATTCCGGAGGCAAATTCACAGTTTCAGAGTGGACTTAGCAATGTGGAGACGACTTCGAATTTTGAGCAGTCTGATTTTACTCAATCGCAACCTGCTCAAAACCCTGAGGTGTAAACTCTATTCGATACCGACTGTAGTTGCAGTTTTCCAGTTTGAAAATCAATAAACTTCTTAGAGATAACAGTTGATTTAGTTTTGCCTCTTCGTTCCTTTGTATGATGAAATGGCAGTTAATTATGTGTTCTTTTCTCACTGTATTCTATATATACAGGCCTCGGTTTTCACTGAAGCAGATGTAAGAGTCCACAACGGGATGCCGGCTTGTGTTGATGTCAATGCTTCTCATGTCTCAAAAGAAAGAGCCTGGTCTGGCTATAGCAACAGTGTTGCTGCACAGCCTTCCTCAACATCAATAAATGAAGAAGAAGAGTTCTTGGAAATCAATGATTTTCCTGAGCTTGATTCCATTATGCAGAGCATTGGCAATGGGGATGCACCTGGTGCTGTTGAAGGGGCGTTTGACATGGCATATTTTGATGCTCCTCAAATGTTGGCTGAGATACAACAGCTGCAGCAGCCACCACTTCATGATGGAGGCCTTTCTGAAATAAACATCGAGGATTATTTCGATGCAACTGTTGTGCAGAGTGAGGGCTTTGATCTCAGTAATGAACTATTGAGGACACTTGAGCATGATACAACCATGTCAAGTTTTGTGCATGCAAATCAGGCTATTAGGGCGACACCATTGTCAGGTACAATACTAAACTGCACAATATGTAACTATTGGAAGTTGTTCTTTTGTTGCAATTACATTTAAGATTTTAGTACATTTGCAAGGAAAGAAAATAGCAACAATATACTCATGTTTGTAATTATCAATTTACCACTTGACATCCTATTTTAGATGTTTGTATAACTGAGCTTTGGTTATTATATATATTGTACAAATATGAGAAAGCTTGGTGCTACTGAACACAGTTCCCTAGTCTTATTTCATTGTTTTTTTCTCTGAAATTGTAGGTCTTGTCCATGCCGGTTCTGATCCAAATATTCAGCCTCAAGCAAGTCAATCAGGAGGTGTCCCAGATACATGGTACAGCTCAACACTTGCTTCACTGTTAGATTCTGTACCAAACAGTCCTGCATTTGCATCTGAAGGGGGTGCGCTTATAACAAAGGCATTTCAACGGGTCTCAAGCTTCAAAAGGGATCCAGTCGGTCCTCAGCAGGGCCAGGTACATGTACAACATACCACCTCTGTTGTGGTTCAACAGAGGAGAGTAGGGGTAAATGGTGGAAAAGGTTCCGGGTTTATGTTTGTTTCATTTCTGGTTGGATTAGTCGCATTTATGTGGATCTTTATCATTGGCACTGCCCTGAGAATTTTCAAGGGTTTATGGGGACGATTTATTTCCTCCTGAGGTGAAGTTAGGTGTGTTTGCCAATTTTATCATTGGTTCCCTTTCCCTCATATAGAATTGTTTGGATAGGGAACTCTAAAACGAGATGAATCTGAAAGAAGTAGATTGCATATTCGGATTACTCAAGGTGGTTAATGGAGGGGAGGTGTCGATTGAGATACCCGTGAAATAACAGCCAGGTTGTACTGGTAGTCTGTTGGGTTGGTGTTCTTATGTCTTTTTGTTAATTGGGGGGGAATTGAATTTCATATATATGATGTATGATATTATAATGAAAATAACCTATATGCCTTAATGTTAGCCTCTTTAAGAGAATTGCATATGAAAATTTCTGAATTGGCCGTAGTTCAACAGCTTAGTTATAGATGCACGTTTATCTTGCTTTTTCTATCACAATGTTGATATTTTGATGAGTTAGTCTGTGTTACGTATTTCACTTTTAGGTCTTTAGCAATTGATTGTAATTTATGATAATTAACTGAGTGCATTTGTGTTTAATAAATGTAAGTTCCTCTGTATTGCCTCATACATTAAGCTCATGTTCAACAGCTCAATGGTTGAACAACAGCCTTCAAGGCGGTACATGTATCTGGATTGAATAATGTGAAGGTTAGAGGGCTTCACAGCAGATCGGTACATGTATCTGGATTGAATAATGTAAAGGTTAGAAGCTTCACAGCAGATCGCATGTGAAAATCAAGGATGAGTAATTGCTGGAAGCTTGAGTGCCAATGCAGGGCAAATATATGATGATGAAAGAAAGATTTCACACTTGTATTGTATGGACAGACTAGAATGTGATTCATATGAAATAGTATATAAACATGTCTTACTGGCAATGGGATCTTACCAGTACATCATCTGTAATAATGATTGTTGTATTAATTACTTATCATTTTGACAATATCCAGAATACATGAAATTCAGATAGTATAACAAGATAATGTTCATATAACTTTTACAAATGTAACAAGGAGATTTTTGTTACTTTGTTCAATCAATTTTACTTCACTAATATGGTGAAAACAAAATTTATAATAACTGGCTGGTTCCTAGCTTCTCATCAAGGCGGAGAAGCAAGGATCTAAATTTCAATCAAATTAAAAATAAATCTTAATTCTCCACAAACCCCTAATTACATGAGCAGTATCCTGTCAGTTAAACCCCAATCTCCACAAAGAGTTCACCTAGTATCCTCAATTGGTCGTATCAATCAGAGGTTCAGGTATCAGGTATTAGGATTCCGGCTGGTGGATGTGCTGGAGCAGCAGAGACCTCACCCGATTAACCGAAGCAAAATAGAGGCAGATATGCTCATCCAGGTCTGACAGCTGCTGGAGCACGCTACGGTGATTCTTGCGCAGATGCTGCACGACATGCTCAATCGGGTGCCTCTGCCCCCTCCCCCCTTCCACCCCCAGCCTCACCAACTTCTTATCATCCTCTATTGTATCGTGCAGCCTCGTCACCAGCCTCTCGATCGTGTCGAGATCATTGTTCAGAACGTATGTATTCCTCGCCGCTGCATCCAGCCGGTCCATGTCATCACTCAGCCCGCGCATTGCTACCAGGTCGCAACAGCTGCCGCCTAGGATGCACGCGGAGCCTGCCACCAGCGCCGTCATAATGTGGCTAGCAAGCACGAGCCCGACCACGGTAATGCCGGTTGTGCATGCGATGAGACAAATACCAGATGCACGCTTGGTGCGCCGCAGGAGCCGGGTTTTGTGCCGGGCTTTGTGGAGTCTCGCATCCAGTTGCTCTTTCAGTTCCAGAAAGGAGCCTTTCATGCCCATAAATTGGCTATTGCTTCTGTTGCTGCTGCTGCCATTAGTTTCAGCCGAAGAGGAAAAAGAAACGGGAAAGGGGTTCTCGATCCCGTCAAATTGGATGAACACATCAAAGGCCTTGTTACAGAGGGCTGGGGTAAGGTCAACCACAAAACTGGTGCTGGTCCCACAAACAGGGATAAGTGCCAGGAGCTCTCCGATCGGGTAATACAGCGTGCGGGCCCGGGCAATGGATTCCTGGAGGGACAGGCACAGCCGGGAGGTGCTCTCACTGTTCTTCAAGTAATTGGAGATGAGGTCAGTCATGTGGGAAGCCGGGGCGGCGCGCAGGATCTCCTCAACCGAGGCGCTGTCCGGCTGAAGCACCTGAGCAATGGTGAACCCCTCGGCATCATCAGCCTCAGAACCGCCGTCGCCGTGGTGGTGGATCTTGTCCCAGATTTCCTGGTAAGAGGCGGTCTGGATCGCGAGAGTGTACTCCCTGCTGAGATTGATCGTGGGAGAAGGAGAGGCAGCCGAGGAGGAAGCCGGCGGGCTCGGCACAGTGATTGCGCACCTTTTCTTCTTCCTGTCGGTGTTTCTCTCTTGATCCTCTTCGAGCTCAGAGGAGGAGAGAGGAGGTGGAAACGCGGTTCCTGGTTGGTTACTTGACGAAGGCATTAGAGAGGGTTTTGTGTTCGTTTGAGGTTTCTGTGTTACACACTGTTATTTCCTCTTTGTTTGAGTATAAATAACGGAGACTAAAGATCCGTATCCTCTGCATTAACTCAAAAGGGAATCTTTTGAGTTAATGAATTTGAACCGTCTGATTTTAAACGGAGTCAATCCGGCTCGTGCCTATAACATAGGGGGGCCTTTAATATTAGTGTAGATCTAATTCGCACGAATTTTAAAACAGATCAGATGGTCGAGATGCATTAACTCAAAAGATTCTCTTTTGAGTTAATGCAGAGGAAACGAATTGAAAGAGGCAGTGTCTGTGTGCCATTAATTCCACTTGAGTTGAGTCACTTAAAACTGGCTTAGTCCGGAAGAAATAGGAAGTGTCCTTTTGGGAATAAAGATTTAGGTATCTTCTGTTATTAGTCACTCTAGAATGAATGCAATTCAAATCTATCCGTCGGATCTAAAACCGATGATCCTGATCAATCTATGAGTACCGTAGGATTCAAATTTGGACAGTCCAAACTGTGTTGTTATACTATTCGAGGCGTGAATAATAGAATTTTTTTTTTAAACCGGTAGTAATTTATTATTTGGCACTAGTAGCATGGCGTTATTAGTACGACTCAATTTAGTCGCGTGTCGTGATGCAAATTTTTTTAAAACCGGTAGTAATTTATTATTTGGCACTAGTAGCATGGCGTTATTAGTACGACTCAATTTATATCCGAGAAATAAATATTGCGATACTATATCAATTATGGATAGAGGTACAGTATAAATGAATTCATACTTATTAATAATAAGTTCGATCTCTAAAAAAAAATTCGATCTTAAACCGATTTAACTTAAGAAGATAAGTATCTACATATATATATATATTTGTATTTAGTAAATTTTTATTGTAAATTTTCATTTGTTGATTTGTAGAATTGTAGGAGATGAAAATGTAACCCGCTACATAAAAAACATAACTAGAATAGCAATGTGTCCCCTTCTCTTAGCATTTTAGATATTCTATGTAGCCGACAGTATTAAATTCTGTGTTGCGGGTTTAATCAACATCGTGCCGCAACCCGCAAGGACCTGCTACGTGAATGACCACAAAATTTTCAACTAAAGAAACTAAAAGGAAACTAGGGGCTATTTTGAGAGAAACTAGTGTAATAAAAAGATGCACTTTCTATTTGATCTTCTTGGCGGGTGAATTTGAAAATTTGTATGTTAAGTGCCATATTAAAGTTTTGTTAATTATTCCTCATTCAAATTGAGTCCAAATTGAGTCATGATGTCCATTTCAATTCAAAAGGCACGTAGAAGTCACTCCAGGGGCGGATGCAGAATTTATGTCAATGAGAGGCAGGAAGTGGATTAAAATAGCTTATCAAATTCAAATTCATTAATTAATCAAATACTAGATAAAAAACAATCAACATAATAAGAAACAATAAAAATAGTATAGTCTTACATAATAAAAACAACAAAATAATATCATTTTACATATTAAAAAACAACAAAGTTGGTCCGAATCCGTAAATTTCAATAAAATTTCTATAAAAACAACAAAGTTTCTCATTAACAGTGCTTTTGGACTGATCTGGTCAGTTTTTCAGTTTCAGAGAGAGACAAAATAATTTTCAAAGAAGAACAAAGTGGTACCGGACTCGTATTTTTCCATTGAATTTCAAAATTCAGAGAGGGGCAGCTACCCCCTCTGACTGTGTGTGGGTCCGCCCCTGAGTCACTCTACATAATAAGACCGATAAGTGAAATCTTTTAATTTCTCAAAGCTACATACTTAATTACATAAAAAAGCATTTTTTTCACGAATTTTTGCTGAATTGCTTGACATAATAGTTTGAATGAGTCCAATGTCGTGACAAATTAATTTATAAATGAACAGGGATCGACTTAGAACTATCTATGACACATCATCGCCAAATTTTTTTTTAATCTAATAATATCAATTTAAATTTAAGAAAGCAATCATCACTATTAAGATTTTGAGTTTATTTGAGTGCCCTGAAATAATTTGATACAATATCAGTGAATACATAAATATTTTACCATTAAAATATATTATATACCTAACCAGTTACATAATATTGTTTCACAGTTAAAATTATAAGAGGGGACACCCCAATACCTTGGGGGGAGTGAGGCGAGGGATGCCCTTACCCTCGGAGGAAGGGGGGTGTCCCAGCCCCTCAGGGCGAGAGGCGCTCCAAGCCCCAACACTTCTGGGGGAGAGGGATGCGAGGTGAGGAACGCTCCAGCGCCTCCTTGATCCTCATTCCTCAAGGAGATGTGAGTGCAGGCCTAAAGGTGTCCCGGATCCTCGGGGGAGGGGGCAGTGGAGGTGCGGGGTGAGAGACACCTCCACCTTCTTAGGGGGAGTGAGGTGTGGGGCGAGGGACGACCCCAACTCCTGGACGTAGGAGTTTGTATCCTCTAAGATATCATAAATTTTCATTTTATTTGAAATCAGATTGATTTTTTTTCAGTGCCTGTTCGAAATGCAGGAGTCAATATTATTGTTTTGAGATATGTGTAGAAAAAATTTAAACAATTAGAATTTTTCACAAATCAACCAAGTTTGAGATATCTCAGAGACTACAAATTTAAGAGGGGGAGGATTGAGCGAGGAACACTCCAGCTCGAAAGAGAGGACTTAGCTATACCATTCCTCCCCCTCCAAAGGGTTGAGATCTCCCCTTCCTCCCTCCTATCCCCTTTCTCCCCCCTCCCGAGGGGCCAAGGCCTCTCTCCCTTTCTTTCTCCCTTGTCTTTCCCCTCCCCCTCCCTAGGGGCCGAGGCCTCCCCCCTTTTGTTTACCCCTCTCCCCTTCCCTCACCCCGCATCCCCACTCACTTCTCCCCCCGAGGGGGGCAACCCTCGCCCCGTACTCACCTCCCCTCCCTCTCGAGCCCTAACTAGTTAGAATTTGAAACTAGTGATTTACATAGTACAAGATCAAGAATTCACCGGCTATAGATGGCAAAAAAGAAAGTTGACTGGTTCTGTGTAAAATAAACCCTTTTCCTAGTAGCTTGACAAGATAATCATAATAAATAAATAAAAAGAAAGTAATTAAGCGTACCAGTGTGCGCACATGCGGACTCGCGAATGTCGTTGTATAAACAAATAAAGGTATACATAGCCAATTTCATTTTGATAAATAAAAAGGAAGCACACTAACTCGTACAGGATTTTCCCATCCTCTTTTGTTTTTTCCCTCAAGCATAGCAAAGCCAGCTAATAAAAGACTCTAATTAATTAATATGATCAATTCACTTAAACAACGAATCTGTTTCACTAATTTAAAATTTTAAACCTCAATATACTTACATACAAACAATGGAAGTAACCACAGAACTAAAGACCTTATTCCCATACCACAAAAACCATGTCAAACACAACAAAACACAGATCACAATTATAAGGGGAACAGTTCTAAACATTTCATTCCCTTAATTTATGCACCAGATTCACCTTGCAAAAACAATCTAAGAAGCAGCAGTGGGGGGTGAAGGAGCAGAGGGGTTGAAAGGCTTTTGTAGGGCACAATCCAAGTTGTCCCCACATTCCTCCCGCCCGACACCCATCAAGTCGAGGTACTGCTGGTAGTGTGAAATAATAACGTTCATGGGATCGATAGACCCCTGGCCACAGATGAGGTCACCATACAGGATGTTCATGGTGGCACCGAAACCGCACTGCCTGTGCTCTGCAGTGTCGTTCTTTGTGGGTTTCCAATTGCAGACGAAGGCTTCGTGTGCCGAGGGCTGCCTCTTTTTCTTAGGGGTCATCCATTCATACAAAGCAGCCTGAAAGGCCAATGTGGCATTCTGTTCGAGGTATTCAGGGTGGTGGAGGAGGTCTACTTTGATGCCGTCACCGATCCTACCGTAGTTGGTGTTCCTGTAATAACATGGGTGATTGGTAATTCCTGTAATACATAGCCTTTGTACTTTGACTGTTTGACATCACAAAAGTCACCACCGCTCTACCATGTGTTTTTACATTATTATATAGGTGTCAAGATATGAATTAGGATTTGTGGCTTTCTGCTATCTTTGAGATTCTGATATGCATATCAGTTTGGAATGCTTCTCTAAACGATATCTATCTTTCTCTAGCTAGTACATATCTACTTTCTCTCTGTGGCGCATCTATTATGGAAAGTCTGTATTTGGTATTACACAGAATATACAAATTGTGTTATGGTAGTAGATATTCTTCTATATGAATTTGATGTAATTCATATATACAAAACATGGTATTGTCTTTGCGGAATAAGAAAAACTTTTGATAATAATTATTATTTTTCAGTTTCAATTCTATCTAAATATTGTCAATAGGAGCATTTTAAACTGAAGAGACAGAGAAAATAGAGATCAACGAGTTTATTACCACCAAACAGGGATAGCACCACGGCCGTAGTAATCAGCTCCATCAACACAGGGGTACTTCAAGTCTTCGGTACAGTAACTTTGGCTAGGGCTCATTTCATGGTTATAGCACAGACCCCATGCCAGAGGACCACCAGTAGCAACTCCATATCCACCTATACAAGAAAACAGCTTATCATAAAAGGAAGCATATATGTATATATCCCCTTTTTTTTCTGTAATTATAGATATATTATTTTGAATTGAAAATTTTAGACCGTATCTTGATTTGAGTGTTAGCTATTTTTTGTGCAGAGACTGCTGATCTTGCAAACACTTTTTAATATTAATTGGATATTTAATATTCAACTAAAAAATCCATCAATCTGAAAGTTTATGGACCATTCAAAAACAGATTTTCTACCTATCGAAAAAATTAGTAAAAAAAATTCTAAAAAATGTGAAATTTGGTGTCCAAGCACATTTTCATATGGACATCACGTTGAGCAGTTCGGATCGATTGTTTGAACTTTGAGAACGGAGATACGGGAGTGAAGTAAAAGAGAGCCCTTACTTCATGAAGCACCGTAGCCCAACTCAATATATAATAACATAATGTAAGTTGTTAGGTTGGTTTTCTATGTCTTGTCTATGCATGTAAAACTCTACTTGATTAAAAAAAAAAGAATAGGGGAGTCGAATAACTATTATTAGACCTCAACTATAAATGAGTTTTGAAAACTGTTGTCAACAACTGGTTCCTTCATGCCACCACTCATTCGGGTTCAAATCAAACACAAGGATACAGTGGAAAAAAAGCCAATGCTGACAATTAGTTGCAGTTAATTCTTCTTGAAATAAAAGACCATCCTCAACTATTTTTTTTTTCATCTTGTCAGTTTTCTACAGAGCTGCCTCTTTTATTTTTTTTTTTTTGTTTATTCGTAATTCAATAACCTCAATCAAACTACATTTTTTTTTTTGAGATAACATCAATTCAATTTCAACTACATTATTGAAAAATTCAGCTTGCACTGGCTTAATAGAGCTATAGATCCTAATAGCTCCTGAAAAAAGCACAGATTAATCAGATCCACAGCATTGTCCACTTAAAATGGTCAATATGAGACACAAACAAAACGTAAATTATATCAGCAAACAAAACTTACAAGAGGTCTTGGCGCCGACATGGCCGAGGAAGGCAGCGACCTCCTTCATCTTCATCTTTTTGTCGCCAGTGGTGCCAAAGCCTAGGTGCTGGTAAAAAGTGGAGGCGACGATGAAGGACCGGTAGTCCCAGAAACCAACTGCGTGAGCGACGGGGTAATTGCGCTTGGCAAAGAGGTTCTCGAATTGGTACACCTGGAAATAGTCGGAGATAGTTCCGTTACAGCAGGACTTACTGCCACTGCACTCCCACCCGGCGTCGCAATCTCCGTTCTTAAGCTTCTTTATCTCAATATCCGGCGTCGAGAGAACCGACACCGCCAGCAGCGCCACCGTTAGCAGCGCCACCGCCGCCATCGATTTCAGCCCCATTATAAGTTCCTCTTTATGGATTGGTTTGGATTTGATCCGATTGAGAAAGGGGAGGAGATGAGATCTTAAGGGGAGAGTAGACTAGTGGAAGCGCGGTGGAACTGGAGAGGAAATGAAGGAGTGAGGAGAGGAGAGGAGAGAAGAAAGAGGGGAAAGGTGTCGGTGGAGGGAGATTCGGTCTCTGGCTGTTGAGGGGTGTTTTGGTAAATGCTGATATCCAGCCTTGGGCTGGGTGAATTCACATCCTCTGAGATATCTCAAACTTTGATTGTTATAATGGAAAATCTCAACCGTTAAAATATGTTATGCACGAATCTCGAGGCATAATAATATTGCCTCCTGCGCTATTCCCGAATATCTACCGTACACGTCGGTCACGTAAAATTTGAGGTATCTCAGAGGATACGTACTCATTTGGGGTGGACTATGATTTTAGATGAATATATTATTGCCGTGATTTGTTAGCACCGAGCCACCGAATGTGAGCTATTATATAACGTACTTGTCACAACTCACAAGTGACAAGTTATGGAAAACTTTTATAGGAACCCCCCTGTGTCTCAAATAATTTTGGAAATGCCCTTTTTCTTTTGTTAGGAAATTTTTGAATAAGTTAAAGATGATGAATTTTGCTTGGATGGTGCGCATTAATTATGTGGTTGATATGAAAATAATATTTTTAATATAATAAAAAACCCATCGGATTGGCTTCAAACGATGCATCCAAACTGTTGAAACCGATCTACTTCATGAGTGATTCATTTACATGTCAAATTTTTAAATTTTTGAACTAATTTAGTATAAGTTTATTTTAATGAGTTCATTTTTCATTATTTTTTTAACGCTTGACTTAATACTAAACTAGTTTGAAAAATTATAAATGATCTTTTACAAAAGTTGCTTTGTGGTGATAAATGATCTTTTACAAATTTTTAGAAATTGCAAGGACTCCGCAAGAACAAACCAAACACTTGCATTAAGCAGAGAGAACTAAGTAAGCATTTGTGCATAGCAAAAAGATGACAGGCTGGAGACAGCAACGCTGCACCCACCATGTGTACCCAGCAAAGTCTTCTCTGTTCAATTATTGCTCATGCCAATTAATTCTTTTCTTCCTTTTCTATATTGTATATTTGTATGTGCTTAACTTATTCATCAATTATTTTACCTTGCCTGAATGTTCAAACAATGAGCAACACATGGGTTAGTAAATTAATTTTAAATTAGCCCCTTCCAACCGATCATTGACCAGAAATACAATTTCTCCTTTAATGAGGTTTTTGTTTGTACCTACCATTATTTATCAGAGCGTCAGATATTACTGATACATATTCTCAGGAATTCATATCCTCCGTAATACTCGAGAAAGTACGATGAGATCTCAGTCGTCAGATTTAACTTTACACGAATCTCAAAGCACAAATAATACTGCCCCCTCCAATCACCCGAATAGGCACCGGCTGAGAGTAAATCCGGGCCGTAAAGTGATTTACTGTTCTATACAATATTACAGAGGATACTGGTCCTATTCTCAGGGGGGTAATTGTCTCCCATGAGAGAGCAGTTCAGGTCCGATGAGTATTTTTGGGTATGAGAGCTATCTGATGTGTTTTGAGATTCGTGCACATCCATTAAATGTATTTTTGGGTATGATGGATATCAGAGCTGTTCAATACTCTTTAAAATTTGTGCGTACGAATCTAACGAAATATACACAAATTTTGAAGCGCATCGGATAGGTCTGATACCCGCAGGGGCAGATCCACATGTATCCAAAGGGGGGCAGTGACTGCCCCCTCCCTAGATTTTGAATTTTTATAGAGATATATAGGTCCGGACCAAGTTTGTCCCTCCTCTAGAATTTTTTTTGCCTCATTCTGAAATTCAGATTTGTAATTTGAATTAACTTTTGGATTAAAATTAGAATAATTTTTTTGAATTCTAATTGATAATTATGATTAGAAGTTAGAGCATTGAAAATTATAAGTTAAAGAATTAGAAATTATAAATCAGAACATTATTTTTATATCCAATTAGCTATTATTTTGTCCCCTGACAAAAATCCTAAATCTACCCCTAAATATTCGGAATTCAGATCCAAATATTACGTCCATCCCATACCCATCGAAGCTACACTTTTCTTCGGATTTAGATCAGCTGAAATAAAAAATCCATGAACAGTAATCCTGAAATTCCTGAAATCCGAGATTCAGCCGTTCAACTTTTTCTGTGCACGCATTTCGAAACAGTTAATTTTTCTGTCTACGCATCTCGAAACAATTCAATAACTGAATTCGAAATTTCAAAATTTTCAGAGTTACTATTGATAATCTCGGATTTCAGCGCATTATTGCAGATTAGAGAAGTCAACGGCCCAAAGTGTCTTCGTTTTCAATCAATTCGGGCCGTTTTGTTTGAAGCGTTGACCATCTTTTCAGAGTTGATGGATGGTCCCTTCTAACTAACAACCCTTCTGCCGCTAGTTCAGATAGCAACCAAGTACAATCTAAAATATGCACAAAATTCGCATGACATTGACTTCATGCTAGTGACACAATAACTTCCTTGAATTAGTACAAATTAAGGTGTTTAAGAAAAATAAGTCTCCACAGACTACCGGAGGTTGTGTCAAAATCTAAGTATGAATCAATATTATTATTCTCTGAGGTAACAGGGGACCTTAACGCACGGGATCCTTTAATATTCGTGCAGATTCTAATTGGACGGTTTGGATCCAAATAGAAATATTATGTTACCTTAAGTGATATGAGAAGATAAAAAAGAAAAAGAAGAGAGATGAAAAGAAAAAAAAATATTAGTTCAGCACAAGAACTAATAAATAGTGCCTTGACAAAATTTGTCTATATAGAATGAGGATCAATTTTATAATATCATGTCATTTTATTCTAAATTATATAAAAATCATATATAAATACAAAAAAAAATTAAAAATGAGAGTCAGTTGATTCCCATTCTCTTTTTTTTTTCCTCCGCCCCTGGTTATCACGTCCCAATATAAAAATACGACATTACACAAAAAAATAAGAGTTCGCTAATCCGACAATAATATTCACAATGAGCTAAATGCGTACTTGTAATTTAAAAAATGAGCAGTATTGCTTCGTACTTAATCTGTTAATTTGTTCCAAGGTTCTAAATAGCAATTATTGTGTCATCGCGGAAAGGCTAAAAAAAAAAACAGCTATAGATAGCTATTTATAACTCTATTAAAAATAAAGCAGCTGATAGTGCTATAGCTTTTAAGGTCCGAAAAAGTTATAGCACAACTATAACTAGCTATTTAGAACCCTGAATTTTGTTCCGATTTTGATATCTAATTAGTTGAATTATAATTTTAGAAATGAGCGCTTCGCACTTATTCAGTTGATTTATTCTAAAGGTTTAAATAGCACTTATCGCATCATAACGGAATACCACTATTACGCCGCTATAACGATAATAACACTATAGCTTTTATGGTCCGAAAATACTATAGTTGTTATAACGCGTTATTTAGAACCCCGATTTATTCCGATTTTGATACCTAATTAGTTAATATATGATTTTAAAACGAACAATATCGCTTCGTACCTAATCAGCTGATTTGTATTGGTTCTGATTTATCGAAAACGTAACTTATCTTATTCACATATCACTGCCTAACATGGGTGAAAACGGAGCGAAAAATATCCGATTCGTATTTCATTTGTGTTTAGAAAATTAATATAAATATCTTATATCTGAATATCGTACGTATACATATACGATATATATCATATAGTTTAATACCTATTATGAAATAATTTATGTTATTATGTTATAATTAGATAAATATTATAAACTTTGATATATTTTTAGTAATATTTATATTTTTTTCATAAATATTCTATCTGATTCGATCCATATCGTATTCGAATAAAAACAGATATGGATATTTACCACTCTCTAAATTTTTTTTATCAAAATACCCCTGGAAAATCCACCCATGTTAAAGTTTTCCCTCCACTCAATGTACTCTCATTATTTCCCTCCAAAATTTTGATAAAAGATGTGTGCTTCTCTCTCTGAAGATAACAAAACTTCCAATTTAAACATACTTAAATTAGACTCTAGTATAATATCAATGTCATTTCAACTTATATAACACCAATACCAAAAACTATCAAATTGACTTCAAACGGTTAATCTAAACTGATCTATTTCATTAGTTGTCCGCTTACATACAAAATTTATAATTTTTGAATTTATTTAGTATCAAGTCAAGCGGTCAAATGTGGGAGTTTTTAAGTTAATTTTAATGCATTTATTTTTCAATATCTTTTAATTGCTTGACTTGATACTAAAATAACTCGAAAAAAATAATTTTTTTGAATGTAAATGCCTCACTCATAAAGTAAATCGATTTGAATGATTTGAATTAGTCATTTAATGTCTATTCAATACATTTTGGAGTTGGTGTGATATGACACTGATGTCATACTAATTGGACTTCTTGTTAATCTCTTGTAATTTTTCAAACTTATAAGATAATAAATGAAGAATCCCTTACCTTTTCCTTTAACCAAGGTTTTTGAAACAGTTAGACTAGAGTTTAGATTTACATGACTATATAATTAAATAGTTGCATTTGTGATGTATCTGCCATATGATAGTAAAAACGTTATCCTTAAGCTAATATGAGATATTTTGGTCGTTTATAACTTATTAATTACTACTTTATTTTTCTAATATGAAATTGTTCACTTTATTTTATTATTTTTTAAATATATCTTTTTATTGTATGGATTTAATTTGAAGATTTGCTACAATTTAGTAATAATTTTATGCTTTTGTATTTTATTGTTGTGTTGGTATAATAATTTAGTAATATTTTGGACTTTATATATTTCAACCCTTTTGATGTTGTGTTGTGATTTTCTGATTAAAAGAGCAACAAGAATGGTTAACTTATATATTTTAGCCTTTTGATGTTGTAAAATGAGCAACGAGAAGAAAATGTCAATTGATTAGTAGAATGGTTAATTTTTATTTGTTTCTTAATTTCTTAAGATTATATTATGTAAATGATTAGTACATTTTACTTGAAGCATGAGCACCTCAATTAATTGTTCTTAGCATGTGTGTGATAACTTTTTTTATAGTTGTGGAAGCTACATTTATTTATACCAAATAAGCTATATGTAGAATGCCTATATTAAAAAGATCCATTTATTAATTAAAAAGTATTTATATAATATATTAATACCATGTATTACAGTGATTGTTAGAAAGATTTTACAAAATAAACTAATACCATGTATGTTGGTTTAGGCTAATAAAATTCTTCATTAAAAAGATTTTATACTAAATGGTTATATGCAATATAAGAAATTATTGCATTGAAGATAGGGTATATAACTCACTTGTAATAAAAATATTTTATACTAAATAAGATTTTACAAAAAACTTATTTAGTTTGTTTGACAATTATTGAAGAAGCATCATTAAGAAATATATAAATAAAATGTATGATGCGTGATGTAATGATGTTTGACATATTATAAAGAGTGAGGCTATGGTGCTATGCATAACACGGATGGCTAGTGTACTACGGCTCAATATGGTACTTTTTAAAATCCTAACGGTCGATCCGACCGTTCAATATGATAATCATATGAATATGTACTTGCAAACTAAATTTTACATTTTTTCAAATTTTTTTACTATTTTTTTAGATAAGTAGAAAAATCAGTGTTTTTTGAAAATTCTGGACCATCAAAATTCTACCTATCTAAAAAAATAGTAAAAAAATTCGAAAAAATGTAAAATTTAGTTTGCAAGTACATATTCATATAATTATCACATTGAACGGTCGGATCGACCGTTAGGATTTTAAAAAGTACCATATTGAGCCGTAGTACACTAGCCATCCGTGCTATGCATAGCACCATAGCCTCACTCTATTATAAATACTATATATTTAATAAATTATATTTGGCTATGGTGCTACGCGTAGCATAGAGGGCCTCCGTGCTACGGCTCAATATTTGAGTTTTAAAATCCTAACAGTCGATTCAAACCGTTCAACATGATCTTCGTATGAATATGTACTTGCAAATCAAATTTTGTATTTTTTTAGAATTTTTTATTATTTTTTTAGATAGGTAGAAAATCACTTGATCTGAATGGTACAGAATTTTTAGATCAAGTGATTTTCTATCTATCTAAAAAAATAGTAAAAAAATTCTAAAAAATACAAAATTTGATTTGCAAGTACATATTCATATGAAGATCATGTTGAATGGTTCAGATCGATTTTTAGAATTTTAAAAACTTAAATATTGAGCCGTAACACGGAGACCGTATGTGATACGCATAGCATATTAGCATTTTCCGTAATATTATAATGTTAAGATATTTTGGAGACATTCATTTGGCGACGAAGAGAGAGAAGGGTGGGTCCCATATAGCATTTATTTGTTGGGGGAATTTCACGTATACCCCTCAAAAACTTCAAAATTACATATTTTCCCCTCTAAATTTTGAAATTACGTATTTCCCTCTCTAAACATCAAAAAATCACATATTTACCCATTTTATTGTTTTTTTATATTAAAACACATTCTAAATTCATAAAATACCCATTTTACCCTTTTTATTAAAAAACATAATACGTCCATCTGACTCCAATTTGAATCTGAAAAGTTTCTCTATCATTCGAATTGCTTTACGATCTGTGCGTGCTAGGTCAGCACAAATCTTGAAGTGAATGCGCACGGATATTGAAGCAACGTGCATTGATCTTAATGCAATGCACACGAATCAAAATTTCTTTAAGATCCGTGCACACTAGATTAGCACGAATCTTGAAGCGAACACACACATATCTTATTGCGATGCGCGCGGATCGGACGGTAGAGGAACCCTTTAGATTCAAATTTGAGTTCGATGGGGGTTTTATACTTTTAATAAAGGGTAAAATGGGTATTTTATAAATTTAGAATGTGTTTTAATATAAAAAATAATAAAATGGGTAAATATGTGAGTTTTGGAAGTTTAGAGGGGGGAATATGTAATTTTAAAATTTAGAGGGGGAAATACGTAATTTTGAAGCTTTTGAGGGGTACACATGAAATTCCCCCTTATTTGTTTGAGTTATTTAATGGGAAGCCACGTTCTCTTTGTAACGGAGAGAGAGAAACAGATCTTTTAATTTTTTATCCGAATTTTGATGAGAATTAATCTTTTAAATTGAGGAGAGGGGAATTTCAACGTGGGTGGGTCCCAATTAAGGTGTATTTTTTTTTTTGACAAAAAATTTAAAGAAAAGAGAATATCTCGTTTGACTTTTTGAAGCATAGTTCGTCAAATTTCCCAATACAATCGTTTTTCAAACCATCAAGGTCTCCATTCCTCAACCTCAAACACCTACTACTGAAAGATTTAGCAAAGGATATCAATTCGAACATTTCGCATGGCAACTGTTGCTCCTGCTAGGTATCATCTCGAATTCGTTCAAAACATTTCAGTGATCCAACTTGTTTTTATCTTAGATTGAGTGTTCAGAACCTATTGTTTTAGCAATCAGTACTAAATATTGATCTTGATCTATTGATTTATCTTCTTTTCACTTCCGGATTTAGCCTAGAATTTTGAAATTTTCTTGAATAATTCTGTGGTGTGTAGTTTTGTGAAGGAAGAGCTTCCACCTTCTCTTACCTCTACATCTCCGCCACCTTCTCTCTTTGATGGCACCACTAGGTAATTTTCTCAAGTTTTCTTTCATCAGTCTGCGCTGAGTAGACTTGCGTGTCAATAAAAAAAGAAGAAGAATAAACTTGTATGGTTGGTAGGGATGAAAACAGATCGGATACTGTAAAACTATATCCGTATCATACATATGCCCATACGCACAGCGTACCTGGATTGCTAGGAACTACAAGGTACGTACCTTTTTTGTTCTATCACAATTAAGCTCAGTTTTAATTAGACCAGGATTCAAATGCCTTTAGCTTCAACACAGTTACAACTCAAAATTTAAAATTCAAATATCAGGTGTGATTTATATCACTTTTTCTAGAGTAGAACTTGGGTGTTCTTAAGGTCACCAAACCTCTTGGTGAGCTAAGCTCCAAAACTTATCGAATTGGCTTCAAATCACGAATTCAAACTGTTGAAACCGATCTAATTCACGAGTGATGAGTTTGCATGCAAATTTTTAAATTTTTTGAATTAACTTAGTATAAAGTCAAGCTGTCAAAAATTGTTCAAAAATAAATAAATAAAAATTAATTTATAAACCTTCTAATTTTGAATGCTTTACTTTATACTAAATTAATCCGAAAACTTAAAAATCTTTGCATGCAAACTCATCACTCGTGAAGTAGATCGGTTTCAACTGTTTAGATTCCTGCTGGTTTAAAGCCATTTCAGTAGGTTTTGGAGCTAAGCTTACCAAGAGACTTGGTGAGCTCAAGAACACCCTAGTTCTACTGCTTTTTCTATGCATACGTGAAAAATGACAACATTTTAACTTTGTTTTGATTGGTATCAAAGATTGTAAAAGATAATTTCCGAACATTATTATTTTTGTTCTTAATATTAAAGCCAAAATGCTGTAATTTTTGTATGTATGTTGATGCATGTATGTATGTACGTACATACGTGCAGAGGAAGTAATATAGATCATATCAAACGGCTTCATTTAAGTAGTTATGAGTTCTAATTTTTTTGTTATGATAGATTATAAATTGAAAACATGGCCGAGGCATGAAAAATAGAGGGGTATTTGAATCCTCCACTTTAAATTAAATTATTTTATTTTTCCATGTTCTGACTTTGTTTATTTGTTAAATTGGAGTACAGGGTGTACAAGAACAAATCAAATTAGTTGCCCTTGATCTAGGAGATCGTCCGGCATGGTACAAGGAGAAGCTTTATCCTGAAAATAAAGTATATTTTTATGACCTTTCTCTGATTAACCAATAATTTATGTTTCTCCATTTTTTGCATAAAATTTATACTTTTCTTGTGGACCATTGAAATTTTGTAATATATTCATTGAATGATTATCAATAGTTACCTTCACTTGAGCACAACAATGAAGTAAAGGGAGAGAGTTTGGATTTGATCAAGTACATTGACGCTCACTTTGAGGGCCCTGCATTGCTTCCTGATGTAAAAAAATAACCTTAGTTTATTCTATATATTAGTGAAATTTAATTTTTAAATTACTAAATTTATTTGTCATTTTTCTATAATTAGGATCTAGCAAAACAAACTTTTGCAGAGGAGCTTCTTGCTTATAGTGATTCCTTCAACAAAGCTATGTTTTCAGCATTACGGTCAAAAGGAGATGACATATCTGATACTGGTACTTACTTTATTGCACAATATGAATCAGTGTTTTAAAATGTGGTTGGTTGCATGTGCTCAAAATGATATACAGTTAGTAATAAGCATATTTGAATTTGCAGCAACATAATCAGATCATATGTATGGTATGCGGTTATACGGCCGCATATGTGTTCTTTTTTTTTTTTTTGTGTCCATCCTAATTTATTAAAATTGTTAATCTGCACTACAACATATTCTTCAATTTTCAGTGATAAGTTTTATTTTTATTTTTATTAATCCTTTTTAACCTAAGTAATACACTTTTGGAGTTTGTATATTTCACCCTTTAGTTTTTATTATATGTTGAACTAAAACCTTTCAATTTAATCTATAATTTGTATTCTGCTACTTTTGCTTATATAAAATACATAGTAAAAATTGTAAAATTAAACTGCATATATGAATCTGTATATGTTTGCATGCTGCATATTATACCAAATCCTAGCCTGATCTGATATGTCTCACAGCAATGCAATTGGATTGGTATTGTACCAGTTGCATATTATGAGGAGGGTTCCAATGCACCCTCTTTTTTGTGCTCCCAATGCACCCACATCATTTATCTCCGTTTTTAAAGTCCGAACAGTCGATCCGAGCCGCTTAACATAATCTTCATAATAAAATATGCTTGGAGACCAAATTTTATATTTTTTAAAATTTATTTACTATTTTTTTAGATAGATACAAAATCACTTTATCGGATGGTCCAGAATCTCCTTAAAACAATGATTTTGTATCTATCCAAAAAAATAGTAAATAAATTCTAAAAAATATAAAATTTGGTCTCCAAGCATATTTTATTATGAAGATTATGTTGAGCGGCTCGGATCGACTGTTCGGACTTTAAAAACGGAGATAAATATATATATAATGTGGGTGCATTGGGAGCACAAAAAAGAGGGTGCATTGGAACCCTCCTCATAATATAATATACACATATTCTGAACTTACTGTTTGCTTGGATGATTTGTTCAGTTGCTGCTTTGGATAAGTTAGAAGAATCACTGTCAAACTTTGAAGATGGACCCTTTTTCCTTGGAGGCCACTTTAGTTTGGTTAGTTTGTTTTCTTTTAGCTAATTATTTATATTCTCTCTCCTCTTTTGCTATTTTTTCTTCTGAATTTTGTTTTCTAACTTTTTTAAACCAATTTATCAATGAAATGTAGGTGGACATAGCATATGCACCCTTTATTGAGAGGTTACAGATTTACTTGAGTGACTTGAGTAACTATGATATAACCAAGGACAGGCCTAGGCTAAATTCATGGTTAGAGGTTAGAACAAAATTAAGTGACATCATAAATTGATTACCATCAATGAGATCAATTTTTCATTTTTCATTTTTCATTTATAATTTATAATGTCTGATATAAAAATGCAACATCAGGAGCTTAACAAGACAGAGGCCTACACAGCAACCAAGTGGGATTCTCAGGAGCTTCTTTTGGTTGCCAAGAAGAAATTTGGGGTAAATTATAACATTTACTAAATCAAATATTTATTCACAAATTTTGACATAATATTTAATTTTACTGTATATTTTTTCTGTGATTTTCCAGATTGCTTAAGAAGATAGGACCGTCTTTATGGATCAAAGGCAAATCACTTCATCTTCTTTCAAATCTAAATACTGTATAAATAAAGTTTGATAGGTGCGCAGTCAAGCGCTATGGCGTGTTGCTGTGTTTATTTGTGCTTTGAGATTCGTGCAGAACGTATTTGAACGGCTGAGATTTTCCAAAAAATATTCAAAGTTTGAGATTTCCCATGCAAAAGCAGATAATGTAGTTCTTAATTTGTTGAATATACATATTGGGATATCAAATTTAAGTGTCAATTTAATATTATTGAATCAGTGATCTAGTGCCGAGAAAATTTAGTAGTTAAATATTTTGAAACGCATGATAGATTACCAACGATTTTTAAATTAAACCACACTTGATACTCACCCCTATTTAAATTATATGTAAGATACTTGTATTTATTTTATTTATATTTAGAAAAGTTGAGGATCGAGCTAATAAAAGGGAAAATTATTAAAAAAAAGAGAAAATTATTAATCTTTTTGGTCTTACTTCTGGACCCCACAACACGTTTTCTAAGAATTTAGTATGGAACTTGGAAAGAATTCTAAAGCAAATCTCCCCCGCTATTTTTATTAATATCCAAAGTTAATTAGAAATTAATAAAAATGCTCAAGTCTTTTGGGAATTAATAAAACTATCCATACCAGTCATTTTCTGACCGGTTTTAATTGATTTCGGTACCGGCCAGAAAATGGCTGGTACTAAATAAATATTTTTTTTTAGAGACAAATAGCAAAAATGCTGAAATCTAACACTAAAAAATCGAATTTTTTTAGATATTTGTTAGATTATTATTTTTTATATATAATTAGCATATTTATACTAAAATACGCTAAATTACTTGAAATTATGTTAAATTACGCTAAATTACACTAAATTACGCTAAATTACAATAATTCTGTTAAATTATGCTAAAATACGGTAAATTACACTAAATTAGATCATGATAATTAGATAATATCTTAATTAAATTTTTCTATAATCTAATTTGTCTTTCCCACTGGCACTAACATTATACCATTAAAAAAATAGTCTTTAGATAAAAAAAAAACTATTTTGTATTTCATTTGCATTTATTAATTTTATAACTAATCATAGTATAATAAATACCTCAAACACCTCTAAGAAAATAAATAAATTGGAGGTTAATTCCATAGGTCACTAATTATTGGAACCGACCGTTCAAAGCAAATGAGAAAATTACTAATATAAAAATTACAAACATATTATAGTTAATTAATTGTTGCAGAAATGTAAAAAAAAAAACCATAAAATATGTGTTACATGTAGAGTGGGAAAAATGGCACGGTGGAGCCGGCTCCATCACGGAACAGCACGGTACGCGCGTCAGTTACATGCCATGACTCGCGTGTCCCGTGTCGTGACCATTCGTGTGCCGTGTTCATTTTTTGAAACTTTGGCACGGCACAGCATGGCACGTGAAAGATTTAGTCACGGCACGGCACAGCACATAGTTACGCAAAGTCACGTGTAATTATGACCATTAGATATTGATTTAATGGTGAATCTTGAATAAACTAACCTAAATTATGATTAAATGGTCACGCGAGTCACGTATGGTCACGGCACGTTTAGGCACGGCGTGACTCACGTGGAGTGTCCATTCGCATGCCATGACCGCCCCTTGATATTTTGGTCACGGCACGTGAAAAATTAACTTGGTCACGGCACGGCACGAGATCAAAGTCACAGCGTGTTAGTCACGTCACGTCACGTCACGGCACGTTTTTTCCACTCTAGCTACATGCTTGTAGACTAACAATTACGCCATTGTCTTGTGTTGGAGATCAATAGCAATGTAATCACAGTGGGATATGCAACAATTGATGGTACTTAGCATAACAGCTCATTGGAAAATTACAAATTCAACCCTCCTTCTTTCTTCTTCTCATTTTACTCTGATTTTCGAAGCTTACTAGAAATAGGAAATAGCATCAACGATTCAACACTTTATTCCATTTTTACATTAACAGCTAGAACTGAGATTGTATTGTAATGACATGAATAATCATTCAATAAAGCTTTAATCAATTCATTAATTATAGAGTGAGGCTACGGTACTATGCATAGCACGGATTGGTCCGTTCTACAGCTCAATATTTGAGTTTTCAAAATTCTAACGGTCAATCTGAACCGTTCAACATGATTTCCACATGAATATGTACTTGCAAACCAAATTTTACATTTTTTAGAATTTTTTTACTATTTTTTTAGATAGGTAGAAAATCACTGTTTTTGGATGGTCCAGAATTTTCAGATCAAGTGATTTTCTACCTATCTAAAAAAATAGTAAAAAAATTCTAAAAAAAATAAAATTTGGTTTGCAAGTACATATTCATCTGGAGATCATGTTGAACGGTTCGGATCGACCGTTAGAATTTTGAAAACTCAAATATTGAGCCATAGCACGGACCAATCCGTGCTATGCATAGTACCGTAGCCTCACTCTTAATTATCTCTCCTCTCATAAAGAGTACATAGCCTAAAAGTATAATTATTTTACATATGCAAATCTCACAAGTCATACCAATGAAAATTAAACTTGTGAGATCATTTTATTTTACAAGCATAGAAAAGTACTGTTAACTACTTGTTGCTGGTATCAGCGTGGGTTATGGATGTGGAGACGCAAGGCTACCGTGAACACGAGCATGACATGAGACGCTCGCGTCACGGTCCTTCCCAAGGTAGTGTATCTCGTGGGGTAGTCGGCAACCAACCACCCAATTCCTATCATCCCGACTCCGAAGAGAAAAATCATGGCGAGAGCAACACCAAAAACATACTGCATGTGAATATGCGACATCATGACAGCACGCGGCAGTGGCCTCAGAATTGCTGAAATTGCCGACGAAGATATGAAGATTCCGACTTTAACCAAGTTCTTGGGTTGTGTTTCCGGATCAGGCTGTGGGTCGAATGCGACGATAGGGAGCTGTCCGTCATGAGCAATGTTGTCAGACATTTGAAGGTAGTTTGGTTGTTGATAACTTTTTTTCTGGTAAATTTTGGAGAGAAGCTGTTGTTTGAGAGGGAGGCTGGAGAGAGAGTCTTATATAGAGAAGAGATTATAAGAGAATTGCATAGGTTCGGGTCGATGGGCTCGGGCTCGGGCTCTCCAATTATTTATGAAATGCCATGATGTCATCATCAATTGAATAATGAAGTTGAGGCTTTCTGAGAGGCTAATTTTTTCTTATTTTTTTGTTTATATATATGTTTTTGATAATGAAGAAGAAACTCAAAACATTAGTTTTGGATTTTGAATTTATAACATAAGCTGGACATTGAAAATTAACTGACATTTTTATTTATACCCAAAGTTAATTACAAATTAATAAAAATGCCCATAAGCACTAGTTTTTATTAAAAATGTCCAATCCGGCCATTAAATGGCCGGTCCTTATTTAAATAGGAAACCGGTTATTAAATGACCGGTTCTTGATTTAATTTAATTTAATTTTTTTCTGTTTTAGACCCTATAAATACTCATTTTTATCTCTCTCTCGTATTCTGCCGAATCTCATGTTGTTTTCATTAGTCTCATGTTTTTTCGTTTGATGACACAGGCGCGAGAAAGAATTCAGATCACAATTAAATTCGCAGACGTATCATTCAATTTAGTAAAGTCCACAGAAATTGTGTTATTACAAAATCCACACAAATTACAAATAAAGTCTACACAAATTGGAAATAAAAAAAGTTCACAACATATAAATAAACAAGTGTACATAATAGGGATAAATCACCTCTTAGTAGTAGTACTACTATGCCTAAAACTAAATCCGCGAAAGAAACTGCTTCTGGCAGATGGCCTACCGGGATTGTCTACTAGATGGATTTGCTTGACTTCCAGACGGCCCTGCTTGGCTTCCAGATGCCTTTGTTGTACGCCTACTAGTTGACCTCCTCGGTTGGCTTCCAGATGGTTCCCCTTGTACTCCAACCGCCTCACCTCTTAAAATAACTCTCTCATTGCTTCCGCAAATATAACAAAAGCATCTAAATGGCTTGTAGCGGGGGACGCCGCGACCCTCTGAACACACTTGCCCTTGCCCTAACTGGCTTTTTCTCGTACTCATTTGCTGCGTTTCTTGCTTCTGCATTTGTATATGTTACTTAGTAAGTTGGTGCAAATTGAAAGTAAATATAATTTTTTATGAATGTTACGTATCTCTTCGTTGCCTATTGGTAGTGGAACGTCGAGGTTGATGTCCCCTGCGCCTACCTTCCATTTCATCCATGGTCATTACATGACGGATGTATTTTCGCTGCCCATTCCTAATCCAGCCTTTCGCGGGAAGAATTCTTGGTTCAGTATTAGGAGGCCAATTTGTTGTCATGATACCAAACTGGTATCCTCCATCACAGGTTTCGAAAATCTTCTCATAATTAGATGGCTTCGTCAAATTATTTGGACGAACTTTGCCAACCTTCCGTAAATATGCATTACACCTTGGATTTAGCTGCACAAAACAAACATATGTTATTTCATTTTCAGAGTAGACTAACAAAAAAATTAAACGAAATGTTATACATTAGAAATACCTTAGCAAACTTTTCGAACATCTCTTTCAACTTTCTTGGCTCCTTGTCTGAACCTATGTCCGTACCATTTAATGGCCAGTTTCATTTTTAAATAAGGATCAGCCATTAAATGGGCGGTTTGGACATTTTTAATAAAAATTAGCGTTTCTGGGCATTTTTATTAATTTGTAATTAACTTTGGATATAAATAAAAATGTCGGGAAAATTAATGACAAAATTGGTCCCTAATTGAAACTACTATTTGCACGAAATTAGTCTCTATAAGTTTTGAAAAATAACAAAATTGTAAAATATTAATTTAGTTTGTTTTGAGAGAATTGAAGGACAAACTTACTTTTAAAAAAAATAAAAAAATGAAGGGCTGATTTAGTGTAACTAATAGTTTAGGATCCAACTTGAAAAAAACTCAAAGACAAATTTGATGTAAATAAAATCTAATGACCAATTTCTTTACAATAAAATTTAGGGATCAAATCTATTTTTTTATATATCAATGTCCTCAGCTGAAACTTTAAATCTAACCATTTCAAATTACTCTATTTCATAATACAGTTCATAGTTGTAATTTTTCAATGCATATACTCTATTTTCATAAATAGAGGAGATTTTTTCTTTTACCGATGCAAGGCAGAGTTTGTGTCTGGGGGTGGATGTACCGTTTGATCTGCATTAAGATGCGTGTGTATTTAATATGCACAAATCATAATGGATCCGAATCAAATATTCGAACGAATCTGATCGGATACTTATCGAGAGTGAGGCTATGGTGCTATGCATAGCACCAATGGCTAGTGTACTACGGCTCAATATGGTACTTTTTAAAATTCTAACGGTCGATCCGACCGTTCAATGTGATAACCATATGAATATGTACTTGCAAACTAAATTTTATATTTTTTCGAATTTTTTTACTATTTTTTTAGATAGGTAGAAAAATCAGTGTTTTTTGAAAATTCTGGACCATCAAAATTCTACCTATCTGAAAAAATAGTAAAAAAATTCGAAAAAATATAAAATTTAGTTTGCAAGTACATATTCATATGGTTATCACATTGAACGGTCGGATCGACCGTTAGAATTTTAAAAAGTACCATATTGAGCCGTAGTACACTAGCCATCCGTGCTATGCATAGCACCATAGCCTCACTCTACTTAACGAACCTGTGTGATTCCATGTGTATACATATATTTAAGAAGTGGCTTTAGGCACCATTGTATTGATTTTTTTTTTCACTTGTGATTGGACATTTGGAGTGGAAAGAGATTTCGCCCGAAAGCCCGATTACCCGCCCGGTAAGATTTATTCGGGTAAAGATTTTAACAGAGGAGTTTTGGCTTCATGCAGCGCAAAAAGCATATGTATTGCTGTTTTAATTCTTTTGTCCGTGCGCTGCATGAAGTAAAAATGCTCTGTTAAAATCTTTACCCGATTTATTCTTCTGGTCTTACTTGTTGACCCCACAGCATTTTTTTTTAAGTTGAAAGGCTGATTTAGTGTAACTAAAAGTTCAGTATCCAATTTGACGTAAATAAAGAGAAATTTAAAGACAACTTTTTTTCTAAAGAAACTTTTGTGATTAAATATTTTTTCTTCTTCTTTTATTTATGTCCTCAGTTAAAACTTTTAGTTGTGTTAAGTCCATAATAAAAGTAATACATAGTTCATAATTCTAATTTTTCAATGCATATACTATATTCATATAAAAGGGAGATTTTTCGTTGTATAGATACGAAGCAGAGTTTGTATCTAACTGCTTAACAACCTTGTCAAAATAGGAGGTTTATAAGTTAATTTAATTTTATTAATTTTTAATTTTGACCGCTTGACTCTATACTGAGTAAGATCAAAACTTTATAATGTTTACATATTACCGCATCACTTGTTAGGTAATCGGTTTCAATAGTTTAAATTTATTGTTTAAAGTCATTACAATAAGTTCTAAATTAAGCTCACCAAGAAACCTTAAGATACTTATTAGTTCTACTCCATATTACAACTCACATTTTAAATATATAATATCATGCAACAAAACATGTAGTCATAAAAATGACATAATAAATCAGGAAAAAGTGACATAACTCTTCCCGATTTTTTTATTAATAACTCCAGAAAAAAAGAAAAATATCAAATATAATCTCTGTTTTTTATTTTATTTTTAAATCTAACCTAACCGCTCTCTGTTGGGGCGGTCCATTATGCCTACCTAACCGCCCCCCAGGCGGACGGTCCAATACCCGTAGCCAACTGGCTCCCTAGGCGGGCGGTTCACCCTTTTTTTTAATATACCCAGCATCCCCCCCCACCCCTCTAACCTAACTGCCCCCGCCCCCTCCCCTGTTTCTGTACCCGACCCGACAGCGCCCCCCCTCTACCCAGCCCCGCCCCGCCCCGGCCACTTAGCCCTGCCCTGCCCTCCCCCTACCCGGCCACCACCTTCCCTTCCCTCCCCTCCCCCTACCCGGCCACCATCTCCCTCCCTCTCTCTCTCTCTCGGCCACCATCTCCGTCCCTCTCTCTCTCTCTCGGCCACCATCTCCCTTTATCTCTCTCTCGGTTGATTGTTTACGGGTAAGTCCCGATGTAATTAATTAAAAAAAAAATTCGTAAAAATTGAATTGTTAATTACCGTGTGCGGGTTATTGATTTTTCCGACGCGATTGAATTGATTACAATTAGGGTTTAAGGTTTAGGGTTTAGTTTAGAAATTGAATTGGGACATGAATAATTTAACGGCTAGTAAACTTCTTGTAAATCATATATAGAACTGAGATTGTATTGTAATGACATGAATAATTACTCAATAAAGTTTATTCTCAGTAACTTAATAATATCTCTCCTCTCACTACAAAAGACATGCACTTTTCGCGACGCTAAACCGTCATAAACGTGTTTTTTCTTTTGCGACGGTACTTTTCGCGACGAAATTCGCTCGCGAAAAGTGCCTACTTTGTTGTTGTGTCTCTCATACAGACAAACACACACACACATCACACATAGTACCTAGCGTCAAAGTAAAATTATTTTACATATACAATTCACATTCAAAACAAACAATTATACATGCATAGATCATTTTACAAGCACAGATAAGTAACACAATTACTTGTTGCCGATATTGGCATGGGTTGTCGATGTGGAGGCGACCTCACGCAAGGCAACGGCAAACACGAGCACAACATGAGATGCCCGTGTCACGGCCCTTCCCAAGGCAGTGTATCTCGTAGGGTCGTCGGCAACAAACCACCCAATTCCTATCATCCCGAGTCCGAAGAGAAAGATAACGGCGAGAGCAACACCAAAAGCATACTGAATGTGAATGTGCGACATCATGACAGAAGGCGGCAGAGGCCTCAGCATTGCTGAAATTGCCGACGAGGAAATAAAGATTCCGACTATCACCAAGTTCATTGGTTGGGTTGGCGGATCGGGGTGCGGGTCGAATGCACCGGCAGGGAGCTGTCCACCAGGTGCGAGGTTTTCAGCCATTTGAAGGTAGTTTGTGGTTGACTGAATTTTTGTGAGAGTTGAGGCTTTCAGAGGTGGTTTAATAGACAATGATGAATGTCTTCTTTATATAGAGATAGGAGCATATAAGAGGGTTACAGTACCAAATATGCGTCATAAATAAACAAATAATAAAGGGAGAAGAAATATAATAAAATACAGAGGAGAAGACTTTTTCATTTTTACGTGTGACGGTGTGAGGCCGCCAACAATTTTTGCGCCATGGGCCCCGCAGCCATTCTTTCTGTATAACTAAATATTAATACCGTTTATATAGCGTCGCAGCGTGAAAGTAAAAAAAAAAAAGTTATAGCGTGGCTATAGCGGAAGTTATTTCAAATAGTATTTTTTTTTTACATTTCGTATATTTAATATTTGTACTAAATATCAACATTATTTAAAGTCTCATAAAACAATAAATAACACCAAAGTAATTAAGAAATTATAATATTCATATTGAACCCGTACAAAGTCCAAATTGCGGTTCAAAATATCCATAGTAATATCATAAATTATCGATTTTTCCTATTAAAAATATCTTAAGTATCATGATTCATGACATAATCTATTTTTTTTTTTCTGTTCAAATTTTAATTTCGGTTTGGACTTTTTTTCTATTCAAATTTCAATTTCTATTTTCAATTTCAAATTGATTTATCTGTAGCAAGTAGCAACAAATTCAATTTCGATTTGAGATTTTTTTTATCTTTATTTAAAACCCATATAAATTGCTTAAAAAAAAAAAACTCATATTGTATAGCGCAAATAGAGCAAATAGCGGACCGCTATAGCCCTGTAGCAGCCGTAGCGCAAATAGTGCATTTTGATGTCTTAGCGTAGCGTTTGGGGTCCAAAAACGCTATAGCGCGCTATTTAGAACACTGATATAAAAGTTGAAATATTCCTCTGTTTCTTTGAAATAATTAATTCATCTCTACACTTTTCCCTCCCCTAACAAAAAAAGGAAAGCCAAATGTTATAATTTATCCGAAGTTATTTGGACTGAAATTTGTCCAAAGTTTTTCTTTACCTTGAGATTAAGTCTTATCGTTTAATCAATATTAACAGAGTTAATTTTTTTTTTACCTTAAGATTAAGACAAAATGAGAAACTTTTTCAATTTTCTTTCTATATCTATTCTATTATAGAAACAAATAAGAGAGAATATCAATAGAAACAGTTTTTCCTCTTGTTTTATCTTATTAATATTATCTTTTTTTTCCTGACATTTTACTTTTTATTAAAAATCAAATACTCTCATATTTTATAGAGTTTAATGCTACCAGTAACAACTATATATCATGAAAACAAATTAACTATTAAAACACCAAGTATGATAAAATCATACATAAATTTATACAAGTAATTACTCATCATCATATATACTTCGTAAGAATATTTTGAGATGAGCTTTTAATTTTCGTCAATAAATATTCTTTATGCACACACACTAACCAATAGTATCAAAGGAATAACCATGGTGAATTGCACCAATGGAGTGCCTGAGGTCGCTATTATAGGGAACAAACTTGAGTAAAATTTCATGCTTTTTTAGGTGAGAGAGGATTTTGCATGGACTCTCATCTATAATTCTCTAAAATATTCGCAATTGTTATTGTTAACAATACTATTAGAATGTTTTAATAATCCTATTAATTTATTTTAATTGTAAATTTTAATTTTAATTTATTATATTTGAAATAATTACTCATTAGATAAAATTTATAAATTACAAAGTTATGACGGATAAGATTAATATACTCAATTGTAAAAATATCAAACTATGCAAATATTCTATGAAATAAAACTCAAGATTTTTTTTATGAGGAACCATAAAATAATTTAATGTTGAAACAAACAATAAAAAAAGCAACCTCTAAAAATTATCTAAACATTTATCAAGATTTGTTTATATTTTCTTACGACTATTAAAAATAATGACATATTTTTGCAATTTAAAAATCTCCCGTCATAATTCTCATAGTACATCCGAACGATCTATTTTTACTTATTCTCGTACATTACTTTGTTTGAATTTGTCAAAACAAAATATAGAATCTACTACTAAGTGGAATAAAACACTCGATGACCGGTTTTATTAATACCCAAAAAAAAAGCAAAATATCAAATATGCTCTCGTTTGTTTTTTTAAAAACTACCCTAACCGCTCTCTTGTGGGGCGGTCCACTCTTCCAACCAAACTGCCTCCTCATGAGGCGGTCCACTGTCTCTAGAAAAAAAACTGCCCCCTGTGGGGCGGTTCACTATATATATTTTTTTTTGAGATTTTGAGAGATAATATGAAAAACAAGATGCTGAAATTTAACAATAAAAATTCAAATTTTGTTTTTAATATTTGTTAGATTACTTCTTTTGTTGTATAATTAGCATATTTATACTAAAATACGCTAAATTATGGTAAACTATGCAAATTTCGCTAATTATAATGAAATACGCTAAATTACGCTAAACTACTCAAAATTACGCAAAATTAGGCCGATTTTGTTAATGAGATTGAGAATTTGATTACATGATTCCTTGTTAAGTTTATTAATAAGTATAGAATCCATTGAGACTTATGCACATGCATTCAATCCATTGGGACTTGAACATCATTATTTTGCAATGAAACATCGATGTTTCGTTAGCCTTAGCACTGACAATTAAGCAGGGTAGTACTAAAAAAACAATATTATTTTTTTTTATTTTATAGTCTTGTTAGCATTTTGTACAATAGCTCATGAGGTTATATAGTAAAAAAATATTTTGCACTTTTATTGTTATTTTGTGACTACTTCTGATTAAATTCCTGGGTCCGCCTCTAGGAGCGTAGACAGTATAGAAACATTTTTTGTTAACGGGTTCGAAATTAGAAGGTGAGATCGGAGAAGAAACGGCATGGATCGGCGAAGAAAGATGTGATATCTTCTTTTGCTCGGGCTATCATGTAAATATTATCAAGAAAACGGCTAGTTATCGTTATCCAAGCAATTGGGGAGTCTATAATGAGTGTGGATCCTCTGAGATATCTCGACGTGTACGGTGCCTATTCGGAGATAGCGCAGGGGAACGTATTATTTGTGCTTTGAGATTCGTGCAGAACGTATTTGAACTGAGATTTCCCATGCAAAAGCAGATAATGTAGTTCTTAATTTGTTGAATATACATATTGGGATATCAAATTTAAGTGTCAATTTAATATTATTGAATCAGTGATCTAGTGCCGAGAAAATTAAGTAGTTAACTATTTTGAAACGCATGATAGATTACCAACGATTTTTTAAATTGAACCACACTTGACACTCACCCCTATTTTATTTATATTTAGAAAAGTTGAGGATCGAGCTAATAAAAGGGAAAATTATTAAAAAAAGAGAGAAAATTATTAAAAGTGTGTATAAGATCTCTAATTAGATAATATCTTAATTAAATTTTTCTATAGTCTAATTTGTCTTTCCTACTGGCAGTATACCATTAAAAAAATAGTCTTTAGATAAAAAAAAACTATTTTGTATTTCATTTGCATTTATTAATTTTATAACTAATCATAGTATAATAAATACCTCAAACACCTCTAAGAAAATAAATAAATTGGAGGTTAATTCCATAGGTCACTAATTATTGGAACCGACCGTTCAAAGCAAATGAGAAAATTACTAATATAAAAATTACAAACATATTATAGTTAATTAATTGTTGCACAAATGTAAAAAAAAAAACATAAAATATGTGCTACATGCTTGGAGACTAACAATTACGCCATTGTCTTGTGTTGGAGATCAATAGCAATGTAATCACAGTGGGATATGCAACAATTGATGGTACTTAGCATAACAGCTCATTGGAAAATTACAAATTCAACCCTCCTTCTTTCTTCTTCTCATTTTACTCTGATTTTCGAAGCTTACTAGAAATAGGAAATAGCATCAACGATTCAACACTTTATTCCATTTTTACATTAACAGCTAGAACTGAGATTGTATTGTAATGACATGAATAATCATTCAATAAAGCTTTAATCAATTCATTAATTATATCTCTCCTCTCTCATACAGAGTACATAGCCTAAAAGTATAATTATTTTACATATGGAGATCTCATAAGTCATACCAATGAAAATTAAACTTGTGAGATCATTTTATTTTACAAGCATAGACAAGTACTGTAACTACTTGTTGCTGGTATCAGCGTGGGTTGCGGATGTGGAGACGCAAGGCTACCGTGAACACGAGCATGACATGAGACGCTCGCGTCACGGTCCTTCCCAAGGTAGTGTATCTCGTGGGGTAGTCGGCAACCAACCACCCAATTCCTATCATCCCGACTCCGAAGAGAAAAATCATGGCGAGAGCAACACCAAAAACATACTGCATGTGAATGTGCGACATCATGACAGCACGCGGCAGCGGCCTTAGAATTGCTGAAATTGCCGACGAAGAAATGAAGATTCCGACTTTAACCAAGTTCTTGGGTTGTGTTTCCGGATCAGGCTGTGGGTCGAATGCGACGATAGGGAGCTGTCCGTCATGAGCAATGTTGTCAGACATTTGAAGGTAGTTTGGTTGTTGATAACTTTTTTTCTGGTAAATTTTGGAGAGAAGCTGTTGTTTGAGAGGGAGGCTGGAGAGAGAGTCTTATATAGAGAAGAGATTTTAAGAGAATTGCATAGGTCGGGCTCGGGCTCGGGCTCTCCAATTATTTATGAAATGCCATGATGTCATCATCAGTTGAATAATGAAGTTGAGGCTTTCTGAGAGGCTAATTTTTTCTTATTTTTTTTCTGTTTATATATATGTTTTTGATAATGAAGAAGAAACTCAAAACATTAGTTTTGGATTTTAAGGGAAAATTAAAGTTTTGGTTTTTGAATTTTTTTTCTTTCAAAACGAACTTCACTGCTAGATTTTTATTTATACCAAATTAGTTATAAATTAAAAACATAAGCTGGACATTGAAAATTAATGACAAAATTGGTCCCTAATTAAAACTACTATTTGCACAAAATTAGTCTCTATAAGTTTTGAAAAATAACAAAATTGAAAAATATTAATTTAGTTTGTTTTGAGAGAATTGAAGGACAAACTTACTTTTAAAAAAAATAAAAAAATAAAAAATTGAAGAGCTGATTTAGTGTAACTAATAGTTTAGGATCCAACTTAGAAAAAAATTCAAAGACAAATATCTATGTTGCATGGATACAGGTACGGCTATCGTATCGGATACGATACGGATACGGCGATACGGCGATACGGCAATTTTCAAAAATCAAACGATACATCTATTATATTATATTATTAGTTCAACACTTGTATTATATAAATTAAATATCAATTCAAAAAAAAAAAAATTCTGAATATACATTAAATATAAACGCTATTAGATTATAACATCAAATTTGAAGTGCTGTAGTGGTGAAGGCCTTTGGAGCCCATAGCAAAGGTCCCAAGTTCGATTCTTGCCATGGAGCGCTAGAAAAAATTATTTTTGGCGCAGTCCACAACGAGTCAGCGAAGGCGCGGTGTATGATGGACCATGCGCGGTGCGCGGTATCCAAGTCGTATCTAGACATGTCAGAGCGGTATCCAGGTCGTATCCAGACGAGTCAGAGCGTATCGGAGACCGTATCAAAGGATTAAGGATACGCCACGTAGCCGATACGCCAGCTGGCGTATCAGATATGTATGGGACCGTATCGGGCGCGTATCCGTGTCAGATACGGGTACGGAGCCTATATTGGAGTATCCGAATAACATAGACAAATATGATGTAAATAAAATATAATGACCAATTTATTTTAAAAGAAAATTTAGGGATCAAATCTATTTTTTTATATATCAATGTCCTCAGCTGAAACTTTAAATCTAACCATTTCAAAATACTCTATTTCATAATACAGTTCATAGTTGTAATTTTTCAATGCATATACTCTATTTTCATAAATAGAGGAGATTTTTTCTTTTACCGATGCAAGGCAGAGTTTGTGTCTGGGGGTGGATGGGCCGTTTGATCTGCATTAAGATGCGTGTGTATTTGATATGCACAAATCTTAATGGATCCGAATCAAACATTCGAACGAATCTGATCTGATACTTATCGAACCTGTGTGATTCCATGTGTATACATATATTTAAGAAGTGGCTTTAGGCACCATTGTATTGATTTCTTTTTTCACTTGTGATTGGACATTTGGAGTGGAAAGAGATTTCGCCCGAAAGCCCGATTACCCGCCCGGTAAGATTTATTCGGGTAAAGATTTTAACAGAGGAGTTTTGGCTTCATGCAGCGCAAAAAGCATATGTATCGCTGTTTTAATTCTTTTGTCCGTGCGCTGCATGAAGCAAAACTGCTCTGTTAAAATCTTTACCCGATTTATTCTTCTGGTCTTACTTGTTGACCCCACAGCATTTTTTTTAAGTTGAAAGGCTGATTTAGTGTAACTAAAAGTTCAGTATCCAATTTGACGTAAATAAAGAGAAATTTAAAGACTTAACTTATTATTTTAAAGAAACTTTTGGGATTAAATATTTTTTCTTCTTCTTTTATTTATGTCCTCAGTTAAAACTTTTAGTTGTGTTAAGTCCATAATAAAAGTAATACATAGTTCATAATTCTAATTTTTCAATGCATATACTATATTCATATAAAAGGGAGATTTTTCGTTGTATAGATACGAAGCAGAGTTTGTATCTAACTGCTTAACAACCTTGTCAAAATAGGAGGTTTATAAGTTAATTTTATTTTATTAATTTTTAATTTTGACCGCTTGACTCTATACTGAGTAAGATCAAAACTTTATAATGTTTACATATTACCGCATCACTTGTTAGGTAATCGGTTTCAATAGTTTAAATTTATTGTTTAAAGTCATTACAATAAGTTCTAAATTAAGCTCACCAAGAAACCTTAAGATACTTATTAGTTCTACTCCATGTTACAACTCACATTTTAAATATATAATATCACGCAACAAAACATGTAGTCATAAAAATGACATAATAAATCAGGAAAAAGTGACATAACTCTTCCCGATTTTTTTATTAATAACTCCAGAAAAAAAGAAAAATATCAAATATAATCTCTGTTTTTTATTTTATTTTTAAATCTAACCTAACCGCTCTCTGTTGGGCGGTCCATTATGCCTACCTAACCGCCCCCCAGGCGGACGGTCCAATACCCGTAGCCAATCGGCTCCCTAGGTGGGCGGTTCACCCTTTTTTTTTTTAATATTACCCAGCATCCCCCCCACCCCTCTAACCTAACTGCTCCCGCCCCCTCCCCTGTTTCTGTACCCGACCCGACAGCGCCCCCCCTCTACCCCAGCCCCGCCCCGCCCCACTTAGCCCTGCCCTGCCCTCCCCCTACCCGGCCACCACCTTCCCTTCCCTCCCCTCCCCTCCCCTCCCCTCCCCTCCCCCTACCCGGCCACCATCTCCCTCCCTCTCTCTCTCTCGGCCACCATCTCCCTTTATCTCTCTCTCGGTTGATTGTTTACGGGTAAGTCCCGATGTAATTAATTAAAAAAAAAATTCGTAAAAATTGAATTGTTAATTAACGTGTGCGGGTTATTGATTTTTCCGACGCGATTGAATTTATTACAATTAGGGTTTAAGGTTTAGGGTTTAGTTTAGAAATTGAATTGGGACATGAATAATTTAACGGCTAGTAAACTTCTTGTAAATCATATATAGAACTGAGATTGTATTGTAATGACATGAATAATTACTCAACAAAGTTTAATCAATTCTCAGTAACTTAATAATATCTCTCCTCTCTCATACAGACAAACACACACACGCATCACACATAGTACCTAGCGTCAAAGTAAAATTATTTTACATATACAATTCACATTCAAAACAAACAATTATACATGCATAGATCATTTTACAAGCACAGATAAGTAACACAATTACTTGTTGCCGATATTGGCATGGGTTGTCGATGTGGAGGCGACCTCACGCAAGGCAACGGCAAACACGAGCACAACATGAGATGCCCGTGTCACGGCCCTTCCCAAGGCAGTGTATCTCGTGGGGTCGTCGGCACCCAACCACCCAATTCCTATCATCCCGAGTCCGAAGAGAAAGATAACGGCGAGAGCAACACAAAAAGCATACTGAATGTGAATGTGCGACATCATGACAGAAGGCGGCAGAGGCCTCAGCATTGCTGAAATTGCCGACGAGGAAATAAAGATTCCGACTTTCACCAAGTTGGATGGTTGGGTTGCCGGATCGGGGTGCGGGTCGAATGCACCGGCAGGGAGCTGTCCACCAGGTGCGAGGTTTTCAGCCATTTGAAGGTAGTTTGTGGTTGGTGAATCTTTTGTTTCCTGAATTTTTGTGAGAGTTGAGGCTTTCAGAGGTGGTTTAATAGACAATGATGAATGTCTTATCCTTTATATAGAGAATAATAACGAAATGTCATATCCTTTATTTTATATGAAAAAAATAAGAGCTATGACATCGTAGCTCTTCCCCTCTCCTACCACTCCTGACTTCTCCAGCCATGATTTGATGTGGCCACTGCTTTAATGCAATGTTTGTTGCAGCGTCAAGAAAATAAGCATGTTTTCTATTATTGAAACCCATTTTAATAGAAAACATGCTTATTTTCTTTTGATTCGAACCATAATTTGGAGGATGGATTTCTTGTCGTCTGCTAATTCCGTTATAAAATCAAATTAAAATGGGTTTCAATAATATAAAACATGCTTATTTTCTTGATGCTGCAACAAGCATTGCATTAAAGCAGTGGCCACATCAAATCATGGCTGGAGAAGTAAGCAGTGGTAGGACCGTAGGGGAAAGTAAGCAGGGGCTGCCGATGTCACGGTAAGCGCCTACTATTGGGTCGTAGCTCTTCCCTAAACAAACAATTATACATTGCATCAAATCGAGTCCGATTCCGCTGCTTTTCTTGGAGAAAAGGGGAGCCTCTTTTTCTGAATCCAACGATTCAAAATTTTTATTTGTGCATCTCGAAAAAAAAACTTTTTCATACACAAATTTTAACAAATTTTGAATCGTTCAATTCAAAAAAAAAGAGTCCTCATTTTCTCCTAAAAAAGAAGCGGAGTTCGATTCAATCAAATCATAGTTAGAGAAGTAAGCAGTGGTAGGAAAAGTATTGCATTACTATGGTCTCTGGAGAAGTAAATTATTTTTTTAATGCAATACTTTTCCTACTACTACTTACTTTTGCAGTCATGATTTGATGTGGCCACTGCTTTAATGCAATGCTTGTTGCAGCGTCAAGAAAATAAGCATGTTTTTTTATTATTGAAACCCATTTTAATTTGATTTTATAACAGAATTAGCAGACGACAAGAAATCCATCCTCCAAATTATGGTTCGAATCAAAAGAAAATAAGCATGTTTTCTATTAAAATGGGTTTCAATAATAGAAAACATGCTTATTTTCTTGACGCTGCAACAAACATTGCATTAAAGGAGTGGCCACATCAAATCAGGATTGTCGATATAAATGTAGGCGTTTGTTGATCCGGTTATGCACTTCATAATATTAAAGACTAAAAAGGAAACTAGAGGAGTATATAAATAATATCTTATAGGAATCATAACTTGGTTACAGAAAATATCTTATATAACATTGATTTTTCAATTTATTGGCCCATATGAAAATAAATTCAAAAAATAATAATTTTTTATGTGCAAGTAGAAAATAATATTGATCGGATCTAAGCAAAAAAAAAATTTTACATATAAGTTTATGATTTTTGTTAGATGAAATTCAATATTCATACTAAAGGGTAATTTTAGAATTTTGATCATCATCTCATGCTAAAAAAATGAGATTGTAAATTGTACATGGTCCATTGAAATAAAAAAGGAGGTTGTAAATTGTAAATGGTCCATTGACATGAAGTAACTAAGAATCTGAACCAAAAACATGAGAAAAATATTTATTCAGAATACATCAAATTTAGAAAAATCAAATGAATCCTAATAATTTGCTTATCTTTTGTTAGGTAAAGTTTTTTATTGGAAAGGAAAATACTAAGTACTGAATTTTCATATTAATTTTAATATGTCTAAATTAATTACTATATTATTTTCTAAATTATATTTAAATGTTTGTTACCATCCGTAACTCTAGAGATATTCTGCTTCTTAAATTCATTTTCTAGAATATCACGCAATTGATTTTTACCAATGTGGATAAAATGAATATTCTATTTTTCTTTTTACTTCTGTCAATGTAATGTTATACATAATTAATAATATCATCATCATCATCATCATCATCATCATCATCATCATCTTTACATATTTAATAATATTATCATCATCATCATCATCATCATCATCTTGGGAAGAAGCATTATACTTGCACAGCACCGAGCTAGCAACTCTCCATGAAAACCCAGCGTCTCTCAGCTTTACCAGCAGTTTGAGCCTTTTAGTAAACAATTTGATAAATTGCTAGTGCCTCATTTTCAATTTGATCTTCGGGTCTTGTTCTTTCTTTAAACTCTCTAGTTTTATAGAGAATCTACACATGACTAAAGTTATTGAACCTTTTAAAAATCATAGTATGTTAGACCCATGATAATTTTTAAAATTATAGTAATTGAATAGGTCCAGCTTAGGATTGACTTAAAAATAAGGTTAAAAGTGCAAGAAATTAATTTTGTCTCAGGGTCATAAGCAGGGTTCCTAGTAAAAGGGTAAACATTCTCCTAAAAAAACATTCGTTGCCATCATCTTCTTACGGAAAACAGATATATAGAACATTATTTCGATGCTTAAAGGCCATGCAAAGACAGGGGTAAACTTGGGACATGCTGATTCATATGCACGTTTTTATCAGTTTGGCCAATCTTGGACACTTAACATCTTCTGATCCATTCGGAGTTTTTTAATGAAACTTTACAGCCTTATACTATGATATCAAGACTATAAGTCAGCCAGATTTTATAATTTTTGATGATGTTTAGCTATCCCAGATGAAGGTGAGAATTGGTGACCTGATCAGCAACTTTACATATTTTTACAGTTTTTCTGTGTCTTTTTTATTGTGAATTATCTACTTTGCCGTTTTGGGAGTTCTTTATATGGATTTAAAGCTTGGCATATAATCTATCAGATGGCAGAGTATCAAATTTTTATGAGATGTGTAGCTGTGATGAACTAAGGGGCAAAGTTGTAACAATATGCATATCTTTGATTGAATTTTACAGCTTTTTATATTTTTTGAGTATGAACTTTGATTAGCTGTTATTCCCAATTGGCTTACTCAAATTGAGTGATTCCTTCACCGGTCTTTTCGTTTCAGAGTCCTTTGTTTGTGGTATGATTGGTTTGACCAGACTCGGCTCACTTGAATAAAACATTAATTAATTGAATTTTGTTACCGTTGCTGTTGTTTATATTATTACGACTGAGGTCGAGTTTACGAAGTGATGGAACACTTGCTAAATCATGTATGATGCTTCCGTCAAGGTGGTTGAGAGAAAGGTCTAAAATCTCCAAGCTTGTTAAATTGGACCATGTTTCCAATAATTTTGAAGTGCTTAATTAATATCTAATAAACAAAGCATTCATCAATTGATCTTAAATATCAATTCAATTTTTTTCGTAGTTCATGAATCTAAAAAAAAAAAAAAATCAGTGGACCGCCCCACAGTGGGGCGGTTTGGTGATTTTTTTTTTATTTTAGGCAGTGGACCACCCCACGGGGGGCGGTTCGTTGGAAAAGCTGACCGCCCCGCCCCTGGGCGGTTAGGGCATATTTAAAAAAAATTTCAAAGTGAGGGCATATTTGATATTTGTTTTTTTTTAGTGTATTAATAAAAATGTTGGAAAACTATTTATACGGACGGTCAAGAATTTAAAATAACATTTTTTTCCAATCTAAAAAATAGTTAAAATCTTATATAAAAATTCAATTTCCACCATCATTTTAAATCATAGTTTGGCTGATTTCTAACTTTTTAATAAAACAATATCTTCATATGTCATACAAGTTAATTAAATTAAAGTTGGGTTGATTATTTTTACTCTTATAATATAAGATTATTTACTTGTTTGTTTGTGACTTAAGTGTATTTTGTTATTTTAGACATTCTCATAAAAGATCGAAATATGATCCTAATTGAACCATAAATCATCTAAAATAGTCAATATGGATTCACCTTTGCATCTTCAAATTCTAATTGAATAGATTCTACATGTGAATATTGTATATTCAGATTTTCTTAATAAATTCTTATTTTAAATCATATTAGAATTCGATCCGACTTCAATGTGGGAGATGCATCAATGGATGATACTTAGCGTAACAGCTCATTGGAAATTTGCAGATTCAACCCTCCTCTTACCTTCTTCTCGTTTTACTGTGATTTTCGAAGCTTACCAGAAATAGGAAAAAAAAAACATCAACACTTCATTCCATTTTTTAATCAATTCAATTCAGTAAATTAATAATATCTCTCCTATCTCATACACACAAACACAAACACATCACAAATAATACATAGCCTCAAAGTAGAATTATTGTACAAATACAAATCACATACCAAAAACAAATTATCCATATACAGATCATTTTACAAACACAGATATATAAGTACCGTAACTACTTGTTGCCGGTATCGGCGTGGGTTGTGGATTTGGAGGCGACCTCACGCAAGGCAACGGCAAACACGAGCACAACATGAGATGCCCGTGTCACGGCCCTTCCCAAGGCAGTGTATCTCGTGGGGTCGTCGGCAACCAACCACCCAATCCCTATCATCCTGAGTCCGAAGAGAAAGATCATGACCAGAGCAACACCAAAAGCATGCTGAATGTGAATGTGTGACATCATGACAGCAGGCGGCGGAGGCCTCGGCATTGCTGAAAAAGCCGACGAGGAAATGAGGCTTGGGAGGGAGACTGGAAGAAGCTTCATTAATTAGTTTTGGTTTTTCAGGAAAAATTTAAGTTTTGGTTCTTGATTTTTTTTTCTTTTCAAAACAAACTTGGCTGCTAGATTTTTATTTACACCAAATTAGTTTTAATTTAAAAAAAAAACTAATTCTTACACATTTAAAAAATGTCAAAGTTGGTCCTAAAACTACCATTTGCATTAACTTAGTTCTTTAAGTTCTGCAAAAATAACTAAATTGTAAAGATTAATTTAGTTAATTTGAGAGAAGTTGAAGGACAAACTTGCTATTTTTTTTTTTAAGTTGAAGGGCTGATTTAGTGTAACTAAAAGTTCAGTATCCAATTTGACGTAAATAAAGAGAAATTTAAAGACTTAACTTTTTTTTAAAAGAAACTTTTGTGATTAAATATTTTTTCTTCTTCTTTTATTTATGTCCTCAGTTAAAACTTTTACTTGTGTTAAGTCCTCAGTCAAATACCTTCATTTTTTATGCTCCCACCATGTCTCCATTTTTAAAAACTTTAATAACTCAAAATTTAAAACTTAAAAGTCAAAATAAAACAGTTGGATATGATCTACATCAGTTTATCTATGTGCTCATAAAAAATTATCACATTTTAATTTTACTTTTATGTGAATCAATAAGTTTAAAAATCAACGTCTAGAAATTATCCACATTAGTACGTTTTTTACAAGCTCTTGATGACAAAAAAAAAAAAAAAATTGAAATATCATAATTTTTTACACGTGCATAGATAAAATGATGTAAATCATATCCAACGGTTTTATTTTGATTTTTAAATTTTAAATTTTGAGCTATTAAAGTTTTTTAAAATGGAGGCATGGTGGAGGCATGAAAAATGAAGGCATTTGAACCCTTCTCTAAAAGTAATACATAGTTCATAATTCTAATTTTGCAATGCATATACTCTATTCATAAAAAAAGGAGATTTTTCGTTGTATAGATACGAAGCAGAGTTTGTATATAACTGCTTAACAACCTTGTCAAAATAGGAGGTTTATAAGTTAATTTTTTTTTTAATTTTGACCGCTTGACTCTATATTGAGTAAGATCAAAACTTTATAATTTTTACATATTACCGCATCACTTGTTAGGTAGATCGGTTTCAATAGTTTAAATTTATTGTTTAAAGTCATTACAATAATTAAGTTCTAAATTAAGCTCACCAAGAAACCTTAAGATACTTATTAATTCTACTTCATATTACAACTCACATTTTAAATATATAATATCACACAACAAAACATGTAGTCATGAAAATGACATAATAAATCAGGAAAAAGTAACATAACTCTTCTCGATTTTTTTATTAATAACTCCAGAAAAAAGAAAAATATCAAATATAACGTCTGTTTTTTTTTTTTAAATCTAACCTAACTGCCCTCTGTTGGGGCGGTCCATTATGCCTACCTAACCGCCCCCCAGGCGGACGGTCCAATACCCGTAGCCAACCGCTCCCTAGGCGGGCGGTTCACTTTTTTTTTTTAATATACCCAGCGTCCCCCCCCCCACCCCTCTAACCTAACCACCCCCGCCCCCTCCCCTGTTTCTGTACCCAACCCGACAGCGCCCCCCCTCTACCCCAGCCCTGCCCCTCCCCGCTTAGCCCTGCCCTGCCCTCCCCCTACCCGGCCACCACCTTCCCTTCCCTCCCTTCCCCTCCCCCTACCCGGCCACCACCTTCCATTCCCTCCCCTCCTCTCCCCCTACTCGGCCACCATCTCCCTCCCTCTCTCTCTCTCGGCCACCATCTCCCTCTGTCTCTCTCTCGGTCGATTGTTTACGGGTAAGTCCCGATGTAATTAATTAAAAAAAAATTTCGTAAAAATTGAATTGTTAATTACCGTGTGCGGGTTATTGATTTTCCCGACGCGATTGAATTGATTACAATTAGGGTTTAGGGTTTAGGGTTTAGTTTAGAAATTTAATTGTTACCGTGTGCGGGTTGTTGATTTTCCCGACGCGATTGAATTTATTACAATTAGGGTTTAATTTAGAAATTGAATTGTTAAATTGTGCGGGTTGTTGATTTTCCCGACGTGATAGAATTGATTAAAATTAGAGTTTAGGGTTTATAAATTAGGGTTTACGGTTAGTTTCTATGGTTTAGATTAGAAATTGAATTGTTAATTACCGTGTGCGGGTTGTTGATTTTCCCGACGTATTTATTGAAAGACTTGTTGATTAACTGTATTTATTGAAAGCTTAAACTTTTTCTTTGTTTCAGCAAAAAGTGGTGATCAAATTATCCATGGAGAACGCACAGAAACGCACGAAAGCACTAACAACAACTGCCAGAGTGGATGGTATTATATCGACATCGATTGATGGTGACAAGATTGTGGTCGAGGGAGACGGCATCGACTCGGTTGCTCTGACAACTGTTCTGAGAAAGAAATTGGGTTATGCTGATCTGATCAGCGTCACAACAGGCGATGATAAAAAGGAAGAGAAGAAAGAAGACAAGTCCGACGACAAGAATGCGAAGCCGATGGTGATACCGTACCATTATGCGGTACACCCTGTTTATCCGAACCAGTATGCTTACCATGAAGTTAGCCAATATCCTGGTTCTTGTAGTATCATGTAATGTCATTTAGTTTTTATTACACATTACATATGAATTAAAAGAAAAGAAAAAGGAAACAGAAAAGGATAAAGATAAGTTGATGATTATTTTTTATACTGAATAGCGGCTTGTAATTTTTTTTTTTTTTCTATTCCATTGTTTTATAAAAAGATGAGGGTTATGTTCTCAAATTTTATAAGCAGCTTAGTCCAGTAAAAATAAAATAACCTGGAAAATATTAAGAATGAATTTGATCCTCCCAATGAAGTGCTGGGAAATCCTGCTTAATATATAATTTATACTTTGATGTTTAATATAAAATTATATACCAACCCAATTAATATTTTTTAGGTTTAATTGTTCAATCACGCCTGCTTATATTTCCTTTTTTTTGTTAAAATTTATTAATTTTGGGTATATTTTGACTAATAATACAACGATAATTAGTGATTAATTTTCTAGCTTATATATATTTTTTAATTAACAAATTTATTATAGAAATATTATGTAGTTCATCTTTACAATACAAATTTAAGATATGATTATTTGGCACCAAATCGAATAAAATATACCTAAATTTTATTAGTCAACTCATCAATCTGACATATTACAAAATATCATTTATTCGAATCATATCTTCTTAGTATAAAAACTAATTTTGATGATCTTAAATTTCGTTTAAGTTAGGATTCACAGAGGTTTCATTTAGTATTATTTTTTACATATTTAAAAAAAAAAAGACTTGTTCTTTTTCATGTTCATTTTCGTGTCAGGCAAGTTCTGGCGATCAAATATTTGTAGTTTTAGACTTATGAATATCTCGACAATAACTTTTTTGAAATTCTAATTTTCTTAAAATGTGATGTCCAAGAAATTTTGCAATTGCTTTTTTTCTTTTCTTTAAATTGATTGGTTTTCAGTCTTTGGTTTTGCGGTAAAAACAATATCATATGTACTTAAGATTGTATATTTAAAATTCAGATAGAAGATTGGTTATAGATATTAAATAGTCGAATGATTATTACTAAAAAAACGATAAATTGTTTTTTTTCTATGCAATAAATGCTTCACAAACTAGTAAGTGAAAAGCAGTCATTATTTATTTTTTTACCTTACAAATCGAACGATGGATTTTCAAATATATTTGTCTGGTCAATGATAACAAAAAAGAACAGAGAAGCACACTTCCAATTCTCAAGAATTAAAAAAAAAAACATTAATTTAGACAAAATTCTGGTTCAGAGCTTGTAGCCTCCTCTGTCCCAGTCTGAAATTTGTTAAACATTTAGGAAACTAATTTTACAAATGTTGGAGATACATAGCTATGCAAACATAGTGGGAGATGCATCAATGGATGGTACTTAGCATAACAGCTCATTGAATATTTGCAGATTCAACCCTCCTTCAGTCCTTCTACCTTCTTCCTTTTTACTGTGATTTTCCGAAGCTCACCAGAAAAAGGAAAAATGCATCAACAATTTATTCCATATTTTGATCTAATTTAACAGCTAGTAAACTTCATGTAAATCATATATAGAAATGAGACTATATTGTAATGACATGAATAATTACTCAATAAAGTTTAATCAATTCTCAGTAACTTAATAATATCTCTCCTCTCTCATACAGACAAACACACACACACACATCTCACACATAGTACCTAGCGTCAAAGTAAAATTATTTTACATATACAATTCACATACAAAACAAACAATTATACATGCATAGATCATTTTACAAGCACAGATAAGTAACACAATTACTTGTTGCCGATATTGGCATGGGTTGTCGATGTGGAGGCGACCTCACGCAAGGCAACGGCAAACACGAGCACAACATGAGATGCCCGTGTCACGGCCCTTCCCAAGGCAGTGTATCTCGTGGGGTCGTCGGCAACAAACCACCCAATTCCTATCATCCCGAGTCCGAAGAGAAAGATAACGGCGAGAGCAACACAAAAAGCATACTGAATGTGAATGTGCGACATCATGACAGAAGGCGGCAGAGGCCTCAGCATTGCTGAAATTGCCGACGAGGAAATAAAGATTCCGAGTATCACCAAGTTCGTTGGTTGGGTTGCCGGATTGGGGTGTGGGTCGAATGCACCGGCAGGGAGCTGCCCACCAGGTGCGAGGTTTTCAGCCATTTGAAGGTAGTTTGTGGTTGACTGAATTTTTGTTAGAGTTGAGGCTTTCAGAGGTGGTTTAATAGACAATGATGAAAGTCTTCTTTATATAGAGATAGGAGCATATAAGACGGTTACAGTACCAAATATGCGTCATAAATAAACAAATAATAAAGGGAGAAGAAATATAATAAAATACAGAGGAGAAGACTTTTTCATTTTTACGTGTGACGGTGTGAGGCCGCCAACAATTTTTGCGCCATGGGCCCCGCAGCCATTCTTTCTATATAACTAAATATTAATACCGTTTATATAGCGTCGCAGCGTGAAAGTAAAAAAAAAAAAGTTATAGCGTGGCTATAGCGGAAGTTATTTCAAATAGTATTTTTTTTTTACATTTCGTATATTTAATATTTGTACTAAATATCAACATTATTTAAAGTCTCATAAAACAATAAATAACACCAAAGTAATTAAGAAATTATAATATTCATATTGAACCCGTACAAAGTCCAAATTGCGGTTCAAAATATCTATAGTAATATCATAAATTATCGATTTTTCCTATTAAAAATATCTTAAGCATCATGATTCATGACATAATCTATTTTTTTTTCTGTTCAAATTTTAATTTCGGTTTGGACTTTTTTTCTATTCAAATTTCAATTTCTATTTCCAATTTCAAATTGATTTATCTGTAGCAAGTAGCAAAAAATTCAATTTCGATTTGAGATTTTTTTTATCTTTATTTAAAACCCATATAAATTGCTTAAGAAAAAAAACTCATATTGTATAGCGCAAATAGCGGAAATAGCGGACCGCTATAGCCCTGTAGCAGCCGTAGCGCAAATAGTGCATTTTGATGTCATAGCGTAGCGTTTGGGGTCCAAAAATGCTATAGCGCGCTATTTAGAACACTGATATAAAAGCTGAAATATTCCTCTGTTTCTTTGAAATAATTAATTCATCTCTACACTTTTCCCTCCCCTAACAAAAAAAGGAAAGCCAAATGTTATAATTTATCCGAAGTTATTTGGACTGAATTTTGTCCAAAGTTTTTCTTTACCTTAAGATTAAGTCTTATCGTTTAATCAATATTAACAGAGTTAATTTTTTTTTTACCTTAAGATTAAGACAAAATGAGAAACTTTTTCAATTTTCTTTCTATATCTATTCTATTATAGAAACAAATAAGAGAGAATATCAATAGAAACAGTTTTTCCTCTTGTTTTATCTTATAATATTATCTTTTTTTTTCCTGACATTTTACTTTTTATTAAAAATCAAAATATTCTCTCATATTTTATAAAGTTTAATGCTACCAGTAACAACTATATATCATGAAAACAAATTAACTATTAAAACACCAAGTATGATAAAATCATACATAAATTTATACAAGTAATAACTCATCACCATATATACTTCGTTAGAATATTTTGAGATGAGCTTTTAATTTTCGTCAATAAATATTCTTTATGCACACACACTAACCAATAGTATCAAAGGAATAACCATGGTGAATTGCACCAATGGAGCGCCTGAGGTCGCCATTATAGGGAACAAACTTGAGTAAAATTTCATGCTTTTTTAGGTGAGAGAGGATTTTGCATGGACTCTCATCTATAATTCTCTAAAATATTCGCAATTGTTATTGTTAACAATACTATTAGAATGTTTTAATAATCCTATTAATTCATTTTAATTGTAAATTTTAATTTTAATTTATTATATTTGAAATAATTACTCATTAGATAAAATTTATAAATTACAAAGTTATGACGGATAAGATTAATATACTCAATTGTAAAAATATCAAACTATGCAAATATTCTATGAAGATAAAACTCAAGATTTTTTTTATGAGGAACCATAAAATAATTTAATGTTGAAACAAACAATAAAAAAAGCAACCTCTAAAAATTATCTAAACATTTATCAAGATTTGTTTATATTTTCTTACGACTATTAAAAATAATGACATATTTTTGCAATTTAAAAATCTCCCGTCATAATTCTCATAGTACATCCGAACGATCTATTTTTACTTATTCTCGTACATTACTTTGTTTGAATTTGTCAAAACAAAATATAGAATCTACTACTAAGTGGAATAAAACACTCGATGACCGGTTTTATTAATACCCAAAAAAAAAAGCAAAATATCAAATATGCTCTCGTTTGTTTTTTTAAAAACTACCCTAACCGCTCTCTTGTGGAGCGGTCCACTCTTCCAACCAAACTGCCTCCTCATGAGGCGGTCCACTGTCTCTAGAAAAAAAACAAAACAGAAAAAAAAAACTGCCCCCTGTGGAGCGGTTCACTATATATATTTTTTTTTGAGATTTTGAGAGATAATATGAAAAACAAGATGCTGAAATTTAATAATAAAAATTCTAATTTTGTTTTTAATATTTGTTAGATTACTTCTTTTGTTGTATAATTAGCATATTTATACTAAAATACGCTAAAATACGCTAAATTATGGTAAACTATGCAAATTTCGCTAATTATAATGAAATACGCTAAATTACGCTAAACTACTCAAAATTACGCAAAATTAGGCCGATTTTGTTAATGAGATTGAGAATTTGATTACATGATTCCTTATTAAGTTTACTAATAAGTATAGAATCCATTGGGACTTATGCACATGCATTCAATCCATTGGGACTTGAACATCATTGTTTTGCAATGAAACATCGATGTTTCGTTAGCCTTAACACTGGCAATTAAGCAGGGTAGTGCTAAAAAAACAATATTACTTTTTTATTTTATTTTATAGTCTTGTTAGCATTTTGTACAATAGCTCATGAGGTTATATAGTAAAAAAATATTTTGCACTTTTATTGTTATTTTGTGACTACTTCTGATTAAATTTCTGGGTCCACCTCTAGAGGCGTAGACAGTATAAAAACATTAAACATTTTTTGTTAACGGGTTCGAAATTAGAAGGTGAGATCGGAGAAGAAACGGCATGGATCGGCGAAGAAAGATGTGATCTCTTCTTTTGCTCGGGCTATCATGTAAATATTATCAAGAAAACGGCTAGTTATCGTTATCCAAGCAATTGGGGAGTCTATAACGAGTGTGGAGATATCTCGACGTGTACGGTGCCTATTCGGAGATAGCGCAGGGGAACGTATTATTTGTGCTTTGAGATTCGTGCAGAACGTATTTGAACTGAGATTTCCCATGCAAAAGCAGATAATGTAGTTCTTAATTTGTTGAATATACATATTGGGATATCAAATTTAAGTGTCAATTTAATATTATTGAATCAGTGATCTAGTGCCGAGAAAATTAAGTAGTTAACTATTTTGAAACGCATGATAGATTACCAACGATTTTTAAATTGAACCACACTTGACCTTCACCCCTATTTTATTTATATTTAGAAAAGTTGAGGATCGAGCTAATAAAAGGGAAAATTATTAAAAAAAGAGAGAAAATTATTAAAAGTGTGTATAAGATCTCTAATTAGATAATATCTTAATTAAATTTTTCTATAGTCTAATTTGTCTTTCCTACTGGCACTATACCATTAATAAAATAGTCTTTAGATAAAAAAAAAAAAACTATTTTGTATTTCATTTGCATTTATTAATTTTATAACTAATCATAGTATAATAAATACCTAAAACACCTCTAAGAAAATAAATAAATTGGAGGTTAATTCCATAGGTCACTAATTATTGGAACCGACCGTTCAAAGCAAATGAGCAAATTACTAATATAAAAATTACAAACATATTATAGTTAATTAATTGTTGCAGAAATGTAAAAAAAAAAAACATAAAATATGTGCTACATGCTTGGAGATAGGGGTGCACAAAAAGCTCATGACTCGAAACTCAGTTCGGATTCAACTCACTATAATTCGAGTTAAAACTGACTCGAGTTTACTGACTCGGTTAATTTATGAGTCGATTCCAAGTTAGGCCTAACTCGGTTCGGAATCAACTCAGTTGGACTCATCACACCAAACCCTAATTTATATATTTTCAATTTTTAACCCCCAAAACTTTATACTTCAGATTGCCGCTTAAAACTTTTATCCCCAATTCCCCAAAACCCTAATTTGATGAACTATGTGCTATTTCTTTTGTTTTGTTAATTTATTAGACTCTATACTGTTTTGTTAGACTTTATCAGTTTGGTAATTTTTAATTATGTACTATTTTGGAGTTTTCGTAATTTTTAATTATGTGTTGGCCATTATCTCATTATGTATTGCCTTTAATTGTGTATTATTTTTGTAAACTATGTCATATTTTTTTTGTTAGAATTAAATTAGACCGCCTCACTATGTATTACTTTATGAGTCACGAGTCGACTCACTTCGACTTGAGTTGTTTGCGAGTTGATTCCAAATCAGAGTTTTTGACTCGGAATTGGATTAGCGACTCGAACTCAACTCGGCTCATGAGTTTGCGAGTTGAATCCAAGTTGTCCTTAACTCGGACTCAACTCGGCTCATGAGCAGCCCTACTTGGAGACTAACAATTACGCCATTGTCTTTTTGTTGGAGATCAATAGCAATGCAATCACAGTGGGAGATGCAACAATTGATGGTACTTAGCATAACAGCTCATTGGAAAATTACAAATTCAACCCTCCTTCTTTCTTCTTCTCATTTTACTCTGATTTTCGAAGCTTACTAGAAATAGGAAATAGCATCAACGATTCAACACTTTATTCCATTTTTACATTAACAGCTAGAACTGAGATTGTATTGTAATGACATGAATAATCATTCAATAAAGCTTTAATCAATTCATTAATTATATCTCTCCTCTCTCATACAGAGTACATAGCCTAAAAGTATAATTATTTTACATATGCAGATCTCATAAGTCATACCAATGAAAATTAAACTACAAGCATAGATAAGTACTGTAACTACTTGTTGCTGGTATCAGCGTGGGTTGCGGATGTGGAGACGCAAGGCTACCGTGAACACGAGCATGACATGAGACGCTCGTGTCACGGTCCTTCCCAAGGTAGTGTATCTCGTGGGGTAGTCGGCAACCAACCACCCAATTCCTATCATCCCGACTCCGAAGAGAAAAATCATGGCGAGAGCAACACCAAAAACATACTGCATGTGAATGTGCGACATCATGACGGCACGCGGCAGCGGCCTCAGAATTGCTGAAATTGCTGACGAAGAAATGAAGATTCCGACTTTCACCAAGTTCGTTGGTTGGGTTGCCGGATCGGGGTGCGGGTCGAATGCGGCGATAGGGAGCTGTCCGTCAGGAGCAATGTTGTCAGACATTTGAAGGTAGTTTGGTTGTTGATAACTTTTTTTCTGGTAAATTTTGGAGAGAAGCTGTTGTTTGAGAGGGAGGCTGGAGAGAGAGTCTTATATAGAGAAGAGATTATAAGAGAATTGCATAGGTTCGGGTCGACGGGCTCGGGCTCGGGCTCTATTTCATAATACAGTTCATAGTTGTAATTTTTCAATGCATATACTCTATTTCATAAATGAGGAGGGTTCAAATGCCTCCATTTTTTGTGCCTCCACCATGTCTCTATTTTTTAAAACTTTAATAACTCAAAATTTAAAACTTAAAAGTCAAAATAAAACCGTTGGATGTGATCTATATCATTTTATCTATGTGCTCATAAAAAATTATCACATTTTGATTTTGTTTTTAATGTGAATCAATAAGTTGAAAAATCAACGTCTATAAATTATCCACATTAGTATGTTTTTTACAAGCTCTTGATGACAATCAAAACAAAATTGAAATGTCATAATTTTTTACACGTGCATAGATAAAATGATGTAGATCATATCCAACGGTTTTATTTTGACTTTTAAGTTTTAAATTTTGAGTTATTAAAGTTTTTAAAAATGGAGGCATGTTGGAGGCATGAAATCATAAATAGAGGAGCTTTTTTCTTTTACCGATGCAAGGCTGAGTTTGTGTCTGGGGGTGGATGTACCGTTTGATCTGCATTAAGATGCGTGTGTATTTGATATGCACAAATTTTAATGGATCCGAATCAAACATTCTAACGAATCTGATCTGATACTTATCGAACCTGTGTGATTCCATGTGTATACATATATTTAAGGGGGAATTTCATGTATATCCCTCAAAAGTTTCAATATTACGTATTTATCCCTCCAAAATCAATAATTACATATTTATCTTTGAAATTGTACAAACTCACATATTTGTCCAATCTAACTCTATAACATATAAAATATCTCTAAAAATAATTAAATAATATTTTTATAACATTGAAATTTATTTTAGAATATTAATTAAGAATATGTTGACCATTATGCTCTTCGTTTATGTTACTTTAGTCTGCCCGGGTCCTCTTCTCTTTAAGACGCCGAACCTCTCACTTCTCTCTCCAAACGTTTCAAATCACAGATTTCTCCCCGCCTTCTCTTGTTACCTCTTCTCTCACAGATTTCTGCCACCCTTCGCTGCTTTAATTTTTTCATCTTCGTTTGGAGAGAGAGGCGAGAGTTTTGGCGTCTTAGAGAGAAGAGAACTCAGTCGGACTAAAAAGACAGAAACGAATGACATAATAGTCAATATATTATTAATTAATATTGTAAAATTAATTTTAAAGTTTTTAAAATTATTATTTAATTATTTTTGGAGATATTTGATATGTTATAGAGTTAGATTGGACAAATATGTGAGTTTCTACAATTTTCAAGAATAAATATGTAATTACTTATTTTAGAGAGATAAATATGTAATATTAAAACATTTGAGAGATATACATGAAATTCCACCTATATTTAAGAAGTGGCTTTAGGCACCATTGTAGTGATTTCTTTTTTCACTTGTGATTGGAGATTTGGAGTGGGAAAGAGATTTCGCCCGAAAGCCCGATTACCCGCCCGGTAAGATTTATTCTTCTGGTCTTACTTTGACCCCACAGCATTTTTTTTAAGTTGAAAGGCTGATTTAGTGTAACTAAAAGTTCAGTATCCAATTTGACGTAAATAAAGATAAATTTAAATACTTAACTTTTTTTTTAAAGAAACTTTTGTGATTAAATATTTTTTCTTCTTCTTTTATTTATGTCCTCAGTTAAAATTTTTAGTTGTGTTAAGTCCATAATAAAAGTAATACATAGTTCATAATTCTAATTTTTCAATGCATATACTCTATTCATATAAAAGGGAGATTTTTCGTTGTATAGATACGAAGCAGAGTTTGTATATAACTGCTTAACAACCTTGTCAAAATAGGAGGTTTATAAGTGAATTTTATTTTATTAATTTTTTTTTTAATTTTGACCGCTTGACTCTATATTGAGTAAGATCAAAACTTTATAATTTTTACATATTACCGCATCACTTGTTAGGTAGATCGGTTTCAATAGTTTAAATTTATTGTTTAAAGTCATTACAATAAGTTCTAAATTAAGCTCACCAAGAAACCTTAAGATACTTATTAATTCTACTTCATATTACAACTCACATTTTAAATATATAATATCACACAACAAAACATGTAGTCATGAAAATGACATAATAAATGAGGAAAAAGTAACATAACTCTTCTCGAATTTTTTATTAATAACCCCAGAAAAAAGAAAAATATCAAATATAACGTCTGTTTTTTTAAAAAAAAAAATCTAACCTAACTGCCCTCTGTTGGGGCGGTCCATTATGCCTACCTAACCGCCCCCCAGGCGGACGGTCCAATACCCGTAGCCAACCGCTCCCTAGGCGGGTTCACCCTACCCTGCCCTCCCCCTACCCAGCCACCACCTTCCCTCCCCTCCTCTCCCCCTACCCGGCCACCATCTCCCTCTGTCTCTCTCTCGGTCGATTGTTTACGGGTAAGTCCCGATGTAATTAATTAAAAAAAAAAATCGTAAAAATTGAATTGTTAATTACCGTGTGCGGGTTATTGATTTTCCCAATATTGGCATATATCATTATACATGCATATATCATTTTACATGCATATATCATTTTACAAGCACAGATAAGTAACACAATTACTTGTTGCCAATATTGGCATGGGTTGTCGATGTGGATGCGATCTCACGCAAGGCAACGGCAAACACGAGCACAACATGAGATGCCCGTGTCACGGCCCTTCCCAAGGCAGTGTATCTCGTGGGGTCGTCGGCAACAAACCACCCAATTCCTATCATCCCGAGTCCGAAGAGAAAGATAACGGCGAGAGCAACACCAAAAGCATACTGAATATGAATGTGCGACATCATGACAGAAGGCGGCAGAGGCCTCAGCATTGCTGAAATTGCCGACGAGGAAATAAAGATTCCGACTTTCACCAAGTTAATTGGTTGGGTTGCCGGATCGGGGTGCGGGTCGAATGCACCGGCAGGGAGCTGTCCACCAGGTGCGAGGTTTTCAGCCATTTGAAGGTAGTTTGTGGTTGGTGAATCTTTTGTTTCCTGAATTTTTGTGAGAGTTGAGGCTTTCAGAGGTGGTTTTATAGACAGTCGGTAGGAAAAGTATTGCAGTACTCTGGTCTCTGGGGAAGTAAATTATTTTTTTAATGCTACCACTGCTTACTTTTGCAGCTATGATTTGATGTGGCCACTGCTTTAATGCAATGCTTGTTGCAGCGTCAAGAAAATAAGCATGTTTTTTTATTATTGAAACCCATTTTAATTTGATTTTATAACAGAATTAGCAGACGACAAGAAATCCATCCTCCAAATTAAGGTTCGAATCAGAAAATAAGCATGTTTTATATTAAAATGGGTTTTAATAATAGAAAACATGCTTATTTTCTTGACGCTGCAACATGCATTGCATTAAAGAAGTGGCCACATCAAAAATCATGGCGGGAGATGTGAATGTAGGCGTTTGTTGATCCGGTTATGCACTTCATAATATTAAACATATAAGAAAAGAGTAGAACTAGGGTGTGATGTGCTCACCAAACTCTTTGGTGAGCACAACTCTACATAAATTATCGGATTCATTTCAAACGAGATGAATCTAACCGTTGAAACCGATGTACTTTACGAGTGATGCATGTACATGCAAAATTTTGAATTTTTTGAATTCATTTAGTCTCAAGTCAAGTGGTCAAAATTGAGAATTTTTTGAATGCATTAAAACAACTTCATTTTGGATCATTCATTTTTCATCAATTTTGACCACTTGACTTGAGACTAAATGAATTCAAAAAATTCAAAATTTTGCATGTACGTGCATCACTCGTCAAGTACATCGGTTTCAACGGTTGGATTCATCTCGTTTGAAGTGAATCCGATAGTTTATGTAGAGTTGTGCTCACCAAAGAGTTTGGTGAGCACATCACACCCTAGTTCTACTCGAAAAGAAAATTTTATACAATTGATAACGACATATAATATCTCGGAAATGTGATGAATAGAACTCGGAAATAATTTTAAAGCAAATCTCTCAGTCCAAATCCCCCTCCTAATTAATTTGTAATTTTTTTTTTCTTCAATTAGTGTGTAATTTGTGCTGTACGATGTATTTTTGTATAAACATATTGGTAATAATAGATAAATAATTAAAGTTAATAACTCATATTTATAAATGTATACATATATTAATAAGTTAATAGATAAATAATAAAAACTATTTATACGGACGGTCAAGAATTTGTAAAATAATGATTATTTCCCAATCTAAAAAATACTTAAAATCTTATATAAAAATTCAATTTCCACCGTCATTTTAAATCATAATTTGGCTGATTGGTGCTATGCATAATACGATAGACTCTCTCTCTTTCCCCACACACACGGTTAAAAAAAAAAAAAAACTCTTTTTCATAGCAAGACATATATGACGTAAATAAAGAGAAATTTAAAGACTTACCTTTTTTTTAAAGAAACTTTTGTGATTAAATATTTTTTCTTCTTCTTTTATTTATGTCCTCAGTTAAAACTTTTAGTTGTGTTAAGTCCAAAATAAAAGTAATACATAGTTCATAATTCTAATTTTTCAATGCATATATACTCTATTCATAAAAAAAGGGAGATTTTTCATTCTATAGATGCGAAGCAGAGTTTGTATCTAACTGCTTAACAACCTTGTCAAAATAGGAGGTTTATAAGTTAATTTTATATATATTTTTTTAATTTTGACCGTTTAACTCTATACTGTGTAAGATCAAAACTTTATAATTTTTGCATATTACTGCATCACTTGTTACATAGATCAGTTTCAATAGTTTAAATTTGTTATTTAAAGTCAGTACAGTAAGTTCTAAATTAAGCTCACCAAGAAACCTTAAGAAACTATTTAGTTCTACTCCATATTACAACTCACATTTTAAATATATAATATCACGCAACAAATCAGGCAACATAACTCTTCCAACCCAGTACTCATTAAAGAAAATGAAAAAAATAAATATATAAATGAGATCAAGATGCCAAGCGTAAAGTTCTTGACCCCACAAATGAGGTCAAGATGCCAAAAAGTTAAATACAAAATTTAACCTACAATTAATGACCTAAGAAAATAAGATGAAGATGCCAAGCGTAAAGTTCTTTTTGGTAAAGAAGTAAGAAAATAATTTAACAAGGATGAAGATGGTCAGCTATCGGGTTGGGTGCCCGAAAAGCCCGGCCCGAAATATATGTGTGTGTCTTGAGATTTAATCTATTTTGTTCTAGTTATTGACCTCACAAATGAGGGAATGGACTCTTGCTACTTTTCTTATTGTTTTTTCAATCCCAACTATTCAAATTCGTTGAGATTTGTATATAAAAAAATTTCTTTATCGAGATATGTGAATGAAAAAGTTTGAATGGTGGAATAAGAAAAAAAAGACCCTGCTTTTCTTACAAAAAAAACAGCACAAATGAGGATACACACGTGTTAAGTAGAAATCTAAAGCCAATAGTCCAAGTGTTCAATCCTCAAGAAACACCATCTACGATGTACTTTTTTATATAACTGATAAGTATTAATCGATAAATAGTAAAATTAATTTTATTAAATGGTCTAAAATATAAAAGAGTAGAGTTAAAATGCTCTATTGGTTTTGTGCCCCATTATGCTCCAATATTATTATTTTTGTTTTCAAAATTTAAACAGTCAATCTGAATTGTTCAATATGATTTTCATATTAAAATGTACTTGAATACAAAATTATATATTTTTTGAACCCTTTTTGCTATTTTTTAAGATAGGTACAAAATCATTATTTTTAGAAGATTCTGGACCATTCAAAAATAGTGAATTTGTACTTCTCTAATCAATTAATAAAAAAATAAAAAAATTTGTTATCCAAACACATTTTAGTATGAAGATCATGTTGAACGGTTCGGACGATTATTTAGACTTTGAAAATAGAGATAATGATGTTGGGGATATGATGGGTACAAAACTAATGAGGACATTTTAACCCTACTCAATATAAAATTAATCATTTTCTTCCAATCCAAAAAAATTGTAAACATTACAAAATATTTAAAATTTAATTTTCAATATCATTTTGACACGTAGATCAAATTTTTGAGCGGTATGGAGCTTGAAAACCAAAATTTGCAATTTGAAATCATAGTTCGACTCATGGTGTTATTCATAATTAATACACTTGCTCTCTCAACAAACACATACATATTTGTAATCTTTTTTTAATAGCAAGATATGCATCTGTGATTGTAATCTGTATGATTTTTTTTTTTCTAACTTTTTATCTTTTTAAGTCATACAAGTTAATAAATTAAGTAGTTCCGTCTGACACTGACAAGATAATGATAATATCTTAACTAATTTTTTCTAGAAAAATATTAGACTGTTAAAATAAGAATATTTAGCTAGAGAACCTAATTTTTATTTTCAGGTAAACCACAACAAATTTATTGTACATTAAATTTTAAAAAGATGAGTGATCAAATGATAATTTTATAACATAATTATAGTATAAGTACCAAACCTCCAAGTAAAGAAATCAGTTATAAAAAATTCTGGTTCAGAGCTTGTAGCCTCCTCTGTCCCAATCTCAAATTTGTTAAACATTTAGGAAACTAATTTTACAAATGTTGGAGATACATAGCAATGCAAACATAGTGGGAGATGCATCAATGGATGGTACTTAGCATAACAGCTCATTGAAAATTTGCAGAGTCAACCCTCCTTCTACCTTCTTCCTTTTTACTGTGATTTTCCGAAGCTCACCAGAAATAGGAAAAATGCATCAACACTTTATTCCATATTTTGATCTAATGTAACAGCTAGTAAACTTCTTGTAAATCATATATAGAACTGAGATTGTATTGTAATGACATGAATAATTACTCAATAAAGTTTAATCAATTCTCAGTAACTTAATAATATCTCTCCTCTCTCATACAGACAAATACACACACACACACATCACACATAGTACCTGTATAGCGTCAAAGTAAAATTATTTTACATATACAATTCACATACAAAAAAAAAAAACAATTATACATACATAGATCATTTTACAAGCACAGATAAGTAACACAATTACTTGTTGCCGATATTGGCATGGGTTGTCGATGTGGAGGCGACCTCAGTGGCAGAGCTATGTGGACGCAGGGGTAGGCACTTGCCTACCCCTGGACATTTTTTTTTTTGTTGGACCGGTATTGTTTTGGGCTTTGCCTACCCCTGCCCAGCTGCCCAGCTTGTCCTGCGCCTCAGCGCCTGCGCTGTGCGAAGTCACGAGAAAACAAAAAAAAAAAATCGCAGAGACCAGGTGACGGACTGAGGGAGGAGAGGCGAAGCAGAAGTGAAGAACCGACTAGGCGACTACCTCTGGAAGAAGAAGCTCCGCGCCTCCTCCTCTGCGGCTCTGGAAGAAGAAGCTTCGCCTCTGCCTGGAAGAAGCTTTGCGGCTCCGCCTCTGCCAGCCGTGCCTCTGGAAGAAGAACTGGCCCGCGGCCCGCCTGGCGCCTGCGCCTCTGGAAGAAGAAGAACTCGCCCGCCTGCGCCTCTTTAGGTATTCTTTTCACTTGTAGTCTAATTTCCGTTACCGGTCCATTTCTCGGTACCGATCGATTTCGTTGATTTGGTACCGATTTCGTTGATTTGGTAGGCCTTTCTCGCAATTTAAAAGTAGATAAGCCCAAGTTATACTTGTAAATGTCTTCAGATCGTGTCTTTAGCTTTGACTAGCAAGAGAAATGCATTCACAAAATTTAGAGCATGGTACGAGGTACGCTGCTCCTTTCAGCCGAGTGATACCTTTGGGTGAGAATTAGAATTATCAAAGAGCTTATTCTTTTAGTTTAAGTTCATGGATGTGCTTTCTGTAAGTTATACTATATGTATAAGTGACTTACATAGCCCAGAGAAGGCTTTAACATGGTTTAATTCATGTTTCAAATTTGACTTTTATAGTTTTATGTCAATTTTATACTTCGCAATTTTGGTGCCCTTTCAGTACTTAGCAGAAAATTGGATTTTGTGAGAGAGATTTGAGATAATTGGAGGCTTATATTGGGCAATTTGAGTTTACAACTTCATAAAGGGGTTAACAAAGAGTAATTGAGAGGTGATTTTGAGACATTTGTATTTATGCTCTTCATTTTATGAATTTTCAAATAAAGGCACTTGTCAGTATTTTTACAGTTTTCTGGATTTTTGGTCAAATTTTGGGATCCGATATCTTTTGATTCACTTTGAGATTTTGAATGAAACTTTCCAGTATTATGCTATGATGTATGGACTACAAGTCAGCCAATTTTCATAGTTTTTCATGGTGCTTAGCTATTTCAAAAAGAGGTGGGAAGTGATGACCTGAGCAGCAGTTTTACTGATTTTGACAGTTTTCTGGATTTTTGGTCAAATTTTGGGATCTGATATCTTTTGATTCACTTTGAGATTTTGAATGAAACTTTCTAGTATTATGCTATGATGTATGGACTATAAGTCAGCCAAATTTCATAATTTTTCATGGTGCTTAGCTATTTCAAAAAGAGGTGGGAAGTGATGACCTGGGCAGCAGTTTTACTGATTTTGACAGTTTTACCCGAACCCGAACCATTAATTTTTTCGAACCCGAATCCGATTTTTGTCTACCCCTAGCTCAAATCCTAGCTCCGCCACTGGGCGACCTCACGCAAGGCAACGGCAAACACGAGCACAACATGAGATGTCCGTGTCACGGCCCTTCCCAAGGCAGTGTATCTCGTGGGGTCGTCGGCAACAAACCACCCAATTCCTATCATTCCGAGTCTGAAGAGAAAGATAACGGTGAGAGCAACACAAAAAGCATACTGAATGTGAATGTGCGACATCATGATAGCAGGCGGAAGAGGCCTCAGCATTGCTGAAATTGCGACAAGGAAATAAAGATTCTGAATTTCACCAAGTTCGTTGGTTGGGTTGCCGGATCGGGGTGCGGGTCGAATGCACCGGCAGGGAGCTGTCCACCAGGTGCGAGGTTTTCAGCCATTTGAAGGTAGTTTGTGGTTGTTGGATCTTTTGTTTGCTTTATTTTTGTGAGCACTGATGTCATACTATATATAACTTTTTGAGGGTGTGCCGCGTGCGCTCATTTTTGCATTTGGCATCGGTCGTTTTCGAACCCCAGAATATAACTTTTGTTTGCTGAATTTAAACGACCGATGCCATCTCAGAAAATTAACAAAAGTTTAAATTCGAACTTAAACAAAAGTTAACAAAAGTTTAAGTTCGAACTTTTGTTAACTTTTGTTCAAGTTAGAATTTAATCTTTTGTTTAAGTTCGAATTTAATCTTTTGTTAACTTTTGTTTAAGTTTGAATTTAATCTTTTGTTAACTTTTGTTTAAGTTCGATTTTAATCTTTTGTTAACTTTTGTTTAAGTTCGAATTTAATCTTTTGTTAACTTTTGTTCAAGTTCGAATTTAATCTTTTGTTAACTTTTGTTCAAGTTAGAATTTAATCTTTTGTTAACTTTTGTTTAAGTTCGAATTTAATCTTTTGTTAACTTTTGTTTAAGTTCGAATTTATTGCATTGGAATCTATTTAATAGACTTTGATTGGAATCTATTGCATAGACTTTGATTGGAATCTATTGCATTGAATAAGAATTTATTTCATTGGAATCTATTGCATTGGATCAAAGTCTTAATGATAACGACCTTTAAGCATAGATCATTTGTACAGTTACAGATGCAAATGTACGTAAGAATTTATTCTTATATGAGACTTTGATCCAATTGATAACGACATATATTTTTAAAGTAAACTCATATTTTGGAGAAGGATTATTTTATTCAATCTCAAAGAAAGCTTTACAGGGGATTCCATATATATATCCGAGAGTAAATCAATCATAAACCCTAGTTATATTCTTAACTCTAGTAAGCTTAAAGTATGACTCATACAAACAGACAAGATTGTTTGAACAGACTCTAGAAGATTCTTCATAGAATAAGAAATGATGCCGTTAGCTAATTCAAGATTATTTGTGACTAGTCTTGAGTAATCCTTTGTGCTTCAACAGCCCCCCCGCAAGTTGACGGTGGAGAGACAACGGTCAACTTGTCACGTAGCAAGAGAAATCGAGGTGTGCCAAGTGCCTTTGTAAAGATATCCGCAATTTGATCCTTGGAACAAATGAAGTGAATACTAAGTTGCTTGGAAGCTACCTTTTCTCGAATGAAATGAAAATCAATCTCGACATGTTTTGTGTGGGCGTGAAACATAGGATTTGATGCGAGAAATGTTGCCCCAATGTTATCACACCACAAGATAGGAGAAGAAGTGGGGATGTGTAATTCAGCCAAAAGGAATTGTAACCACACCATTTCAGCACTAGCTAGAGCAAGACTTCTATACTCGGCTTCGGTGCTTGATTTGGATACCGTAGGTTGCTTTTTGGAACTCCATGAGACAAGATTTGAACCAAGGTATATGCAAAACCCGGATGTAGATCGACGATCATCCGGACATCCGGCCCAATCGGAATCACTATAGGCATGTAAGGTGAGAGAAGGATCAGCATGTAGAGAGAGACCAAGAGATGAGGTACCTTGTAGATATCGGAGAATTCTCTTAATGGCCGACCAATGTGTAGTGGTAGGTGCATGCATGAATTGGGAGACCTTGTTGACCGAATAGGCGATATCCGGCCGAGTAATGGTGGAATATTGCAAGGCACCTACAATTGTGCGATATAAGTGAGGGTCACTCATTGGATCACCTTCATGCCGAGATAGGGCAATATTGGCAATCATGGGAGAAGCACACGGTTTTGAGTCATGCATATTTGCTCGGATTAAGAGATCTCGAATATACTTGGATTGAGATAGGTGAAGTCATTGTTTGTGCGAACTACCTCAATGCCAAGAAAGAAATGAAGGATGCCGAGGTCCTTGATAGCAAACCGTGTTTGAAGGGTTTGGATGACATGATGAAGCAAATCGGAGGAGCTACCTGTGATGATGATATCATCTACATACACAAGAACCACAATGGTGTGCCCATTAGCCCGAAAAATGAATAAAGAGGGGTCATACCGAGAGGCAACAAAGCCAAATGCTAGAAGGGCCGATGCAAGAGTTTGAAACCATGCTCGAGGCGATTGTTTTAAGCCATAGATGGACTTCAAAAGGCGACAGACATGGTTAGGTTGAGTCGGGTCGATGAAGCTTGGGGGTTGAGACATGTAAATAACCTCTTGTAAGTCGCTATGCAAAAAGGCATTTTGGATATCAAGTTGCTTGAGGGGCCAACCATGAGAAACAGCGATGGATAGAACCAAGCGAATGGTGGTAGGGCGCACCACAGGACTAAACGTGTCAAAATAATCTACACCCTCTTCTTGAGTGAAGCCTTTCGCCACGAGTCGAGCTTTGAATCTCTCAATCGTACCATTGGCATGTCTCTTGATCTTAAAAATCCATTTGCAGCCCACAATATTCTGATTGGGGGGAGGAGGTACAAGAACCCAAAGTGCGGTTGTAAGCGATAGCATCTATTTCCTTGGCCATTGCATCTCTCCAAAGTGGATTTTGTTGAGCTTGAAGAAATGATGAAGGTTCTGTTGGAGCTTGAGAAGTGGAGGTGTAAGCCACGTGATCAGGAAAAGCGCGTACTTTCCGAGAGTTGTCTCTGGTTCGGGTTGCCATTGGGTGAACTGAAGAAGTTGCTGTAGCGTGAGGTGGGGCTGGTAAAGGAGTGGAGAAAGGAATTTGAGAGGGTAGTAGGGTTGCTGTGGAATCACGGTTAGAAGATGATGGGAGCGGTTCTGGTAGGTTAGGTTGGGAATTAAAGGGCCGGGCAGGGGTCGGTTCGGTCAGAGAATTAAAAGGTCGGGCAGTGTTGGGGCCGGATATGGCAGGAGATGAAATAGCGTGGGTAATGGGGAGAGAGGCTGTAGGGGACTGTTCTTGTTGGGCTGGGGAATTATGTAGCAGGCCTGAAGTAGTTGGGCTGTTGTGAGGATGTGAAGTTGGTTGAAAAGTAGAAAGCCGAATTATGGACAGAGGAGAGTAAGATGAGGCAAGGGTAGAGGCATCAGCTGTGGAGTCTGACTTCGGCGGAATTGCTTGAAAAGGGAACCTGGTCTCATCAAAAATAACATTTCGAGACACATAAATTTTGTTAGTAGCAAGATTTAAGCACCGGTAACCCTTTTGGGACAAAGCATAACCAATAAATACACATGGCAAGGCACGAGGCTCCAACTTGTGATCATTGTACGGTTTAAGAAGAGGAAAGCACAAACAACCAAGCACCTTTAAGGAGTAGTCGGGTGCTTTGTGAAAAAGGTTGGTGAAAGGTGGCAGGAATCGATCGGATGGAGGTAGCCGGTTTAAGAGATACACCACACTTGCAAATCATTCACTACTAGAATATGAGTTTATTGCATGGGCCAGAAAATGGCTTGTTGCATGGAGATAGCCATGCAACAAGTCCGAAAAAACTTGTTGCATGCGAATAGCCATGCAACTGTGCCCATGCAACAAGCTTCGATACAAATACTAAGTATTTGCATGGGCGCCCATGCAACAACTCTGTTTTGACTTGTTGCATGAGATTAGCCATGCAACAACGGCCCATGCAACAACTTTCAGAGTTGGCCCCGTTTGGAGTATTTGCATAGGGAGACAATGTGGGCCCCATCTGGTTATTTGCATGGTAAGCGAACGGGGGTCCCAGTTGACTATTTGCATGGCTAGGGAACGTGGGTCCTACATGACTATTTGCAAGGCTAACACACGTGGGTCCCACCTGACTATTTGCAAGACTAGGAAATGTAAGTCCCACTTGACTATTAGCATGGGAAGACTGTTTACGTTATTACATGGGTGATTATTTGCAAGGATATGAATTACATTTTTTGCATGCACTGCAGTTGTAATTATTTGCGTGAATGTACCCAAGGTAATAATAACAAGAAATTGATGCAAATTAGCATGCTCTAATTCTACAATCCTCCTTCCCTATACCAATTTGGTACGAGCCCAATGCTCTTTTAAAATTCTCAATTCCCATTCATCAAGAATTACATAAATCACATTTGAGAAATTTGTAGAAAGCAACTAATAAACATTGACCAACATAGTATAATCGTCATACATAGAACCAAAATTATAAAAACATTAAAACAACATTGATAATAAAAGACTTAACTTCTAAATATACCCAAAATGTAACATCCCAAAGAAGCATTCACAAAATAAACTCAACCCCATGAGTTAACAAAGTATACCCAGAATATAACAAAAAAACTTTACCCTAAATATTGACATCCACACTAAACCTCTGGGGTTCACGCCGAAGGTTGATTGCCTTCATAAAAAAGCCTAAAGTAGACGAAGGCCAAACAACCACCACAGAAGCCAAAATAGAAAAATCAGCAACTATCAAAATCCTAATATCAAGAAAATAGGAACACTATTATCAGCAGATTAGCAACAGCCAGATCGCACCAAGGAAAACCCTTCTAGCAAGTTTTGTAGCTGAATTACAGGTTAACTGAAATGTTACACACTTGGGAAGAGAATTCTAAAGCTAAAAAGAAAGAGAAGTATAATGAAGAAGAGATGCATACCTGAGACGGAGAGCACCTCTGGTTCTGCAGAATTCTTAAATGACGCTTATTGCGCTGCCTGACATGACTTGTTGTCGCTGCACATATTGGGAAAATTATAAAGAAGATGAAATTAGTGTGCTAGAAGCAATTGCGGTAAACCTAAGACAGTAGTAGTGCATAACTGTTGCTATAGCGAATCCTAGAACAACACACAATTCTGTCATATAAAGAACTTACAAAAGCAAAGAGCTTTATCTATTATGGCATTCTCAGGTAAATGAATGTTGTATTAATGCTTTATTAGAGAATAATTATTAAAATCTAGCGGTCAAACTTTTAATTTTTGGTTTTTTAATGGTCCATAGAAGCTACTGATAATTTTGCATAAATCTATGAGTTAATTGTTACCTTTTAAATATAAGAATGCATCCATTGCATCTCTCCTCTGTACCATGAGGCCATTTAACTGGGCATATTGTGAAGGAAGCTCATATGCAGTAGAAATAAAACAATAAGTTTTGTAAGAAATTATACTTCAAGATTGAATTAGCACTTTACGAAGATTGGAGCTAATTTGGACGTTCTATTTTGTAAACAAATGTCTTTATTTCTCCATCAATGCTACTTGACCTCTCTACTTTTATTTTATTTTCTTCCTTCAAAATTGGATAGCCAACTTCTTGTGCAAATTGCAGATCATTGGTTACCAGCATATGTCTAAAGAGCACATAATTCAGTCAAATTGCACATGGGTAACTTACAATGAAATTTAATTTTTTTTCCGGGCAGCAAATGTTATGCTATCAATTGTAACTGAGTTGGTGGCCAGATTAATTTGCATCGCTGCTGTCTTTTAGCAAGTCAACAATTTATCTTTATGAAAACTTTTTGTTGCCTGGCCAAAGACAAAGGGGCACGCTAGAGATATAGAATTAGAAATAGTTTATGTCAAATTGGTGGTGGGGGCTCCCTTACTGGTATCAGGTTGGTGCCAATTTGAGACTATTCAGGTTGAGTACCTATAGTTATCAAAATTTCTGAATTCATGGTGATCCAAGTACCATACAAGATACAATAGTAAATGAGCCTTAGAATATATTTTCCTTTTCTGATCTCATTGTAAATGCAAAGCAGATCAAGCGTGAAATTTCTACAATGAAGTTGATCAAGCATCCCAATGTTATTCACATGTATGAGGTTAGTTGGGCATTTTATAAGTTCTTCATCATTTAATTATTTTAAAATCTCTATTACACAATTTTTTCTTTCTCTTTATTTGGGTTGTGCTTGGGCTTCATAGGTGATGGCTAGGAAGACCAAGATTTACATAGTCATGGAACTCGTCACTGGTGGTGAACTTCTTGACACAATTGTAAGATATTACTCTAAACCTGTTTTCCACATTCAATTTTGGGGATCAAACAACCTGGATAACTGGTTGGTTTTTGTACAGTCCCGCAAAAGCAAAGGAAAGAAATAAGACTTATCTATACTATAAAAGAAAGGCATCCACTACTGTTTTCCACTATTGGTTGAATTGAACTGGTACACCGACCGTACCTATGAGTTTCACTGTGTTGGCGACCCTAGCCCGAAACGGGATCTTGCTTGACCGTTTGAGAGGTGGGAATAGGCAGCGGCGATCGGAGGAGATGTTGCTTGGATGAGGCGGAGGGTTTGCGGAGATCGCCACTGTTACCTTTTGACATGATTTACATGAAAAAGAGAAGTTATTTAAATTTTGGCAAGTAAAAAAAAGGTTTCAAAAAAATAATTTCATTGAGGCAATCCATCGAACACCTTGTAAGCAAGAAGGATATACATATGAACCTTTTGACATTTTCTAATTTAGAATGCCTTTGTAAGATTACTAAACAACTGGACCGAACTAAAACGGTTTAAACACGATGGCTCAACCCACATGTCACCACGAGCATGACTGAGACAAGGAAAAACAAAACGGTTTAGGCAGATTTACCGTAAGTGCTTTCAAATCGCAATTTTGACGACAACGGAGAAGGCCGTGCCGACCAAGCCTTGGTACCGATCCCGCCTGTCAAATTTCAAATCGCAGTTTTGATGAGGGTGGAGAAGGAAGTGGAGTGGGTTTTGGGAAGAGAGGAAGTGTGGTGCCAGGAGCGGCTGATTGGGGGCCTGAGAGGAAATGGTTGGGCGGGGGATCAAGTGAGGGTTTAGGGTCTGGGGGGAACGAAAATTTTGTGACGAAAATTTGAGAGGGAAAGTCATTTTGGGAGGGATAAGAAATTAGTGGGGGTTTAGGGTTTGGCGGGGAGAGAAATATCACAGGGAGAAAGTGAAAGTGAAAATTGAGGCGGGGAACGAAATATCAGAGAGGGAGAAGTGAAAATTGGAAAATAAATCTGCTGTTAAAATTGAGATTCGTGCATGAAAAAGTTATTCATTGAGATTCGTGCATGAAAAAACTTTGAATGGTTGGAATTCAGAATAACAGGACCCTTTTATTCCATTCGAATAACAGCAGATTTATTTCCTGAAAATGGAGGAGGTACAGATTTTAACAGAGTAGTTTTAGCTTCAAGCAGTGTGTTAAATGTATTGGACGCTAATTAAATTACATAGGTTGTGTGCTGTATAAAATCAAAACTGCTCTACTAACAAAAATGTCTTAAATGAAGATATCAGGATTATTCATTACCTATCGGACAGCTTGGAGCTTAGTATTTAATAATTAGGTAATTTATGTATATCAAATAATATGAAAAAATTTCAAAAAAAATTAATTACGTCTTCTATGGCCAAATCATACTAATAATTGCCAATTTTATACACCTTTATCATTATTTGCCCCTCCAAATTTAACAAATATTTGTGAACCATTCATTTTCACGTGAGCAATTGACGGTCGATCTGCAACGAAATGATTACAAATTTGTTTTCAAATGTAATTAATTGAATATCTTATTGTTGTAATTAATTGAATAGGATTAAAATTACATATGGTATAATGTCTAATTGTTTCTGTTTACTAGTGATAATTAAGCTGATAATAAGCTAGTTCAACATTAATTTAATAACATAATTTAATTGGAAATGATATTAATAAAATTTATGCGATAACACAGTGTTGGACATATTTGTATTATATTATTAAATGATCTTGACAAATGAAATTGTATAGCATCACATCTATTTTGCATCAATGACTCATATCTATTGTAGTTGAACATAGCACATGAACTCTTGTAATGTGAGTTAATGAAGACCCACAAATATACGTCGTATGATGGTCAATCGGAACCGTTAAAATTGAAGAGTATCACATTAAAATCATTACAGTGAAGTTTGATGAAATTTTATGTTCATTTACCTATCCACCAAGCTCACGGAATATACAAACATCGTAGGGTCACAAACACTTTGCGTTGGATCGAGGCTTCGACATAAAGAAAGTTCAGATTTTTTTGGTTGGTACAGTTCAATGTTTTCTCTTGATCATTTAAAAAATAATTTGGAAGTAATTTATTGCGGATCGACCGTCGATCGCTCATATGAAAATGAATGGTCCGCAATTGTTGGCTCAAATTTAAGAGGCAAATAATGATGAAATTATATAAAATTGACAATTACAAGCATTATTTGGTCACATGGTATGTAAAAATGTAGAAAATATTTTTTTAGAAATTTATCATATTATTGTTTGTACAAAATTCACCAATTTCATCATTTATTAATACGAGTCGTTTGATGGATGATGAAGAGTCGGGATTACCAATGGATGTCTCCATTATAGGGGCTGTTAGCAAGAGGTTCATTTCGTTGGGGTGACATAATATTTCTGTTTTGATTTGTACTAGATGCAATCATCTGTCTCCTTTAATAATCGTGCTAACTCTGATCATATGGTCCCGATCTAACTAAAATTATTATGTTACCTCAGGGGACATAGGTAGATGTATTGTAAATGTGATACAGATAACCCCTCTGTAAACTCTCTGGGACTTGGTTGTTTTTCTTTTTGAAAACCAAATCGACTAAACCCTCTCTAAAACAAATGGAGAAATCTCAAACCGATAACAAATACATTTAGCACGAATCTTAAAGGCTCCCCTCTCTATTTCCTTGCTTTGACAACTGGCCCCCACTTCCTCCTTCCCCTCTTCTCCATTTATTGGACCAGAGACCCATCTCTCTGTCGTTTTCCTCTCTGTCCCGCTGCCCCCACATACCCACACTCTCTCTCTCTCGTTCCTTCGTGGAGAAGGAAACGGAGGCGAATCGGAATTTGAATTCTCTCTTCCACGCGACGAAGTGAAGAAAGATGCAAGCCACGGTGGTCGTACCGACCTTTGCCAACACACAGATTTGGAAGCCTTTCCTTCGGTAAATCCCTTTTACGCCTTCTTACTTGTGAATTTGGGTTGAATCTCTTGACTTGTATGCGATTGATTGCTGATTTGTGTTTGAGTTGGGGCTCGTTTCTAAAATTGATCACGTGATGTTAGGTATCGTTTGTTCAAGTAATTTTCCTTGGTGATTGAGCTCGTGGACTTGGTGGCTAATTGAACGGCGAGGCAGAAAAGATGCGATTCCAAACGAGTCTTGTGGTCGTGGTATTCCTCCTCTCTCATTTATGTTTCTTACTCTTGACGGGTTTGCAACCCGTTAAGCTTTGCTGGTTGATTCGGTTTGTGTGATATGACATGTTGGTCGATCTCTTGTTGTGTCTTGAGCTTGTGAATTGAAATGTTGAAATGAGCCATTAACTCCTTGATTTGTGAAATATGTGAAATCTGAAATTTCTGTGCTATTGTAAATTGATGCACTGTTCTTACCTGATTAGTGTTGTTGTGCTTGATTTTTTTTTTAACCGGCCTTGCAAATTTCCTGTTTTCTATTAAGGCTTGAGTGCTTTGAATCGGTTAGAACTCTTGCATTAAATTAAAGTTGTTTATGAATAATCTTGAAGGGTTCACATCTTCCAGGGGACCTCTGATCTCGATTCGTGTCTTACCTCTTATTTGAATTGTGGAAGGAAACGAGTACTGGTACACTACTTTAAAAAAAAAATGTCAGGGATCAAATTGGAAATATTAAACTTAAGGGTCTGATTTGCTAAACTATGTGGCTTGTGATAATTTCCCTTATCAGAGGGTCTTATGTGTTAATTTGGAAAATTTTGATTGAATGAATTCCGCTGGAAACCGAAACAGAATTAGAATGTGATATTATGAAATATAAATCGGTCTCGATAGATCTTGATATATGACTTGTATCCCTTTTCATTGTGTTAGCAATACAATACCAGTGTTGAAATTTCGAAACAGTGAATTAAAAAAACCCTTATAAATTCTCCAACCTAATGCTTATGCCAGTGTCCACTATACTCCTGTAAAAGGGTTTGACTCAATTTAAAGTTTTGATATGTTGTTTAATTTTATTAGTCACAGAAGGTCATTTCTGTGCAGCGTTAGTCATGATGGTAAGAGACTAAGAGCCATTACAGTTTTAATTAAGTTGGCCACTGACTATACTTGGTGATCAAATTAATCTAACTTGCTCCCCTTGCATGTACTGTACCAATCCATTCATGTAATCATCCCATTTTTAGTGAGGCATTTTTTTGCCAGAAGCTAGAGTTAATTATTTTGGTCCTAGGCATTGAGACTCCAGGCATTGAGACTGGAGTGAAGTTGATAAATTTGATATTGCAGTAGTGGTAAAGACCAACCTGATGCTAGTTAGGTACTATTATACAATACTTGGATTGATCATTTATTCAAGTTTTACTCTTTCTTGTTTTCTATTATTTTTGTTCCTTAATTGGAAAGGGATGCATCATAATGGCTAACTGTTAAGTTTGTTGCCGACAGACTTCCTTGATCCCACCACTGCCTGGTATGATCATTAGTTAGTCAATACTGCTAATTGCAAGGTCTCTTATTTACAATAATACTGCTAATTGCAAGGTCTAATTAATAATTGTCACATCTCCTCTTAATCAGTCCCTAAAAAATCTGCTATCTCACTCTTAATCAGCCCCTAAAAAATGCTAATTACAAGTAAACTTGCTGTGTTCTTTGCTTGCTGGTATCCAAATCAACCTCTGAACTGATATGGTTAGGTCAAATTTGGAAGAAGTGCTGATTTGTTTAATGTAAAACCTATGTATTTACTAGCTATACATTCCTATGCATTACACCTAGTTTACTTAACCTAACCAGTATAGTAAGCAAGGCATAAGAATAAGTTTAGTTTTGATGTACATGTGTAAAATAATCAGTAGTATTGTCCTAGCAATAAAATAAAAGAATAAAGGGCATTTCTGTAAAATAAGTAAATAAAAGGCGTCTACTGACAAAGAATATGAAATGAGAGCATGAAAATATAAATGAATATATCAAGGTCACTTGTCTTATGTTACTGTACCTATACCATATCGACACCAAACATCAAAACAAAAAACAAAGCAACTGGTATTAGGGGTACAAAGACAAAAATTGAATAGAATCCTGAATTTCTGATTTCTTTTGTTATGATATAGAAAGCATAATCAAATCGTTGCATTTAAGTTGCATTTAAGTTGAATTTGTTATTTTTCTTTTGTTATGATAAGAATTTTTTTTTACCTGCATTGATATCTTCTTCAGATTTATTGCATCAAAACATAGAGAAATTTCCTTTTATGACCATGTAATAATTTTTGAAATCTTTCTTGTAGGAAGGTGGCTGTCTAATTAAAATAGGATGTAAGCTGCACATAATTTTTAAGAGCAGATAGAGAGTGAAAAAACACTAGTTCGAGCATTTAGTAATAAATTAGACAATATATGCTGTGGTAATATTGCTTTGGATGTATCATTTGGGTCAAAGCAAACACATGTTTCATTTTTTGAATCGCAATCCAGTTGCAAAATTTCTCTCTGGAAGCCATTTCAATGAAATTATATATTTTGATTCCTCCCCCTGATTTGCAAATAGTATGGTTTTGTAATTAATCCTCTCACATAAACTCTTGATTTGGATAGGTAAATGCTATAATTTTTGTATGGTACAATGCTTTTAATTTTTGTATTGAGATGTAATGATATTTTCTTAGATTTAAGATTTGTAAGTTCTTTTTATAATTACAAGGGTGCTAGTTCCTTTTGCACAAGAGTAAGCAAGCAATAGACTGGAGCATCACAGAATTTAGTTACAACAGGAATTAGTTAGTTAACCTTGCTGTTAGGACTATAGTTAGACATTAACTGATGTAGTGAAGAGATTAATCAAGCCACTGCGTGGGCTATAAAAGAGAGATGCAATACCACTTTGTAATTATTCATGTTGTTGTGATTTATAATAAAAATCATCACTAAAAGGAGATATAAAAAAAACAGAAATGAATTTTACCAGGAAGTAAACAATTGCATGGGCAGGAATTAAACTAGTTGCATGGGCAATCTCATGCAATTAATGAGAACTGTCAGTCCAGACTATTTGCATGGGCAAGTAGCGGACTATTTGCATGGATTTTTAATAAAATATAATATAAACAGGGGGTTAAGTAGTTGCATGGGCATGGGATTAAGTAGTTGCATGGACCTTTAATAAAATATAATATCTAAGATGTGGTCAAGTAGTTGCATGGGCATGGGGTTGAGTTGTTGCATGGACCTCCAATTAATTATAATATCTGACATTCAAAATGTATTTGCATGGGAAGATAGAAAACAGTTGCATGGTTGTACATTACGCATTTACATGGGATACTTGTTGTATGGGCTTTGCCTTGCAACAAGTTTTACGAATTCAGAAATGTCATTTTTTTAGCATGGGCCGTTCCTATCATGCAACAAACTAATGCTGCCCATGCAATAAACTCATATTTTAGTAGTGATTTTAAAGTAAACTCATATTTTGGAGAAGGATTATTTTATTCAATCTCAAAGAAAGCTTTACGGGGGATTCCATATATATATCCGAGAGTAAATCAATCATGAACCCTAGTTATATTCTTAACTCTAGTAAGCTTAAAGTATGACTCATACAAACAGACAAGATTGTTTGAACCTTCTAGAAGATTCTTCACAGAATAAGAAATGATGCCGATAGCTAATTCAAGATTATTTGTGACTAGTCTTGAGTAATCTTTTGTGCTTCAACATGTATACAAATGTAAAAATGAGCGCACGCGGCACACCCTCAATAGAAGACATTCATCATTGTCTATTAAACCACCTCTGAAAGCCTCAACTTCTCACAAAAATTCAGCAAACAAAAGATTCATCAACCACAAACTACCTTCAAATGGCTGAAAACCTCGCACCTGGTGGACAGCTCCCTGCCGGTGCATTCGACCCGCACCCCGATCCGGCAACCCAACCAACGAACTTGGTGAAAGTCGGAATCTTTATTTCCTCGTCGGCAATTTCAGCAATGCTGAGGCCTCTGCCGCCTGCTGTCATGATGTCGCACATTCACATTCAGTATGCTTTTGGTGTTGCTCTCGCCGTTATCTTTCTCTTCGGACTCGGGATGATAGGAATTGGGTGGTTTGTTGCCGACGACCCCACGAGATACACTGCCTTGGGAAGGGCTGTGACACGGGCATCTCATGTTGTGCTCGTGTTTGCCGTTGCCTTGCGTGAGGTCGCCTCCACATCGACAGCCCATGCCAATATCGGCAACAAGTAATTGTGTTACTTATCTGTGATTGTAAAATGATCTATGCATGTAAAATTGTTTGTTTTGTATGTGAATTGTATATGTAAAATAATTTTACTTTGACGCTAGGTACTATGTGTGATGTGTGTGTGTGTTTGTCTGTATGAGAGAGGAGAGATATTATTAAGTTACTGAGAATTGATTAAACTTTATTGAGTAATTATTCATGTCATTACAATACAATCTCAGTTCTATATATGATTTACAAGAAGTTTACTAGCCGTTAAATTAGATCAAAATATGGAATAAAGTGTTGATGCATTTTTCCTATTTCTTGTGAGCTTCGGAAAATCACAGTAAAAAGGAAGAAGGTAGAAGGAGGGTTGAATCTGCAAACGGATTGGATACGGATCAGATAGTGGTAAAACCATATTTGTATCTGATTTTATATTTCAAATATATATATGAATACAGATATTTGATTTTACAATGGTCAATTACATATTTTTTGATAATATATATTAAACTATATGGTATATGAGGAGGGATCGAATTACATCTTTTTTTTTTACACTTACCATTTTCAAAGTCCAAATAGTCGATCCAAACCGTTCAACATGATGGATATATTAAAATGTGCTTGGAGATCAAATTTTACATTTTTTTTAATTTTTTTACTATTTATTAAAATGGTTACAAAATCGTTGTTTTCATACCATTGAAAAACATCGATTTTGTAACCATCTTAATAAATAGTAAAAAAATTCAAAAAAAAATGTAAAATTTGATCTCTAAGTAAATTTTAATATGGTGATCATGTTGAACGGTTCGGATCGACTGTTTGAATTTTGAAATCGCAAAATTGACCTATAAAAAAATAGTGTTAAGATGTGTCAAAAAAAAAGGTGTAATTGAATCTCTCCTCATGGTATATATATCTACTGTTTGAATACGAATAATTAAAATTTAAAACTATATTTATATCTGTATCCGTACGGATATTCAGATATCGAATATCTGTATTTAATTTTCGAATACGGACAGATAGACTCGTTTGCATCCCGTAACTACATCTATATTACAAACATAAAAACATAAGATTGCTACTATCCAGACATTTCGTTATCGTATTGAATTGATCCATGATAAATTATTTAAATAAATTGAAAATATAAGCCATTAAACGGTTCACATTAAATTACAGATGATATCATGTTAATTTGTTGCTATAGAGGTTTTTGGAGGCCCACGTAATGAATAAAAGCCTTTAAAAACTATTCACATTAAGCCCAAAATTTATGGTTGATAATTCTCGCTAGGGTTTTACAAAGTCTTATCGTTTAATAAATATTAACAGCGCTAATTTTTTCTGTTAGACAAAATGAGAAACTACGTCCCACAGTGGAGAACAGAAAAAAAAAAAAAAAAAAAAGTGGTGCGCATTCCCAACTAGAGCACCAAATTGGTACGCTTCGCCAGCTGGCGCACCAGCCAGGATTGGTGCACGTTCCTAGAGTGCGTGGGTGACAACTTTTGAAATCTAGAGTTTTAGGTGGTTGTTTAATTTCGAATTATTATGATGGTAACTAACAAAATTTCAGAGTATTCTTACTAGGAGTGACAAAAAATGGGTAAAAAATAAGTGGTTAGTAACCAATAAGTGATAATTTTATTTCAAGGAAACCACAACAATTCTATTGTACATTAAATTTTAAAAAGAGGAGGGCAAAAATGATAATTTTATAACATAATTATAATTATAGTATAATAAATACTTCAAATCTATAATAAAACAAATTAGTTCTCAGAATTTTGGGGAGTTGTAGTCTCTCAGTTCCAATTTCAAGTTTGTTAAACATTTAGGAGACCAATTTTAAAATTAAAGGTTGTATGTGTAGAAATGTTCCCTGGGTCACATTACTGGATCCGACCTTTAAAAGCAGATGCGCAAATTACTAATTAATATTTTAGAACAGTTAAAATTTTCCAGGTAAAAATTCATGAATTATAATACTTGTTATATCGTATAAATCAATTTTTAATGTGTTTTGGGACTTTATTTCATAGCTTTCCTACTTGGAACCAATTTAATATGGTGACACACTATTCTACATATGCATCAATAACACTATTCTAAATCAATACTGCAATTCAACCATCAATTCATATAACCCATTGAATCATATCCGTTACACTTTGGTCAAATTTAAGTATGTGAAGAGTTTGAATCTGACTTTTTTCTCTCTTTAGATTCATTTTTTTACATATTGTGCTCTCTTCTCTGTCAAATGCCCAATTTAACTTATTTTCATATTCTACACAACTTTCTTCTCATGAAATAGATTTAAATTTAAATTTAAATGTTGTTGTTGGTAAATAAGGTACCTAGAGGAGGTGAATATGGAGCCTTTTAAAATTTAAAGCTAAGTTAAGTAAATTAATATTCACCACTAATGATTTTAACTAACGTGTGCTTGAGTTATTCTTGACGAAAACTAGAATAACTTTAACCTAAGCAAGTGTGCGTAAAATAAATAGAAGAGTTAAGAGACACTTGACATGAGAGTTGTTTACGGAGTTCGGCACTAACGCCTACGTCTCCGGAGCTCGTGACCTTCGAGATGGAGCACCTTTCTTTACCCAATGAGAAAAGAGTACAAGGTGAAACCGGTGAGTCCTTACAAAGTTTGGGAAGTCACACGGCCGGAGCACGAAAATGGCTCACGAGCACTAAAGGCTCAAATGTATGAAACAAATAAGATGATCACTAAAGGACCACTTTACTTGTTACACAAGATTGATTGTAGTTAAATATGCTTGAGATTGTTGTATGAATATTGAAGTTGTGTGCACAACTAACAATATTTTTTTCTAGATCTGAAAAAAAATCAGAATATTGCAATTGGGTGCGGCTAGAGTTATTCTCCAAACCTAAATTTTACTTCTATTTATGAAGAGAGAAGCAAAATAAGGTATCTGGCCTTAATCGTTGTAACAGTAGATTAGGCGTTAAAACGGTTAATCCCAGATAGCAGGTTTGGCTGCGCTAGAAAACCCTAACGCTTATTAGCCTTTATAATAGTTGTCACAACGGTTAACTCTCTGAAAATTTCGGGGTTCCGTTGCATCGGCTGTCACAATGGAATAAATCAATTTGACTGTATTTTGGAATTATGATTTATTTCGTTGTAACGATTAATGTCAAATACTTCAATCTCAAGCATGTTTTACTAATTTTACAGACTTCTAAACCTAATCTTGAGGTGATGCTTCTAGATCCAAAACTTGATTTTTCATGACTCATCCTTGATTAATATTGCAATTAATCATTTATCCTTGATGCATATTGTAGCAATTTATATCGTCATGAACTTGCACAATATCTCAAGACAAGAAACCGTAAAATTTAACAAATATATGTTTTGCAAATCTAGTCAAACAGACAAGTAGATTATGACACAATCCAACAGTTGTTTTCAGTTCTCATCAAATAGATTTATATTTAAATTTAAATGTTGTTTTCATAATGCACACATAATTTCAATCTAAATTTTTTGTCTCTATCAAATAAATTTAAATGTTGTTTACATATTTTGTTTTTTTCATCCATGTGATAAACTCGTTTCCTTGATCGATATTTTGTCTTCATATTTTAATATTGTTAATTAGTATTTGTATCATAAAGTTCATATAAGCTCAATTTCTGACAATTATTCATTCTGTTTGCACCCCTACCATTGATGTATCTGAAATATATTTTAAACTATCAGTTCAACGTGTTGCATCATATAACACTATTACAATTACATTTTTGTCATACTATTTTGAACTACACGTGATACCAAAGCTAAAAAACAAGTTTTTTTTTATAGCATTAGTCATTAACCGTTGGCGTCTCAAGGTTAATTTAGTAACTCAAGTATTCTACACCACACTGCGACTCACTTTTTTAATTATTTTAACTCAAGTATTTTGCACCTCCTTTGCATTATATCTGTTTAATAATACCAAAATAATATCAACTTTGCATTATATCTGTTTAATAATACCAAAATAATATCAACAAGTGGACTACTCTTAGATGATTTTTCTTTTAAATAGAACTAAAAAATAGATTAAACGAAATCATCACAAACTATGTGGAAATTACAAAAAACAACTCCAGTTTATTTAAGTTTGTTTAAATTGCTTTACTGTTGCTATTTTTCTTTTTTGTCTATCTTTTCTTCTCATCACTTGGGCCATTGTCTAGACAATCTTTTTCCTTCTCTATTTTCCCTTTTTACCCCTGTACACATCACTGGATTTCCATTCCGGAAATCTAACAACTTTGTAACTGTTTATGGTTAATCTAAATGAGGACGTGATCCTTATTGTTTCTCAAAAAAAAAAAAAAAACAACTCCAGTATTTTTGGTGGAGGAAGAAAATAGGTTAAACCAAACCAGTGCTTCGGTGGAGCCAATTTCTGACCCGGTTGTGGAGCAAATCTTTCTCTAACCCTCCACCGATGGTTCAGTGGAGGTGTGATTTTGACATTGTTTTTAATATTTTGAATATTTTAATATTTTTCTAAAAACAATATTAGAGAAATAGACAAAGTATCTTAAATCTAAATGTACTAGAATGACCACCAAACAAAATAGTTGAACTATATTAAAATTTTGATGTCTAGAAGGACCACAAAACATTTTTAGTCCGGATTTATTGTGGTTAAACCAAAATTAAAATATTTAAATCCGAATTATTGAATGTAGTTCAAACTCTAGAAAAAAATAATGTCGATGTTGTTTTTTATTTTATTTTGTAAATACAAATTCTATTAAAATTGACATTTATAACGGGAAAAGTATTTGCACTAACAATTTCATATTGATCGTAGAAACAAAATCTATCGTTTTCAATTGGGGTCTTAGATTCACAGTGACAAGATTCGCGAATTATATCCGAATTATATCTGAATAATTCGTTTTTTTGGTGATACCGAACCGAATGCCGAATTATTTGGTTGACCAAACTTTGACCGAATTATTTCCGAATATTTCATGAATTTTACGAACTTTTTCCGAATTTTCCGAATTATTTGCAAATTTTTGCTGAATTTTTCCCTGAATATTTTTTTTTGTTTTTTGGTTTTTTTGCTTTCTTGTAGGGCTGAGATCTCTGATTCGAATTATTCGGAATCATTTTCGAATTATACCCGAATTATTTCCGAATTACGAATTTTCGACCTAACCCGAATAATTCATTTGTCACTGTGCTTAGATTATGACATAGGACCAAATGCCCTTGTTGTCTTTTGTACCGACATTCCTTCTAGAATTTCCACTCGAACTCCGACTCCTTTATGGGTAAATATTTTAAAGAGCAGATTTTGCTTCATGAAGCGCACTAATCATATGTTGCTGTTTTCATTCTATATTCCGGGCGCTGCATGAGGTTATATTTGCTCTGTTAAAATATTTACCCTCCTTCATTCCTCTTCCTCCCAAGTGGCCAAGTCGCAATTTATTATATTTTGCTATTATAAAAGTGGCTGCTCCATTCAAGAAAATTGACAAGCCACGAGCAAAACCTACGAAGAAAGGAAAACGATAAAAAAATCATAAAGGTGTAAAGAAGCTCTACATGTCGATGATCGCTCTCAAGTTAATTAGCTCTTTTTTCTTTTCCATCTAATTTTCCTTTATTTTTCTATTTTCTCAAGTAAGGCATTGTCTTCTTTTTCAACTTGGTTATTTAATGGTACTCACACTTGCTTGTGTGTGCGTGTGAACAGAAAGAAGGTTTTCAATAATTCCAACAATAGAACTATTAATTGTTCATAATTATGTAACTGAGCGTTATAAGTTCCATTTCAATCCCTTTGTGAACTAATTATAGTACATGATGCTTTCACCAAATTTTGCATTAGGTTGAAGGGGAATAAAGCGGCCTTGGATGTGTTGGCCAAATCATATTTTAATAGGCTCCAACAGCATAAACTCTTCTCTACTAATTCACAGTCAGGAAGGTAGCATTTTTAATTTTTCCTTTCTTTTCTCTGTCAGGCAGAAATTTTCTCATCAGCTACATTTTTCACCTGCCTTGTTTATCAATGTCAAATTCTTTTATCAAAACAAAGCACACAATTTCATTACTGCATTTAATTATTGTTTGAACTCTTTCTTTTCTACATTTAAGTTTGTGCTGCATGCCATAAGGCTAAGATAGTTGCAATTTTGCACAAATTCAGGCTAGCAGGAAAAATTGCTCTGATAACTGGTGCAGCCAATGGAATAGGCAAAGCAACTGCCATCAAATTCATAGAAAATGGTGCAAAAGTTCTCCTTACAGATGTGCAAGATCATTTAGGCAAATCAATTGCAAATGATCTTGGCCCAAATGCCATCTTTATGCACTGTGACGTCACTAATGAGGAAGAAATCTCCAGCGCAGTTGATCATGTTGTGGGCCGGTATGGACGGCTTGATGTAATGTATAACAATGCTGGCATTGTTGGGACAATGGCACCAACAATAATTGATTTGGAGCTTGCAGGATTTGATCGGACCATGGCAGTTAATGTCCGTTCAATAGTTGCTGGGATCAAGCATGCTTCTCGCGTAATGATCCCGTGCCAAGCTGGAAGTATCATTTGCACAGCCAGCATAGCAGGTTAGTTGTATTTGGAATTCTCTTAATTAATTGGTTGTATAAGAATGGCTATTTAGTACTTGGTAGGGCTAACTGATCAGAATAAGTAAATAATTGATCATTTTTTCATTGACTGGTTATTGGGCATTTTCTCATTGAATTTTTGCAGTAATGACTGGGTACCTTGTATACAAAGTAGTATCTACTTGATTTTAGGTAGCAACCAGTACAGTGATCTTTGGGCCTGATCGTGCCCACAGTACCGAAATCATATGCATGCTTATATTGAAAGCTTGTATGCCACTGTAAAACAAATTAGCATAGAACAGGAGGTATGATTTGTCAGAAAGATGTACATATTTTCTCAGTGTAACTACAAAAAAAATTAAAATTAATTTGTAGATTGGTCAATTTAATGTTAATAGGTTTGCTTGGAGGCATAGCAGCCCATGACTATACAGTGTCAAAGGCTGCTGTAATAGGCTTGGTAAAATCAACAGCAGCAGAACTAAGCCAACATGGTATTCGAGTGAATTGCATATCGCCGCATGCAACACCTACGTCAATGAGTGTAAACTTCTTCAAAAAGACTTTGAATATTAATGATGAGAAAATAGTTGTTGAGACGATGCAGAATATGTGGGAATTCAAGGGGGCCAGATGTGACGCAGCTGATATTGCTGACGCTGCTGTCTACCTGGCTTCAGATGATGCGAAATATATCAGCGGGCATAACCTTGTGGTGGATGGTGGTTTTACCTCTTTCAAAAGGTTGAATTCTACTCCACCTTGATTCTCTTTCTTTGGGGGTTTTTGAGGAGTTGGCAAGTTAATTTGTTGGCAAGTTTATTTGAATTTCTTATTGAATATTTACTTCCTGCTCAAGGTTTGCCAGTATTTTTTTTTTTAAAGAAAATATATGGAACTCTTATGCTGTTGTGTTTCTCAGAAGTAACTGGAACACTGTCTATAGGAATTTCACTATATGAATTTGCTCTTTACATAAATTACAAACCAAAATATGAAAAAAATTAGAAAATCCGTCTAATAATCTACAAGACTACAATTATGTCAACTATAGTAATCCAGAGTGGGGGGGGGATTTAGATCCAATGAGATTATCACTCACATATTATCTTCAATTGCAAAGTACAAATAGTCGATCCGAATCACTTCACATGCTCTCCATATTAAAATGTGCTTGGAGAACAAATTTTACTATTTTTTAAGATATGTAGAAAATTATTGTTTAAAAATAGTAAAAAAATTCAAAAATATAAAATTTGGTCTCAAAGCATATTTTAATTTGTAGATCATGTTGAGCTGTTCATATCAACTGTTTGGACTTTCAAAACAGAGATAAGAATGTGAAGTCTGAAAAACATGAGGTATTTGAATCCTTCTCATATAAGATGGATATCTTCAATCCATGATTAACTTATATAACATTAAAAATCATCCAATTTATATTTGTCTTGACTAAGAAGATTTGTTGGTTCATAGATTTTGTTGGCAAAAAAAGATAATAAGGATCAAGACGGGACATAATAACAAAAAAGATAATTATTACCAGAGGGATGCTTCGGTGGACATAAGGACCTATTTGTAAAATGAGTACTATTTTCATTTTCAAAGTTCAAACCGTCGATCCGACCGTTCAACATTATCTCCATATTAAAATGTACTTGGAGGTCAAATTTTACATTTTTTTGAATTTTTTTACTATTTATTAAGTATTTTACAAATTCAATGGTCTGAATTTGACTAGTTTTTGTAAAATACTTAATAAATAGTAAAAAAATTCAAAAAAATGTAAAATTTGACCTTCAAGTACATTTTAATATGGAGATAATGTTGAACGGTCAGATCGACTGTTTGAACTTTGAAAATAAAAATAGGACTCATTTTACAAATAGGTCCTTATGTCCACCGAAGCAAATGCCTTATTACAAACTGTCAGCATCATTTTTAAAGAAATTGTTGTATGAGGTCTGTACTGTGACTGGTACATATGCTACAGTATAAATAACGTTGAACAAAGGAATGACACGCATATTAGTACCATAGTTTGAAAGCCCGAATCCATACATACCCGGTGAGGTTTATCCTTTTTGGTCTTACTTCTGGACCCCACAACACCAATTTTTTTATTAATCGAAAATAAAAATAAAAAATATTGCGAAAGGGTGGCGTTTATGTTGGAAATCGAAATATAGGTAAACGGGATCATTTATCCCGTCCTACGAGACGTGACAATTTATCCCGTCCTACGAGACGTGACAATTTATCCCGTCCCACTAATTCAAATTCGTAACTCCGCTAACCTAATTAACTAAGAAAAAAAAAATTGTAGGATGGGTTAATCTATCCCGTCTCACTTTTTTATCCTTTTTAACTTATTAACTAAGAATAGAAGAAACAAAATAAAAAAAAATTGTGGGACATGATAGATTATCTCGTCTCACAAATTTTTATTTTTTTCCTCCGCTGAACTTATTAACTAAGAAAAAAATCAGCGGGTTACGAATTTGAATTAGTGGAACGGAACAATTTATCCCGTCCCGTGGAATGGGATAATCAATCCCGATTTACCTAGATATCAAAATTTCACCGCATCGATCCTCTATCGCGATATTTTATTTATTTATTTTCGATTAATAAAAAAATCGGCCCCACAACATGTTCTTTTTAAGAATCACTGGAATAATATCTCGCCAATGAGAGGATATACACACACGTGTTCAGTAAAACTCACAAAGAATTGTAAAGGTCATTTCTATGCGCCTGTTCAAATCCCTTTCAAATCCCGAATTTTTTTTTTATAAACCATAATTAAAAAAAAAAAGAATTTTATGAAATTTTTTACAAAAATCATAAGAACTGAAATACCATTTTAGTTTGAACTTTTTTTTTTGACCGAAATGACAATTCAGCCCGAAGTGGTTTTACATATTTTAATACTAGCGGCCACTAGAAAATACGAAAATATCTCTGAACTGAAATGCCATTTTAGTTCAACTAATTTTTTTTTAAAACCCGAAACATCCTCTTCTCTCTTCTCTTATTTCTCCTTTCTAAGCAAACTTGTTTTTCTGACCTTTCTAAATAATTTATAAGCAAATCCTAAAAAAAAATTAGTTCAGATCGAAATGACATTTCAGTCCAGGCTAAAAAATCATTAGACCGAAATGATATCTCGGTTCATGGGTGTTACACCGAAGGCTACATCTATTTTTCTGAAAAAGCTGTGAAACCACCTCGGGCTGAATTGTCATTTCGGTTCGGAAAAAAAAAAGTTCAGACCGATGGGAAATTTCAGTTCTTATGGTTTTTGTAAAAAAAAATAATCATGTTGGTTTCATAAAATTCTTATTTTTAATTATGGTTTATAAAAAAAATCAAGGTTCTAAATAGCGTTTATAGCGTCATAGCGGGAAGGCTACAAAAAAAGCTATAGCGAATAGAGTCGCTATAGCGGAAGCTATTCCAAATAGCGTTTTTTTTTTTAGATTCCGTATATTCAATATTTGTACTAAATATCAACGTTATCTAAAGTCTCATAAAACAATAAATAACACCAAAGTAATTAACAAATTATAATATTCATATTGAACCCATACAAAGTCCAAATTGCAGTTCAAAATATCCATAATAATATCAAAAACTATCATCTTTTCTATTAAAAATATCTTAAGCATCATGATTCATGACATAATCTTTTTTTTTTCTATTCAAATTTTAATTTCGGTTTGGACATTTTTTCTATTCGAATTTCAATTTTTATTCCCAATTTCAAATTGATTTATCTGTAGCAAGTAGCAACAAATTCAATTTCGGTTTGAACTTTTTTGGCTCTTTATATAAAATCCATATAAATTGCTACAAAAAAAAACTCATATTGTATAGCCCAAATAGTGTAAATAGCGGACCGCTATGCGGCCGTAGCGCAAATAGCGCATTTTGATGTCATAGCGTAGCGTTTGAGGTCCGAAAACACTATAGCGCGTTATTTAGAACACTGAAAAAAATTCTCAAATCCCTATCCTCCCTCCTGGTGAGCAAAATTTTATTTTTCTTCGATTTGAATACAACAATCTGTGCCCCATCTACTTTTAAATTTTTTTGTATATACAGATCGGTATGAATATATAAATTTAAAGTTAATAGACTCATATTTATATACATCAAGGTTCTAAATAGCGTTTATAGCGTCGTAGCGGGAAGGCTAAAAAAAAGGCTATAGCGAATAGCGTCGCTATAGCGGAAGCTATTTCAAATAGCGTTTTTTTTTTACATTTCGTATATTCAATATTTGTACTAAATATCAACATTATCTAAAGTCTCATAGAACAATAAATAACACCAAAGTAATTAAGAAATTATAATATTCATATTGAACCCGTACAAAATCCAAATTGTAGTTCAAAATATCCATAGTAATATCATAAACTATCAATTTTTTCTATTAAAAATATCTTAAGCATCATGATTCATGACATAATCTATTTTTTTTCTATTCAAATTTTAATTTCGGTTTGGACTTTTTGTCTATTCAAATTTCTATTTCTATTCCCAATTTCAAATTGATTTATATGTAGCAAGTAGCAACAAATTCAATTTCGGTTTGAGATTTTTTTATCTTTATTTAAAACTCATATAAATTGCTTAAAAAAAAAAAAAACCCATATTGTATAGCACAAATAGCGCATTTTGATGTCATTACGTAGCGTTTGGGGTCCAAAAACGCTATAGCGTGCTATTTAGAACACTGATATACATATACATATATTAATAGTTAATAGCTATAAAATAAATTATTTTTATAAAAAAGTTAAGAATTTGTAAAAGTAATAATTTTCTTCCTATCAAAATATTGTCAAAAAAAAAATTCTACATTTTGGTACGTAGATCGAATTGAGTGGTTTGGAGTTTGAATCTTAAAACTTGTAATATGAAATTATAGTTTGGTTGATTGGTGCTTTGTGTAATATGATAAACTCCCTTATTTTTGCTAGAGAATCTAATTTTTATTTCACTTGCTCTTATTAAGTATTCTCTCAAAAATTCTGAGAACTAAAACAAGAATCTTACTTCACAATTTTGTCCAATAACTTCTGAGAAACACAACAGCATAAGAGTTTTATATATTTTTTTTAAGAAAAGAAGTACTGGTAAACCTTGAGCAGGAAGTAAATATTCAATAGGAAGTTCAAATAAACAACAAACTTGCCAACTCCTCAAAAGCACCCAAAGAAAGAGAATCAAGGTGGAGTAGAATTCAACCTTTTGAAAGAGGTAAAACCACCATCCACCACAAGGTTATGCCCGTTGATATATTTCGCATCATCTGAAGCCAGGTAGACAGCGGCGTCAGCAATATCAGCTGCGTCACATCTGGCCCCCTTGAATTCCCACATATTGTGTATCTCAGCAACTATTTTCTCATCATCAATATTCAAAAGCTTCTTGAAGGCATTTACACCCAATATCGTAGGTATTGCATGCGGCGATATGCAATTCACTCGAATACCATGTTGGCTTAGTTCTGCTGCTGTTGATTTTACCAAGCCCATCACAGCAGCTTTTGACGCTGAATAGTCATGGGGTGCTATGCCTCCGAGCAAACCTATTGACGTTAAATTGACCAATTTACAAATTAATTTTAATTTTTTTTGTAGTTACACTGAGAAAATATGTACATCTTTCTGACAAATCAGAGTAGAACTAGGGTGTGATGTGCTCACCAAACTCTTTGGTGAGCACAACTCTACATAAACTATTGGATTCACTTCAAACGAGATGAATCCAACCGTTGAAACCGATGTACTTTACGAGTGATGCGCGTACATGCAAAATTTTGAATTTTTTGAATTCATTTAGTCTCAAGTCAAGTGGTCAAAATTGATGAAAAATGAATAATCCAAAATGAAATTGTTTTAATGCATTCAAAAAATCATCAATTTTGACCACTTGACTTGAGACTAAATGAATTCAAAAAATTCAAAATTTTGCATGTACGCGCATCACTCGTAAAATACATCGGTTTCAACGGTTGGATTCATCTCGTTTGAAGTGAATCCGATAGTTTATGTAGAGTTGTGCTCACCAAAGAGTTTGGTGAGCACATCACACCCTAGTTTTACTCGACAAATCATACCTCCTGTTCTACGCTAATTTGTTTTACGGTGGCAACAAGCTTTCAATGTAAGCATGCATATGATAAATATCAAACTGCACTGGTTGCTACCTGAAATCAAGTAGGATACCACTACTTTGTATACGAGGTACCAGTCATTACTGCAAAAATTCAATGTGAAAATACCAAATAAACAGTCAATCAAAATATGATCAATTATTTACTTATTGTGATCAGTTAGCCCAACCAAGTACTAAATAGCCATTCTAATACAACCAATTAATTAAGAGAATTCCAAATACAACTAACCTGCTGTGCTGGCTGTGCAAATGATACTTCCAGCTTGGCACGGGATCATTACGCGAGAAGCATGCTTGATCCCAGCAACTATTGAACGGACATTAACTGCCATGGTCCGATCAAATCCCGCAAGCTCCAAATCAATTATAGTTGGTGCCAATGTCCCAGAAATGCCAGCATTGTTATACATCACATCAAGCCGTCCATACCGGCCCACAACATGATCAACTGCGCTCGAGATTTCTTCCTCATTAGTGACGTCACAGTGAATAAACATGGCATTTGGGCCAAGATCATTTGCAATTGATTTGCCTAAATGATCTTGCACATCTGCAAGGAGAACTTTTGCACCATTTTCTATGAATTTAATGGCAGCTTCTTTGCCGATTCCACTGGCTGCACCAGTTATCAGAGCAATTTTTCCTGCTAGCCTGAATTTGTGCAAAATTGCAACTATCTTAGCCTTATGGCATGCAGCACAAACTTAAATGTAGAAAAGAAAGAGTTCAAACAATAATTAAATGCAGTAATGAAATTGTGTGCTTTGTTTTGATAGAAAGAATTTGGCATTGATAAACAAGGCAGGTGAAAAATGTAGCTGTTGAGAAAATTTCTGCCTGACAGAGAAAAGAAAGGAAAAATTAAAAATGCTACCTTCCTGACTGTGAATTAGTAGAGAAGAGTTTATGCTGTTGGAGCCTATTAAAATATGATTTGGCCAACACATCCAAGGCCGCTTTATTCCCCTTCAACCTAATGCAAAATTTGGTGAAAGCATCATGTACTGTAATTAGTTCAAAAAGGGATTGAAATGGAACTTATTACCCTCAGTTACATAATTATGAACAATTAATAGTTCTATTGTTGGAATTATTGAAAACCTTCTTCCTGTTCACACGCACACACAAGCAAGTGTGAGTACCATTAAATAACCAAGTTGAAAAAGAAGACAATGCCTTACTTGAGGAAATAGAAAAATAAAGGAAAATTAGATGGAAAAGAAAAAAGAGCTAATTAACTTGAGAGCGATCATCGACATGTAGAGCTTCTTTGCACCTTTATGATTTCTTTTCGTTTTCCTTTCTTTGGAGGTTTTGCTCGTGGCTTGTCAATTTTCTTGGATGGAGCAGCCACTTTTATAATAAGAAAATACAATAAATTGGGACTTCGCCAGGAAGAGGAAGAGGAATGAAGGAGGGTAAATATTTTAACAGAGCAGATTTAACCTCATGCAGCGCCCGGACTATAGAATCAAAATAGCAACATATGATTAGTGCGCTTCATGAAGCAAAAATTTCTCTTTTAAAATATTTACCCAAAAAGGAGTCGGATTTCGAGTGGAAATTCTAGACAACAAGGGCGTTTGGTCCTAGTCGTAATCTAAGACCCAATTGAAAACGATAGATTTTGTTTCCTTCTGCGATCAATATGAAATTGTTAGTGCAAATACTTTTCCCGTTATAAATGTCAATTTTAATAGAATTTGTATTTACAAAATAAACAAAAATATCGACATTATTTTTTCCAGTGTTTTAAATAACGCGCTATAGTGTTTTTGGACCCCAAACGCTAAGCTATGACATCAAAATGCGTTATTTGCGCTACGGCCACTATAGCGCTATTGCGGTCCACTATTTGCGCTACAGCGCTATACAATATGAATTTTTTTTTTTAATAAAACTTATTTGGCAGCCACTGCCAAATTTTTCAAAAAAAGATAATATGGGTTTATTTAAGCAATTTATATGGGCTTTAAATAAAGACCCAAAAAAGCTCAAACCGAAATTGAATTTGTTGCTACTTGCTATAGATAAATCAATTTGAAATTGGGAATAGAAATTGAAATTTGAATAGAAAAAAAAAATAGATTATGTCATGAATCATGATGCTTAAGATATTTTTAATAGGAAAAATCGATAGTTTATGATATTACTATGGATATTTTGAACCACAATTTGGACTTTGTACTAGTTCAATATGAATATTATAATTTCTTAATTACTTTGGTGTTATTTATTGTTCTATGAGACTTTAGATAATGTTGATATTTAGTACAAATATTGAATATACGGAATGTAAAAAAAAAAAAATGCTATGTGGCATAGCTTCCGCTATAGTAACGCTATTCGCTATAGTTTTTTTTTGTAGCCTTCCCGCTATGACGCTATAAACGCTATTTAGAACTTGATTTTTTCTATAGTTTGAAATGTAATCAACAATTCGGATTCAAATATTTTTATTTTTTTTCTCCATCAACACACTAAGAAATAATTTTATATTTAACCACAATAAATCCGGACTAAAAATATTTCATGATCCTTGTAGACATCTAAATTTTAATATAGTTCAACTATTTTGTTTGGTGGTCCTTCTAGTACATTCAAATTTAAGATACTATGTCTATATTTCTAAAATTATTTTTAAAAAAAATATTAAAAACAATGTCAATATCACGCCTCCACTGAACCATCGGTGGAGGGATACAGAGGGATTTGCTCCACAATCGGGTCGGAAATTGGCTCCAACGAACCAGTGCTTCGGTGGACCAAATCCATTTCTTCCTCCACCAAAGCACTGGTTCGGTGGAGTTGTTTTTTTATAATTTCCACATAGCTTGTGCTGATTTCGTTTAATCTATTTTTTAGTTCTATTTAAAAGAAAAATCATCCAAGAGTAGTCCACTTGTTGATATTATTTTGGTATTGTTAAACAGATATAATGCAAAGGAGGCGCAAAATACTTGAGTTAAAATAATTAAAAAGGTGAGCCCCAGTTTTCCTCTCTCTCCTCCCTCTCAATTGTAGAATAGTGGTATCACATGTAGTTAAAAATAGTATGACAAAAATGTAATTGTAATAGTGTTATATGATGCAACACGTTTAACTGATAGTTTAAAATATATTTAAGATACATCAATGGTAGGGGGTGCAAACAGAGCGAATTCAGAGCTGATAATGCCAATACTAAATCCGTATTCATCTTATAATGAGCTGATACGAATATGAATACGGATACAAATAGTAAACGGATGTCAAAATTTAAAATCAAATCTGCTTTAAACGAAGATACATATACATAGCGGATAATCCACATATATGGATACAAAACAAATAATCGGCCAAGGTAACGAGTTTATCATATGGTTGAAAAAAAAATGTAAACAACATTTAAATTTAATTGATAGAGAAAATAAATTTAGATTTAAATTATGTGTGCATTATGAAAACAACATTTAAATTTAAATCTATTTGATAAGGAGAAAGTTGTGTAGAATATGAAAATAAGTTAGATTGGAGATTTGGTGAAGAAGAGAGCACAATATGTAAAAAAAATTGAATCTAAAGAGGAAAAAAAAAAATCAGATTCAAACTTTTCACTCACCTAAATTTGATTCAATGGGGTTATATGAATTGATGGTTGAATTGCACTATTGCTTTAGAATAGTGTTATTTAAACATATGTAGAATAGTGTGTCACCATTTTAAATTGGTTCCAAGTAGAAAAGCTATGAAATCAAGTCCCAAAACACATTAAATTTGATTTATACAATATAACAAGTATTATAATTCATGAATTTGTACCTGGAAATTTTTAACTGTTGTAAAATATTAATTAGTAATTTGCGCATTTGCTTTTTAAAGGTCGGATTCAGTAATTTGTGACCCAGGGAACATTTCTACACATACAACCTTTAATTTTAAAATTGGTCTCCTAAATGTTTAACAAACTTGAGATTGGAACTGAGAGACTACAACTCTCCAAAATTCTGCGAACTAATTTGTTTTATTATAGATTTGGAGAGTTTGTATGATTATAATTGTGCCAAAATTACTGTTATGCTTATAATTTCTGTTAAAGTGAAGAATTAATGCTTGTAGCTGCAAACCAACAGTGGCACAAACACATTCACATCTAACATGTTCACAGGTGCGCCATGTTCAACACTGTAGGCTACCTAATTATTCACTTGTGCCATCACATTATAATTAAGCAAACAGTAAAATAGATATGATATTACATAAAATTGTTAGATTTTATTTTGCAACAGATATATCATTGCTTGTAGGAGGTTGCAAACCATTAAAAAGAATCCAAAAAACTGAACAAACAACAGATATCATTGCTTGGGTTACTTAGAAAGCATCATCTTGTGTAAAGTAAAGCATATATATTAACTATTTCTACATGAGAATTCATCACTAGTAGTTCCAGTACCCAACATAATAGCAGTACAAATCCAAATTAGACAAAATATTAAGTAATTAAAACCAAAATAATTCAGGAAGCAAGAGACGAGAAGAAATTTTTCAATTATACTCTGGTCGTGATGATGTCCTGGTCGTAATGATGCGACAATTGGGTAATTCAGCGACAGCTTCTTGCAAGCACTTGACCACCAAATGAAATGCTCTATCCTTCACATTGAATTTAACCTCAACAGTTTCAAGCTGTTCACACTTGAACCGTGCAACTTTTATTTGATTACTCCATAACTATCAAACAAAAGATGGAAATAAAAATAAAGAAAGAGCAGAACACTTTTTATTTGCAAATTACAAAATAAAAGATAGAAACTTATAAAGTAAAGAATTACAATCTAGGTTTTCCTTGTGATCTTTCATTGAGAGAAATAGCAGGATGTTACCATTCAATTTAACAACTGCAATCTACTCATTTCAGTTGTTTCCTGGTCATCACAATTCATTAACCTTTGTGTCATAAAACTCTTGATAAAGAGTATCAGTTCAGAAAGTACATTAAAAAAAGAGAATCATTAAGTACCTTACAGCAACCACTGGGGAGACCTACAGTAAGCTTCTTCAAATTAGGACAATGCTCCAACAATGAAGAAAGTAGATCGAACTCAATACAATTCAAACAAAGGTCACTCAAAGAAAGACAAGTCAATTTTGAAAAGGTTCTGCAATTTGCTATGTCAGCTTCCAGACAGGCCTACAAAAGGCGAAGAAGAAACAAAAAAATCCATCAGAAAATAAAAAATACAGACCGATGGGAAATTCAACAAAAGATATACCTCAAGCCTGTAAAAAGGAGCTTGTTGGTTACTAAAGTCAGTGATTACCAGTGTCAAAATCCCTTTTAGTACAAGACGATTAACATTGATGAGGCCATGTAGAATGTTGCTCTCGGTCACGATCACATCAGGCTCATCATCAACATCATCAGTACAAACAGCAAATTCAATGCATGCTTCATGGAGAGATGGCATGTTCAACGTGATCCCGTTTTTCTGGCAGCAGCTACACATTTCAAAGTCAAATGACAGAAGATTGGGAGAATTAATAATTATCATTTCACTATACTCCATCGATCCCGATGGACAATGTTGCATTATTTTCAAATGTTTCAGACTATGAGAAGTAATTTTAGAAATCTCAAACGAGGGTCCTTCCACTTGCAAATCCTCAAGCACCGGGCAACCAAATAGAAGCTTACTCATGAAATCCTGATCAAGTTCTTGGTTTCTGAGATGGAGCTGTTTGAGGGAAGGGAGGTTTATAATCTCAGGGGTATCAATACGTCCTGTGGAGGTAAGGGTGAAATACTCTAGTGACGAGCAAGTGAAAACTTCTGAAGGCAAAAGGATTATTTCATCCATAATGATAATAATAGTGAGAACACGAAGATTACACTTGTTGGCATACCGAAACCATGGTCCGATGGACTTGCACAACATGTACCCCGACCCAACATCCCAAGAATCACAATCAAGCGTGAAAGTGTGTAATTGGGATGTAGCTTCACGGAGAAATAGGACTGTGCTAATAAACTCTACAAGCCTCTCCACCTTGAGAGGCTCACAAAAACCAAAAGGGTTCAGCTGAATGTTCTCGAATTCACGAAAACCAAAGTTGAGAACGGGCAAAGTGGTCCAGAGAGTCTTCCATCTCTTTGAGAGCACGCACAGCTGCACAGCCTCCCGAGCAAGCATGAACGACATTATGTGATGCAGTACTGGATCAGGCAAGCTGCTCAGCATGTCTCTGTTACCCCGAGATCTTGAGCTCTCTGGCTCAGATCCGGCCATGGTTAAAGATTCTCAGAGGAATTTAGTCGAACAGGTGTGCATCAGTCTTGTGCCCAAGAACCAGCAAAGCAAGCAAGCCGACTAGCTGGAAACAAACACATATACCTTCTCAGTCGCTCAATTGCATTATATAAAAGTGGGTTTCTAATTTCAAGTTTCAAAGAAAAATGTTTCATATGCACCAAGTAAAATCTCAGTGATAGTCTATATCCCCATGAAGCATTAAAAAGTATATCACATACCCATCCTCAATTTCATTCTTAAAACCAAATTGCTCCAATCATTCTTCAGTGCTTCTACATATTTTAGAGAGAAATGGGAGACATTTCGGTTTTACAGAAACTAAAAGTTGAGGTCAAATGACATCCCCAAATACTTTAAAAGGGTGCACAATAATCCTCGTTTTGTTGGTGTACAGGACATTCTGATATATTGTAAGGGTATATATGGCATCCAAAAGAAAACTGAAAAAGAGGCCGACCTTGCTGCCAGATGGAGCAGTCTTTTTAGACCGAAATATTTTCTGGTTCCTGCCAGAAAAAAACATCCGTCAGTGACATTTTGTTTAACAATAAATGAACTTTAATTGGAGGTTCCATATTTTCATCAGATGGATTATGGGCTCAAAATTGGAACAGACTGAATCATGCTTCGCATGGCAAAGTTATTATCTTATCTACTATTGCTGTTGGTGGTCCTTTTTGTGCAAATACCACAAAAAATATCTCAAAGATGCAACTCATACCCAACATTTCTTTCTGACTAGTACAGTGCATTATGGAAAAAGTACGCTACGTTTAAGAAAAGAAGAAGGGGAAAGAAAAAATCACCAGATTAAAGAGAGAGTAAAATGAAGAAGCTAACCTCCGAGAAGCCGACTGGAAGAGAAAAGAAAGGTAAAGTCGCTGGAGCAGTTGCCTGGAAGAGAGGAGATCGGGATTGAGGGAGCTTGCGAAAGAGATGAGGGGGAGGCGCTAGTTGTGGGTGTGGTGAGGAAACGCCAGAGAGCAGCGGCTAGGGAAGAGGAATCGAGATCGAAGGAGAGGGGGTTGTCCTACCAGCTAGGGTTTTTGCGAGAGGAAAGACAGACGGAGCCGACATTTATTGATATCCAAATTGCGAGTGAGGCTATGGTGCCATGCATAGCACCAATGGCTAGTGTACTACGGCTCAATATGGTACTTTTTAAAATTCTAACGGTCGATCCGACCGTTCAATGTGATATTCATATGAATATGTACTTGCAAACTAAAATTTATATTTTTTCGAATTTTTTTACTATTTTTCAGATAGGTAGAAAAATCAGTGTTTTTTGACAATTCTGGACCATCAAAATTCTACCTATCTGAAAAAATAGTAAAAAAATTCGAAAAAATATAAAATTTAGTCTGCAAGTACATATTCATATGGTTATCACATTGAACGGTCGGATTGACCGTTAGGATTTTAAAAAGTACCATATTGAGCCGTAGTACACTAGCCATCCGTGCTATGCATAGCACCATAGCCTCACTCTCCAAATTGCTCTTCCCTAGCCGGCTTAGAAGTAACTTTTCTGTATTTACTTTTCTGTATTTTTTTTGTGCGTTTTTTTCAAAAAAAAAGAAAGATATTAATATTTTCTGTATTTACTTAGAAGTAACTTTTGAACCGGCACAAATAACTCAGATTCAAAATATTTTTATTTTTTTTCAATAACACACAAAAAAATATTTTAATTTTTCTTACGGCCGCAAAAAATCTAACCTGAAAAATATTAATCTGAATTATTTGTCGCAGTCTTTTTAATAAATCAAATTATATAGTATTTTATCTATTTTTAAAGAAATATATAAAATATTTCTAATATTTCAATACAAAACATAAATAAATTATAAATATTTTTGTTTAATTAAAAAAAAAACTTAGGACCGCAAAAATAAATTGCGGTTTTAGAATTCCAAAACCAAAACCGCAAAAAACTTAGGCTTTTGAACTGGAGAAAAATTTTGTGGTTCGAACAAATTTCAAAATTTCTCCGCATAAGATGTAGATTTTGAAATTTAATATTATTTTTGGATATTAATAAAAATTTCGGATTGGTTTTACCTTTTCGTTCCTTTCAAAATATGTAATAGAGACAATGTAACAGTTTGGCAGTCTGAATGAAAAGCAAGTGAGGGTTTAGTGGATTTCTTTATTAGAGAACCGTTCAGCTTGATCACTACATGCAGATCAAATTTTATATTTCTGCTCTTCAATGGTCTGTAATTGTTGGATCAAATACTTTTTTACTTATCCAAAACAAATATTAAAAAAATGTAAAATTTAATTTGCAAGTTCATTTTTTTATTTGGAGATCATGTTAAACGAAAACAGTAACGGTCTAACCGGTTACTTTTTAGGGTAAATTGCATGACGTTTTGGTTCTTGATTTTCTTTTCAAATTAATTCAGCTGCTAAATTTTTATTTACGTCAAATAAGATCCCAGTTTTAAAAAGAAAAAAAAAATTTGGTCATTGAACATTTACAATTATACAAAAGTAGTCCTAGAACTAGTATTTGCATTCAATTAGTTCTCTAAGTTTTACGAAAAATAACTAAATTGCAGAAATTAATTTTGCTAATTTGAGAAAAGTTGAAGGACAAACATTCTTATTTTAAAGTTGATGGTCATGATTCAACTTGATTTTTTTTTCTGAAAAAGTTCGAAGACCAATTTGATGTAAATAAATAATTCAAAGACCAATTTTTTAATGGAAATTTACGGATAAAAATCTATATTTTTTCTTTTTTCTTTTATTTATGTCCTCAGTTAGGTGTTCATAGGATCTGGTTTAATCGATTTTGAACCGAACCGAGAGAGTTTGGTTTAAACGGTTCGGTTTTTTCAGTTAAATTGATTGGTTCGGTTCATTTTTAAAAACATTTTAATAATTTGATTCATTTTAGAAAATTTAAAACCAGTTAGACCGAACAAGTCGAGACTTGTAAACCTTCCCCGTCCGAACTAGAAAAAAATTTCAAAAATTACAACATAATGTATACTGTTTGATTCGGTTTAAACCAATTGGACCGAACCAAATAGAATTTTTAAATACATCTTACAAAAATTCACAAAATTAACAAAAAAAATATTTATTTTTATGATTAATCTTCTTATTCTGGTTCAAACAAGTAAACCGAAATTTATATAGTTTGGTTTTAATCTGATTGATAAGCTTATTTCAATTGATTCTGTTGTGTATTTTTAACTGGTTAAAAATTTAGTTTGTCTATTTTAATTCAGTTTTAGCCAAACCGAACCAATAAACACTCTTATCCTCAGTTGCAACTTTAGATCTAACAATTTCAAAATACTTTATTTCATAATATATAGTTCACAATTCTAATTTTTTTTCAATGCATTATGCTCTACTTTTCACAAAGAGAAAAGGGATTTTTTGTTCTATAGATGCGAGGCAGAGTGTGCGTCTTAACACTCTAATCACGGAATCTGTATCCTCTGCAGTAATTCAAAAGAGAATCTTTTAAGTTAATGAATTTCAACTGTCCAATATGTTTCAAGATTCATGTGAATTAGATCTGCACTAATATTAAAGGCCCCCTTATGTTATAGACATGAGCTGGATTGGCTCCATTTAAAATTACACAGTTGAAATAGATTCCTGTGAAGATGGTTCAAGTTCAATAGAGAATTGAATTTTATGATAGAATTGGGACAACGATAGAACCGATGTTCGATCGGAATTTGATTTCGATCATGGCACACATCTAAGTTTCACAGCGTGGATTATCTTCGGGCCCGAATTTGAGTTTATAAACTTAAACTAGAGTGTTATTAACTAATTAAGAATTTCAGTGAGCTTAACTTCAAAACTTATTAAATTGAATTTACATGACAAATCTAAATTATTGAAACTGATCTACTTTTTGAGTGAAGTGTGAAGTTTGAAATTTTTCGAATTAATTTTGTATAAAACCAATCGGTAAAAAATAGAAAGTTTGTAAGTTAGTTTAATATTTTATTTTTTATTATTTGTTTACCGCTTGACTTTATACTACATTAATTTAAAATTTTATAATTTTTACAAGTAAACTATAACCTGTGAAGTAGATTAGTTTCAACAATTTAAATTCGTTATTTGAAATTAATGCAATACGTTTAAAAAAAATAAGAAAGCCCCCTTGTTGTTTGCTTCTCCTACATCATAAAAAAATAAGAACGCCCCTTGTTGTTTGCTTCTCCTACATCAAAAAAATAAGAAAGCCCCCTTGTTATTTTTGATCGACTTTTTTTTATATCATTCAGTAGTTTACGACATAATAAAAAAAAGGGACCAACTAACTATCCCCCATCTCCCATCCCCCATTCATCCCCCAGTCAATAACTGTCTTTGTTGACTGCTAATTAAGAGGGGACCACAAATTTCAGCGCTAAAAGACAAAACAAAACGTGTCATTATCGCAGTGAGTGCAAGTATTCATATATAATACATCAAGTATTCATATATAATACATAAAGTATTCATATCTAAGATATCAAGTATTCAAAAAAAAACTGGACACATCATTCACTCATATTTTACACGTTTTTAGAGGTGGGTTTTTTTCTCCGTTCACTCTAATCAATATTTCTGACAATCTAGAAGGAATTTTGCAAATATAAAACCACGAACGTTTTCTACAAAATTTTCTCTTTCAAATGAGATCCATGATGACATACTTTCGAGTTGTTCGTTGCACAAGTATTCATACCTTGTCATTCAAGTATTCATATATCATCGAACAAGTATTCATACCTCATCAGTATTTCACAAATAAAAAACTAGACACATAATTCACTCATTTTTTACCGATTGAAATTTCGTTACCACTCAATTACTGGAAGTGTCCAGTACACTCTATCTTAGGTATGAATACTTGTTCGACGAGGTATGAATACTTGCTCGACGTGGTATGAATACTTGCATGACGAGATATAAATAATTTTACGAGGTATGAATACTTGCGCGACGGATAACTCAAAAGTATTTCATCATGGATCTCATTTGAAAGATAAAATTGCGTAGAAGACGTTTGTGATTTTAGATTCGCAAAATTCTTCACAAATTGTAAGAAATATTAGTTAGAGTGAACGGAGAAAAAAAATCACCTCTAAAAACGTGTAAAAGATGGGTGGGTGATGTGTCCAGTTTTTTTTAAAATACTTGATATCTTAGATATGAATACTTAGTGTATTATATATGAATACTTGATGTATTATATATGAATACTTGTGCGCGTCAGTTATAAAAATTTTCAAATATAAGTGGTCCCCCACGTAATTAATGATTGATACACGTTTTCTTTTGTCTTTTTGTACTTGAAGTTGTGGTCCCCTACATAATTAATGATTGGGGGATGAATGGGGGATAGGAGCCGGGGGAAAAAAATCTTTATCCTAAAAAAAAATATGATATATTTTTTTTAAGATTGGAAGATATGAATCGAAAATAGAGGATCGTACGATTCTGGTAAGGAATGATATCAGAAACGAAAATAGAGGGCGTGATATGTGGCCTCTGTTAATAACACATACGGTACTTAATTATAGGAAGTGTAAGAAAAAAATTAATTAAATGTTCGTGGAGTGTATTGACAATTAAAAAAGTGCCACAATTTAATTTAAAATTTCAGACATATATATTACTGGTGATATAAATGTTTCCGGGCACCATTTCTGGAAACAAAAATCAATTTCACAGGAGAAAGTGTAATAAAATATCTCAGATGAAAGATTGGCAATTATTAACAGAGGAGGAGGGTTCAAATGCCTCTATTTTTCATGCCTCTATTTTTAAAAACTTCAATAACTCAAAATTTAAAACTTAAAAGTAAAAAAAAAAACCGTCGAATTTGATCTACATAATTTTATCTATGCACGTGTAAAAAATTATGACATTTCAATTTTATTTTGATTGTCATCAAGAGCTTGTAAAAAACATACTAATATGGATAATTTCTAGCCGTTTTGATTTTTCAACTTATTGATTCACATAAAAACTAAATCAAAATGTGATAATTTTTTATAAGCACATAGATAAAATAATGTAGATCATATCCAACAGTTTTATTTTGACTTTTAAGTTTTAAATTTTAAGTTATTAAAGATTTTAAAAATGGAGGCATGATGGAGGCACAAAAAATGGAGGCATTTGAACCCTCCTCTTATTAATAATTTACTTTCATTCAAGATTCCTATGAATCAGATAGATTTTTTCTTGATTGTTTTAAATAATCAACCAAACCGACCAACTTAAATTTAAAATTAGAAAGACCTTATAATTCAGTAAATGGACCATGGTCATAATAACGAAACTGACATTCTTAAAATAAATTTAGTTCAATAAAATTAATACTTACAATTGAAAATAGGGTAATTATATGTTACCCCTTAATTTCTTCCCCCATTTTTCCCCCAACTAACTAACTTCCTTTTCTAACTATAATAATCAATTCTAACTAACTAGTGGTCCCTACAAATTAATTAGTAGATTTTCTCTTTCTATTTCTTTCCTCTCTCCCTCCCTCTCCCTCTTCCACCTCCGCCTCCCCCTTCCACCTCTGCCTCCGCCCGCCTCTCCCACCTTCGCCTCTCCCTCTCCGCCTCCGCCTCCCACCTCCGCCTCTCCTTCTCCGCCTCTGCCTCCGCCTCCACCTCACACGACGAGGATGAATACTTGTTCAATGATAGATGAATACTTGCATGACGAGGGTGAATACTTGTGCAACGAATAACTCGAAAGTATGTCATCATGGATCTCATTTTAAAGAGAAAATTATGTAGAAGACGTTCGTGGTTTTAGATTTGCAAAATTCCTTACAGATCGTTAGAAATATTAGTTAGATTGAACGGAGAAAAAAAAACCACCTCTAAAAACGTGTAAAAGATGGGTGTGATATGTCCAGTTTTTTTTAAATACTTGATATATCAGGGTGAATACTTGTTTAATGATAGATAAATACTTGCATGACGAGGGTGAATACTTGTGCAACGAATAACTCGAAAGTATGTCATAATAGATCTCATTTTAAAGAGAAAATTATGTAGAAGACGTTCGTGATTTTAGATTTGCAAAATTCTTCACAGATCGTTAGAAATATTAGTTAGATTGAACGGAGAAAAAAAAAACATCTCTAAAAACGTGTAAAAGATGGGTGTGATATGTCCATTTTTTTTTAAAATATTTGATATATCAGGGTGAATACTTGATGTTGTTTCCACTTGCGGTGACGGTTATGCGGTCCCCACGGTAGTTAGTGATGGCGGTTGTGCGGTCTCCCCACTTAATTACGCGTTTTCTTTTGTTTTTAGCGGACGGCAATTGTGGTACCCTACTATCTCCGCGTAATTAATGCTCTTAATGTCGTAATATTTCCATATATAATTCTTTCTCAAAGATGAGTACTTTTATTTATATGGATGAATACAACTCGTGTTAAGTGTGAATACTTTTTTGCAAATCATCTCCTACTAATTCCATCACTTATCTCCGCATATTACTGTGGTCCCCTACTTATCTGAAGTCGCGGTTGTGCGGTCCCACCATACCTTCATGTACTCTTTACACTTACACGACGAGGATAAATACTTGTTCAATGAGAGATGAATACTTGCGTACGAGGTGTGAATACTTGCGTAACAGACACCTCGAAAGTATGTCATCATGGATCTCATTTGAAAGAGAAAATTGTGTAGAAGACTTTCATAGTTTTAGATTTGAAAAATTCCGCACAGATCAACAGAAATATTAGTTAGAGTGAACGTAGGAAAAAAAACCACTTCTAAATATTAGTTAGACTTTCATGTATTATAGATGAAAACTTCATGTATTATTGAACAAGTATTCACATGTAATACATCAAGTATTCATCCTTCTCTTAATAAGTATTCATCATTTGCATCATAATTGGATGAATAAATATTTCTTCATAAGTATTCATCCATTTGTATCATTTGAGGTTAAATAGTGTCGTAATGTTTCCATATATAATTGTACCTCAAAAATGAGTACCTTTATTTACATTGGTGAATACAACTCTTGTTAAGTGTGAATACCTTTCGGCAAATAGTCCGCCGGTAGTTATGCGGTGACGGTTATGCGTTTCCCCCTCTACCTAGTGATGGTGGTTGTGCGGTCCCGCCGTACCTTCGTGTACTCTTTACACTTAGGTGACTAGGATGAATACTTGTTAAATGAGAGATGAATACTTGCATACGATGTGTGAATACTTGCGTAACGGACAACTCGAAAGTATGTCATCATGGATCTCATTTGAAAGAGAAAATTGCGTAGAAGACTTTCGTGGTTTTAGATTTGAAAAATTTCTCACAGATCGTCGGAAAAATTAGTTAGAGTGAACGTACAAAAAAAAAACCACCTCTAAAAACGTGTCAAAGATGGGTGGTAATGTTTCCTTATATAGTTATTTCTCAAAGATGAGTACTTTTCTTTACATGGATGAATACTTGAGTTTACAAGGGTGAATACTTGTGCGCCTGTAATGCTGTGGAGGCATTTTTGGTCCCCTTCTATTTCCCAATAATTAACGGTTTACTGTGGTCCCCTACTTATTTCAACGGTTATTAACGGTTTACTGTGGTCCCCTACTTATTTTCAGTTGGGGGAAAAGTGGGGGATGGATGGCGGGGGAAGGTTAGGCCCTCCCTTGAAAATATATAGATAAATAATGGGTGAGGATGTCATCAAGATCAAACAAGTTTTATTAATGAGTGTGTCTTCTATGGACATAATTAAGGACCTATTTGTAAAATGAACATATTTTCATTTTCAAAGTTCAAACAGTCGATCCGACCGTTCAACATTATCTCCATATTAAAATGTACTTGGAGGTCAAATTTTACATTTTTTTGAATTTTTTTACTATTTATTAAGTATTTTACAAAACTAGTCAAATTAAGACCATTGATTTTTGTAAATAAAGAAAATTATCATTATCCTTCTAGTACATTCAAATTCTAAGGTACTCTATCTATTTTTAAAAAAAAATTGCCATCGTTATGAAATATCAAATCAATTTTTTTCGAAATAAATGGGTATCTTACAATTTAAATGCACTAGAAAGATCATGATAATTTCTTTATTTACCTAGAATTGACTTTTGAATCGGAATCACTAATTCAGATCTAAATAATTTTTATTTTTTCCAATAACACATCAAGAAATAGTTTATTTTTTTATAGCTTGGAAAAATGATGTCTAAAAGATGTTTCGGAGTCCTTCTAGTACATCTAAATTATTAGGCGTTTTATCAAATTTGTTTGATATTCTTTCTAACATATTCAAAGTATTAGTTGTTCTTTCTATTTTTCAAAATTATTAAACAAATATATTAAAATTAACCGTAACAATTGATATTTTTTGGGTTTTTGCGGGTCTGCAACGACCCCAGTCTTTGGGGTCCGCCATTTCATGCAGTGGCGAAACCAGGAATGATCGGTAGGGGGGCTAACTAGTTTCTCTCAAGATATCAGTTTTAGTTTCATGTTACACAATTAAATGAAAATGAAAATGTTCTGTTGTTTGGGACCTAAAAAAATGAAAATGTTCTGTTGTTTGTAAAAATAGTCTGTAGAGTACTTGTGCTGTGCAGTTAACTTGTTTGTCTTTTAGCTTCAGTAGTTTATTATTTCATAAACAATTAATTAATTAATGTGTCTTACATTATTATAACTTTAGTCCAGTTATAATAATCACAATTTAGGACAAAAATTATTATAACTTCATAAGCACAATTTAGGACAAAAATAAGCACTGTACTTCAGTTGCCAGTTAATCAGTTATCAATGCAATGAGAGCACATGGAACAAAAATAAATATTACATCCTAAATGCAAGTCATAATATTATTAATTAATCTATTATTAGCGATTACAGAAGGCGAAGGCACAAAGTAAATAAATAAATGCATAATAATAATATAAAAATAAAGGAGATTAAAGGAAACTTTGTATTTAATGTGAGAAAATCCTAGGTTTTGATTCAATAATAAAAATAAGTTAAAAATAGCAGTACCAAGCCTCAATGATTATGGATTTAGCCTCTCCGGCTTCCTTCTTCTTCTCCTCCTTCACCTTGTCAGATTTATTTTTCACTCCAGCAATTCAGGTCTTCTTCGTCGGCTTCGCCAAAGCAGCTGGCGGCGGTGCCACCGGAAGTCGCGAAGAGACGCGGAGAGTAGCGGAGACGCGTCTCACCTCGTTGCGAAGAGAAGCGGAGACGTGGAGCCCAGTCGCGTTTCACCTCATCGCGGAGACGCGTAAACAGATGCATAAACCATCGCCCATAAACAGTGCCAGTTTTTTTTTTTAATAAAGGGGCCTCTCTATATTTTTTTGTGGGCCCAGGCCTTGGTTCTGCCCCTAATTTCATGTTGCCCAGGTAAATATGAAATTCTCACAAATATGTGGTCTTTTGGTTTATTATTTTTTTGGCAGGAGTATATTTGAAAATTTCAGATTAAAAAGTCGATCAGCTTTGAAAGACTCAGTACCAGTGCCACTACAGATTGTACTGATCACTCCCTAATTAAGCTTATCAAATACAAAAAATAGAGATAGGGTATAGTTATCAATTCAATTCTTAAAAGAACTAAATAAAAAGAATAAAAAAAAAGTGTTTAAGTGTTTGTAAAGATATTAGATATTATAGTGTTTTCATGAATAAATTGGCTATTTTAAAATTTTAGATGTGTACACTAAAATTTTTCCCTTATATAAAATGATTTACATATTTATTTGTGTCTTAAGTGTACTTTGTCAGTTTAGACATTTATACAAAAATTAAAATATAATATTTATTGACATCCTCAAATTCTAATTGAATAGATTTTGTACATGGATCTTGTATATTCTTAATAAATTCATATTTTAAATTATATTAGAATCCTATCCGAATCTAATGCATTTACAATCTGAATTTTTTATAAACAGGCCACATTGGGACTCATAAGGCTTCTACCAATTATTGAGTAGTTCCGACTGGCACTAGATCATAATAATATTTTAATTAATTATTCTAGAAAAATATTAGACCGATAAAAATAATAATCGTCAACTAAAGAACCTAATTTTATTTCACTTGTAGCCTCCTCTCTCATATCTCATATTTTTGTAAAGATTTATTAGGATGGTAATTTAAAAATGCTGTAAATTGTATGTTCAGAAATGTTTTCTGGGTCACAAATTACTAGAACCGACAGTTAAAAACAGATGCGTAAATTACTAATATATTAAAAAAAGTTACAAACATCTTATAGTTAATTAATTGCTGCAAAAATTAATAATATAAAAGCATATGCTACATGCTGGAGATGACCAACGCGGGTACTATTAGCATATCTAGCTAATTTACCAATTAAACCCTACATCTCTTTTATCGCTTTTTTCCCCCTTTTTTCCAGGAGATAGGAGTAGGTCCGATGGGCCGAATTTTTTATTTATATCCAAAAAATAAATCAAATTACAAAACATAACCAAGTTGGGGGCGAAATTCGAAATATACCCAAACCGGAAAAAAAATTTCCGGATTCAACGTCTAACTCCGGAAAAAAAATTTCCGGAAATTGAACTCCAATTCCGGAAAAAAAATTTCCGGACTTAACATTTTTTTTTTTTTTTTAGAGTTTCCGGATAAAATTTATCCGGATTTAACAAATTTTTTTTTTTTTTTTTAGAGATTTCGGATAAATTTTTTCTAAACTTAACAAATTTTTTTTTTTAAAGAGAAAAATAGCTAAAATACTGAAATCTAACGCTAAAAAATCGAATTGTTTTTTTAAATATTTGTTAAATTAATTTAAAAAATTTCAAAATGGTGTAGAATAATTTAGAAATTATCAAAATAGCTAAAATACTGAAATCTAACACTAAAAAATCGAATTATTTTTTTACTACGAATAGGGCCGATTAGAGAGGGAAAAACGTCCGTGCCGTGCCGTGACTAACACGCCATGACTTTGGTCACGTGCCGTGCCATGCCGTGACCAAGTAAATTTTTCACGTGCCGTGACAAAAATTACGAGGGGTGGTCACGGCACGCAAATGGTCACAGTACGGCACGGCACGTGAAAAATTTACTTGGTCACGGCATGGCACGGCACGTGACCAAAGTCACGGCGTGTTAGTCACGGCACGAACGTTTTTCCCTCTCTAATCGGCCCTATTCGTAGTAAAAAAACAATTCGATTTTTTAGTGTTAGATTTCAGTATTTTAGCTATTTTGATAATTTCTAAATTATTCTACACCATTTTGAAATTTTTTTAATTAATTTAACAAATATTTAAAAAAACAATTCGATTTTTTAGCGTTAGATTTCAGTATTTTAGCTATTTTTTTCTTAAAAAAAAAAATTTTTGTTAAGTTTAGAAAAAATTTATCCGAAATCTCTAAAAAAAAAAAAAAAATTGTTAAATCCGGATAAATTTTATCCGGAAACTCTAAAAAAAAATTGTTAAGTCCGGAAATTTTTTTTCCGGAATTGGAGTTCAATTTCCGGAAATTTTTTTTCCGGAGTTAGACGCTGAATCCGGAAAAAAATTTTCCAGTTTGGGTATATTTCGAATTTTGACCCCAACTTGGTTATCTTTTGTAATTTGATTTATTTTTTGGATATAAATAAAAAATTCGGTCCGATGGGCATCGGACCTACATTTAGGTTCAATTGAGATAGGAGTAGGTCCGATGGGCATCGGACCTACATTTAGGTTCAATTAGCTCTAGGACCGTACGATTAAAATCAAGATCTATGTGCACGGAAATTGATACAGACTTGTACGGATTTTGATGCAGATCGAATGGTCATCACACCCATCGAACCAAGATAGGTCCGATGGGCATCGGACCTACTCTGATTCCAGTTCAATTAGCTCTAGGACCGTGCGATTAGCATCAAGATCTTTGCGTACGGAAATTGATACAGACTTGCACTGATTTTGATGCAGAGCACATGAATCTTGATGCAGATCGAATGGTCATCACACCCATCGAACCAAGGTAGGTCCGATGGGCATCGAACCAAGGTAGGTCCGATGGGCATCGGACCTACTCTGATTCCTTTTTTCAGATAATTACCAGACAGAGAATATAACCCAACGTGTACTGTACCGCCCAGTTTTTCTTTCCGTACCACTTTAACGGCTGATAATTAAGAAAATAAATCTGCTGTGATTCTCCGGAATCACAGGAACCTGCGATCTCGATCTCAACTGTTGGTCTTTTTCGAGATGCGTGCATGAAAATTTATTTTTCTAAGAATATTTCTGAGATCCGTGCATGGAAAAGTTTGAACCATTGATCTCGGAATTTTAGGATCTTACGATTCCTCTCGGAATCGCAGCAGATTCGGACTCGATAATTAAGCCTTGCTCCTTGTAAATGCACATTGAAATTTATCATGAGATTATTCAATAGAGCTTTTAGTCAATATAATTCATCGAATTAAACATAGACATAACAACAAAGAAAACGCAAAAACATACAAGCAATATATAACAATAACGCCATTGACATCACACACACACACTGACACACACACACATATCACACATAGCAAATAGGATCACAAATAGAAATATTTTAGTACCGTAACATATCCCACATATACCAAAAGAAAATTGTATATACATACATAGATCGTTATATATACAAGCACAGATTAGTACCATAACTACTTGGTGGTGATATGGGCATGGGTTGTCGATGTGAGGGGACCTCACGCATGCAAGGCCATGGCGGACACGAGCACAACATGAGACGCCCGTGTCGCGATCCTTCCCAAGGCAGCGTATCTCGTTGGATTGTCGGCAACCAACCACCCAATTCCTATCATCCCGATTCCAAAGAGAAAGATCAGCACGAGAGCAACATCAAAAGCATACTGAATGTGAATGTTTAACATCATGACAGTATGCGGCAGAGACGTCGTCCTCAGCTTTGCTGAAACTGCCGATGAGGAAATGAAGATTCCAACTCTGACCAAGTTCGCCGCTATTGTTGCCGGATCAGGGTGCGGGTTGAATGCGCCGGCAGGGAGCAGTTCATGAGCCATTTGAAAGTATATACTTTGGTTGATGAGTTTTTTGGTTGTTGGATGAAACAATCAGTGTTATATAGAGAGACGGTATTACTTGTTTGATTAGTACTGTATATTATAATATATGTGTTAAATTGTGGTGGGTCCGATGATGATGTTGTATATTATAATATAGAGTTGCAGAGAAATTTGGATATATACCCATCACAACTTCTTTAATTAGATATTTACCCATCCAAAATTAAAAATGAGATATTTTCACATCTAAACATAACATATTTATTAATATACCCATTTGTAACATTTTTCACTAAAAGATATAGATTAATATTAATAAAAAGTTTAAGAGGCCATTTTACCCTTGATAATTGAGCATTAAAAGTTAAATAGAGCAAAAATGGCCTCTTGCTGCTCCAGGATCGAGTGAGAACTAAAAAGTTCAAGAAACAGAAGTTCCTGGAGATGGGAAATGGAGCAGGACCATCTTAACTGATAATTGAACTAAATTAACTTTTAACTGCTCCATTTTCCATCTCCTACTCCATTTTACCATTTTACTCCATTTCTCTTCCAACGACGAGTGCAAGCTGAAGTTCCTGGAGCTGAAGGCAAAGAGGCAGCACCGTTACATAACATTCAAGATAGAGGAGGGGAAGGAGGTGCTCGTGGAGAAGACTGGAGCAGTACCATCTTAACTAAATTAGTTCTTACTACTACCATCTTAACTGGACCAGTACCTTCTTAACTTTTTAGTTCTTGATACTACCATCTTAACTTACTACTACAAATTAAAAGTTAATTTAGTTCTTGCTGCTCCAGGATCGAGTGAGAAATGGAGCAGGAGATGGGAAATGGAGCAGGAAACAGAGGTTTTAACTTTTAACGCTCAATTATCAAGGGTAAAATGGCCTCTTAAGCTTTTTATTAATATTAATATATATCTTTTAGTTAAAAAAAATTACAAATGGGTATATTAATAAATAGGTTATGTTTAGATGGGAAAATATCTAATTTTCAATTTTGAATGGGTAAATATCTAATTAAAGAAATTGTGACGGGTATATATATCCAAATTTCTCTATATTATAATATATGTTTGATTAATTAGTACTGTATGATGATGCGAATAATAAGTAAACTATATATCATCCCTTCCTCCTAATTAATTTGTAATATTATTTTTTCTTCGATTAGTATGCAGTTTGTGCTCCATGTACATGATCTTTTGTTTATACAAATTGGTAATAATAGATAAATATTATAAGTTAATAACTCATATTTATATATGTATACATATATTAATAAGTTAATAGATAAATAGTTAATCTATTTATACGGACTTTCAAAAATTTGTAAAAAAATAATTCTTACCCAATCTAAAAAATAGTTTAAATCTTTAATATGTCAAAATTCAATTCCATCATCATATTAAATAGTGTGGAGTAGGTCCGATAGGCATCAGACCTACTTTAAGTTCGATGGGCCCTGACATCATCTGATCCATTTTAAGATACGTGCTCTCTGTTGTAATACTCGCACGAGTTCGTTATAATTTTTTTGTGCGCACACATTTTAAATCATAACTTGGTTGATTGGTGCTATGCATAATACGATAGACTCTCTCTTTCTCCACATACACATACATATTTATAAATATTGGTTAAAAAATAAACTCTTAACTTTTTCGTAGCAAGATATGCATATATGGCTGTAATTTGTATGATTTTTATCTTACTTTTTTTATAAAATAATATCTTGTTTTGTCATACAAGTTAATTAAATTAAAGTTGGGTTGATAATTTTTACTCTTATAATATAATTTTTTTACTTGTTTGTTTGTGCCCTAAGTGTTTTTTTTTTTATTTTAAAATATTTTTATAAAAGATCGAAGAGTGAGGCTATGGTACTTCGGCTAGTGTACTATGGCTAGTGTATTACGGCTCAATATGGTACTTTTTAAAATCCTAACGGTCGATCCGAACCGTTCAATATGATATCCATATGAATATGTACTTGCAAACTAAATTTTTATATTTTTTCAAACTTTTTTACTATTTTTTTAGATAAGTAGAATTTTCAGTGTTTTATACAAATTCTGGACCATCAAAATTGTACCTATCTAAAAAGATAGTAAAAAAATTTGAAAAAATATAAAATTTAGTTAGCAAGTGCATATTCATATGGATATCATATTGAACGGTTCGGATCGACCGTTAGGATTTTAAAAAGTACCATATTGAGCTGTAGTACACTAGCCATAGTACACTAGCCGAAGTACCATAGCCTTACTCGATCGAAATATGATTCTAATTGAACCAAAAATCCTCTAAAAAAAAAGAATATGGATTCACATTTGGATCTTCAAATTCTACACGTGAATTTTGTATATTCTTAGATGTGGGTGGGAACTTGAAGATCCAAATGTGAATCCATCTTAGATGTGGGTGGGAACCACGCATGATGAGGTCAGCTTGAATGGGATGTGGCGAGGATCCGTATCCTCTGCATTAACTTGAAAGGGAATCTTTTGAGTTAATGAATTTCAACCGTCTGATTTTAAACAGAGTCAATCCAGCTCGTGTTTATAACATAGGAACTCTTTAATGTTAGTGCAGATCTAATTCGCACAAATTTTAAAATAGATCGGACAGTAGAGATTCATTAACTCAGAAGATTCTCTTTTGAGTTAATGCAGAGGATATGAATTCATGTGGCGATCCGTCGCACTTTGAAGGAGCATGTAATATAATATTACAAGTTACATGTTTGTTTGTCTAATTTTTTTTATTTAAAACCCGTAAGCATGCGAGTTACGACAAACATGAGAGTTGAGATGCTCCTTCGTAAAATATAAAAAAAAGATTCAGATGGGTGTAGGACCCACGCACGCATGATGAGGTCAGCTTGAATGGAACGCGGCGATTTGTCGCAGTTTCAACCGACATTTTTAAAAATACCCTAAGTTAATTACAGATTAATAAAAATGCCCACACCCATCCGGAATTTCTAAAAATGTCCAAACTGGCCATTAAATGACCGGTCCCGATTAAAAAGCCTGATGGCCGGTCCCCATCTTTTCTTTTCTTTTTTTCTTTTCTTTTTTATTTAGAGACTAATAGCTAAAATGATGAAATATGACACTAAAAAATTAATTTTTTTTCCTTTTGTCAAATTACTTGAAATTATGTTAATTTATGCTGATTTACACTAAATTACTTGAAATTATGTTAAATTTTTTTTAAGAGACAAATAGCTAAAATGCTAAAATATAACACTAAAAAATCGATTTTTTTTTAATATTTGTTAAATTACTTTTTTGATATATAATTAGCATAGTTATACTAAAATACGCTAAATTACTTCAAATTATGTTAATTTATGTTGATTACACTAAATTACTTGAAATTACAATAATTATGTAGAATTATGCTAAAATATGGTAAATTACGCTAAATTACGTATGAATAGGGCCTATTTTGTGCCATCATTCATAAATCATTAAAAATAGTAAAAAAATTCCAAAAATAATAAAAATTGGTATTCTACAAGTTCATTATATAACTAATTTACTGAGCTACGTAGATTGAACAATAGAAATGAAAATCTTAATCGGAAACTTCAACTGAAGTTTTAAGACTCTTCCCTTTGTTTTTTGGCGATTCTGAATTTAGAAATTTAACATCACTAGTTCTGATGCATGCGTATTTTCACAAGCTTTCCGAAAAGTGGTCATTTGCTGAAATCGGACACTCGAGATGGTTGTTTGAAGTTTCGTCGTCGTTTTTTCGCCTTCTCAGTGAAGATATCATCCCTATTCATACGTAATTTAGCATAATTTACCTTAATTTACAATATTCTAGCAGAATTCTACATAATTATTGTAATTTAGCGTAATTTAGTGTAATTCAGCATAAATTAATATAATTTCAAGTAATTTAGCGTATTTTAGTATAAATTCGAAAAAGTAACAAATTCGATTTTTTAGTGTTATATTTCAAATTATATATCAAAATTTTGATTTTATTTACGTAATTTAGCTTATTTTTTAGTGTTGTATTTTAGTGTTATATTTCAAATTATATATAAAAAATTACGTAATTTAGCATATTTTATTTACCTTAATTTAAAATAAAATTTGATTTTTTAGTGTTATATTTCAGCATTTTAGCTATTTGTCTGTTAAAAAAAATTAACATAATTTCATGTAATTTAGTGTAAATCATAATAAATTAACATAATTTCAAGTAATTTAGCGTATTTTAGTATAAATATGCTATAAAAAAGTAATTTGACAAAGGAAAAAAAAATCAATTTTTTAGTATTATATTTCATCATTTTAGCTATTTGTCTAAAAAAAAAGGGGGGGGGACCGACCGGTCGGGCTTTTTAATCGGGACGGTTATTAAATGACCGGTTTGGACATTTTTAAAAATTCAGGAGGAGGAGGAGTGTGGGCATTTTTATTAATATGTAATTAACTTAGAATATTTTTAAAAATGGGAGCATGTAATATAATATTTCAACAAACATTGAAAGTTGAGATGGTCCTTCATAAAATATTAAAAAAAAAGTTCAAAAGATGGGTGTGGGACCCACGCATGATGAGTCAGCTTGAATGGGAACGCGGCGATCCGTCGCAGTTTCAACTGGCCTAAAAAGTAAAAACACAAAAGAGAGAAGAATAAAAGAGTAGTGCGATGGAAAAAATAACTCTAAGTGTCCAAACAAATCACACAAATAATAAAAAAGTGATGAGCTGTGCTTGAATTAGTTGTAACGTCGTATATATTCTGTTAAATATGTTTGACGGAAATAATGAAAATTCACCAATATCTAAAGAACAGTACTGTCAACATCATTGTTAACAAATTAATAATAATAATAATAATAGTACCCAAATTCAGACACCAACAGCAATTTAACACATATATTATAATATACAATACAAATCAAACAAGTAAGATATATCATCCTTCCTCTTAATTAATTTGTAACTTGTTTTCTTCGATTAGTATGCAATTTGTGCTCCATGTTCATGTTATTTTGTTTATACAATTGGTAATATAGATAAATATTTAAAGTTAATGACTCGTATTTTATATATAAATATATATATATATATAGAGAGAGAGCGAGAGTTAGGCTACGGTACTTCTGGAGTAAAGCGTGTGTTTTACTTCAAGTTTATATTTTCAATTTAAAGTTCACAATGTCGATCCGAACAGTTCAAGTTGATCTCCATATTAAAGTTTGCTTGGAGACCAAATTTTACAATTTTTAGAAAAAACATTTCTATTTGTTTGGAATTTTTGAAAATCATTATTTCAGAAAATTGTGGACCATAAAAAATTAGTGATTTTAAAAAATTTCAAACAAATAGTAAAAAATTTCTAAAAATTGTAAAAATTGGTCTCCAAGCACAATTTATATGGGGATCAACTTGAACGGTTCGGATCAACATTATGAATTTTGAAATAAGATATAGACGTGAAGTAAAACATTCGTTATACTTCGCAAAGTACCGTAGCCCAACTGTGTGTGTGTGTGTGTCTAGAGAGAGAGAGATGGGTGTTCGCACGAAAGCGCAACGCAAGTTTCGGTACGCTTGAGGGCGTACCTTTTTAAACCGCGCTTACACTTCACGAGTAAGGATTGCAAGTGCACAACCCCTATCGAGTAATATAATCGGGTATCGATCCACAGGGACGACTCAAATTCTAAATTTCGACTCAACCTAGTTAGGTACTAGAAGTTGAAAAGGGTGTTTGGATTTGTTTAAAGTTCCTAATTTCAATCAACAATCGTAATAACAGAAAATGAAAACAATTAAATGTTTGATTTTAGACTATCTGTAAAATAAAAGCGTTTCGAGGGTTTCAGACTTCATCCTCAACTTTGCTGCTCTGGACTTGTCACGCGACCCGCATACTTTCGTATGCGACCCTTGTGACGCGACCCGCGTGCTCTCACACGCGACCCGCGTAGCCCTCAAGCCACTCTGGACCTCTCACTCGACCCGCACACTTTCGCATGTGACATTGTGACGCGACCCGCGTGGTCCTGGAGCTGACACTGAATGTTTCTGATTCTGGTTGTTTAATTCGTGTAAGGCTCGATTGACCGTACCTAATGTCACTGAACCTCAACTCTCGTGTATTACAAGTTTACAACAAACATGAAGGTTAGAGTCTTAGAGATGGTTCTAGGGCTGCACAAAAAATTCGTAGTTTGTGATTCGATTCGAGTTTGATTTGAAAAAGTTCGTAAAAAATTTGATTTGAAATTTAGTTCGTTCGAAATTAATTCAAACCAAACTCAAACTGGACCTAGTTCATTCGAAATAGGTTCGTAAACCAAATTTAGTTCGAAATTAACTAAAATGTGTACCATTGATTTCCGCTGATAACTTATGTTCGTTGATGAAAACATAAGGCCGCTCAGTCCATAATTGCTCTCAATTCTGAAAAATGTTTCTTGAAACAAAAAGCCCAGTCCAACTACAAACCCAAATAGAAAAATTCAACAACAAATCCGGACCAGTCCCAGAACCAATAATCTCCAATCAAAACCGCTGTAAACAAAACCAGCCATAATCGCTCTACCCTAGCCGACTTTCCCTCTGTTGGTTGTGATACCAAACCCTAGAGTTTGGCTGATGTTGTGCTTGTGATTTTTGTGCTGGCTATTGCTGTCTTGGTGCTGTCTATGCTTTGTTGGCTGATTACTGGGACTAGCTGTGAGGTGAGACGACCCTTGGATACTGTGATTGTACTGAATTTTGATTGATTGTACTAAACTTTGGTGTTTGATATAAATTTTGATATTTGTAATGAACTTTGATATAAACTTTAGTGTACTGTGTAATTAGAATTCAGAATGCCTGAGTTTTTATTGAAGTGTTGTAATTTCGAATTATGACTCAGCCATAAGTCATAACTCGTAAGTCGTAACAAAGTTAGTAAAAGTTCGAAATTGAATTCGTTCGAAATTAATTCAAACCAAACTCAAACTGAAGGTAAGTTCGATCGGTTTGGTTCGTTTGCAGCCCCAGACGGTTCTTCATAAAAGATAAAAACAACAAAAAAAGGTTCAGACGGGTGTAGGACCCGCGCATGATGAGGTCAGCAGCCAGCTTTAGGGGTGGCAAAAAAGCTCGTAGCTCGTGGATCGCTCGCGACTCGCCTTTGGCTCGATCGGTAACAGCTCGTTCGATAGTGGACCGAGCTCTTAACGAGCCAGCTCGCTAAGAGCTCGGGCCAAAATTAACAAGCTGAGCTAAAGGCCAGCTCGGACCGGGCCAGCTCGGCCCATAACGAGCTGTACAGTATATAGGCCTTAAATTACTTATTTACATGGCCCAGTGACCCAGTCTGTTCAGTTTTAATTTTTTAGGGTTTTACCGCATTAGTACCAAATATTGAAATACTCAAATAGGCAACCACTATGTAGCCGCAGTGCCGCACATTAAAATTGAAAATTGAAATTTCATTTAGTCCCGAGTCTCCATTCTTCTCCAAGAGTCCACTCTCCTCTCTTGAGACCTAAGTCCTACCTCCTCCTCTCTTTGGCTCTGCCTAGCGACCCTCCGACCTCCGTGACTTCATCGCGCCACCTCGCGCGCGGCATGCCCCAGTTTCAGACGTTCGAGATCTGACCCGACCTCGCGTCGTCGTCGTCGCGTCGTCGCGTCGTCATCGTCGTGCGCCGGCTTAAGTACAAACTCGCTAGACAACTTCTTTCCTTTTTGAACAGATCTGTAAGTTGGTCGACTTTTACAACACAGTATTTTCTATAATTTATATTTTTTCTTTGATATGAGTCAAAAAGATTTCGTGGTCTTGCTGCCTCTAGTTTGGACTATAAATAAATATTCTAGTTTTTTATTTGATGGGAGAAAATCGCTTAAATGTCAAAGGGTGGTTAACAATTTTTTAAAGATACTCTTTAAAATACAATTATTGATGAAATTATAGAAAGAAAATTCCTTGTGTTAGCTTACTGGTTGCCTTTCAGATTTGCCACGATAGCAGGAAATTAGTGGTTAGCACAGTCATGACTAGAACCTTATCACTATTATTTCGACAAATAAAATATACTTTCTAGTTTCTACCGATGCATTTCCTGTTGTAATATACATCACAAAATCCTCTAAACTGAAATAAAATCTCCGTGGTGGGGCTTATCTTGATCTCCTCTGTTTTGAAAGAAAATTATTAAAAGACATTAAAAAAATAGTGTTGTTAGGTATTTGCTTGACCTTGCTCTCTTTTCTTTTTGTTGTTTTATACCAGTATTGTGAGCTTTGACTAATATTTGTGTATTTGTGGCAGAATGTCTCATACATCTTCAGATGGTACTGCTGCTGCCGACAGTAATCTAGTGATGTCGGAAAGTGCAAATAGCACTGCTAGTGGACATGCGTCACAGAACAGTACAGATGAGGCTGGTGGAAAAAAAAGGAAAAAAACTTCTGAAGTTTGGGAGTATTTCAAGGTAATTAAAGTTAACGGGGTTAGTAATAAGGCCGAGTGCCAATATTGCAAGAAGCGCTATAAAGTAGTTGATGGTGGAACAACCTCAACATTGTTGCGTCATGTGGAGGCTTGTTCCAAAATTAAGAGATTTAAAGGTAATGTTTCTGGTTTGCTACCTTTAAATGAATCTGTGCTCACATTTGTAACAGAGGGGGAGGACACGGGTATTGTAGATTATGGGAAGTATGACCATGCAAAGAGTAGGGAGTTACTTGCTAAAGCTATAATTTGTCATGAGTTGCCGTTCATGTTTACCGAATACCATCGCATGAACATGTTCTTGAAGTATTGCAATCTGTATTATCAACCAGTGAGTAGAAACACTATTAAGAAAGACTGTATAAAAGTGTATGAGAATGAGAAAGGCAATGTTAAAAAGATTTTTCAAGCTGTTGATAGGATTTCACTTACTAGCGATTGTTGGACTTCGAATCAAACCATTGGTTATATGTGGTTAACAGCACATTACATAGATAAGTCGTGGAATTTGCGTAAGCGGATAATTGGCTTTAACGAGTTGCCATCGCCTCACAGTGGTGAAGTAATAGCTGATGCAATTGTGGAATCGTTAGGGAAGTGGGGCATTGAGGATAAGGTAGGAACTATAACGTTAGACAATGCATACAACAATGATAAGACAGCAAGCATTTTGAAGTTGAGTTTTGATGACCGTAATAAGTTGCATTTTAAAGGGTTTTTTTTCCATATTAGATGTTGTGCTCATATTTTGAACTTGGTTGTTCAAGATGGGCTTAGCAAGATTGATAAATGTTTGTCCAAAATTAGAGAAGGGGTAAAATATCTTAAGAAGTCGTCGGGTCGGCTTCTAAAATTTGGGGAACATGCAAAGCGAGTAGGTATAATCACATCTCGGTCTTTGTGCATTGATGTCAAAACAAGGTGGAACTCAACCCACCGAATGCTTCAATCAGCCCTTTATTACAAAAAGGCCTTCAATGGCTATGCAGATCGAGATTCCAATTTTATTGAGTGGCTTCCCAAGAATTCTGAATGGGAAGAGGCAGAAAAGGTTTGTAAATTACTTGAGGTTTTTGTTCAGGCTACAAAGATTTTTTCGGGCACATCTTACCCCACCTCAAATTTGTTTTTAGCTGAGATGCTTAATGTGAAAAAGGCAATATGTGATGTCTACCATGATGAGGATAATTTCACACGAGAGATGAGCTTTGCTATGTACACAAAGTTTGAGAAATATTGGGGGGAAGTTAATGTGCTAATGGCAGTGGCTGCCATTCTCGATCCAAGGCTGAAAACCCTCTCAATTAGGTTTTGTTATAAGAGGTTGTACCCTGATTTTGAGGTTGATTCACGTATTGATGATGTGTTGGAAAAGATGCGAGCTCTATATGAGATTTATGCGAAGGAGCATGTGACCTCTACCGCATCGGGTAAATTCTTGAATTTTTTTAATGTTAATTTTGCATTGTTTAAAGTTGTACTATGCTCACATAATTATATTATTGATAGGTTATGATGTTTCAGCTGCATCAGCTGTTGCTGGCAGCGGAAATGAGCATAATGATATGTGGCGTTTTGTACAATCCACATGGAATGAAAGCCAATCTAATTCAAATCTGGAAAACTATCTAAAAGAGGCTGTTTTTCAGCATAGACTTAGTTCGCCATTCGATATATTGAAATGGTGGCAGGTGAATGCAGGGAGATACCCCATTTTAAGCAAACTAGCGAGAGATATTCTTTGCATTCCAATCTCAACAGTCGCATCGGAGTCGGCCTTTAGTGCTGGTGGTCGTGTTTTAAATGATTATAGAAGTTCCCTTTTGAAGGATATGGTTGAGATGTTAGTTTGTGGGGGTGATTGGATTAGAGCAGGCACAAATGCCGAATTACAGACTTTACAAGTGAGTTCTATATTTTTTAAGTTCAGTTTCTGTTGTAGCTTGTTAATTATATTTAATTTATAACATATTGAATTTTTAAATTTCAGCAAGCTGCAAATGTGGAGGAGAGTTTGGAAATTCAGTTTCCAACGTCAATGAGTAATCTTAGTATTAATTGACTGATAATTAACTTTTTGGTTGTTGACTGATAATTTTGGTAATTGATTGATAATTTAATTTTGGAGGATTTTGGCAATATGTGATCATGTGTCGTATGAATTTATATGAATTTTTGTGAAGTTATGTAATCTTAACTATGCATGAATTTAGTTGTATGAATTTGTATGAAGTTGTGTGAATTTAGTTGTATGAACTTGCATGAATTTAGTTGTATCAATTATTTTGTCATTTATTGTGAGACAATAGTACAAGATTTGTGTTTACCAGGTACCTTATCGGAAATATAGATCTGAGACGTCAGAAGCTTACCAGGTACCTTATTGGAAACCTTTGTGTTTACTCTACAAAAATTAAATTCAAGTGTAACCTGTTAAATGTGTTAGGGAAATTGTGATAGCTTAGTTTACTGTATTACTTGCATCATATGCAAATTACCGTTTCCCTTTTTTGAAGTCTGGTGGAGTATATTAGGAAAGGGCAATTTAGGTAAAATGGTTGAACTTTTGAACTTGTGTAACATGGCACATATAAATTTTGTCTTCTGTTTTTCTTAAAGGAATACTATATAAGGCATGTTGACGGGTCACCAGTCAATTCAGAAGCTGAAAGAGAGAGAGTAATACAATGCCTTGAGGCTGCCAAAGAAAGAAGAGTTTCTGAGGTATAGTTTTATTTAAGGCTATTTTTTATTTGTTGCAATTTCATTAGAAAAATTGAAGAGCATTAACTAAGTTTTTGTTACATGTTGTCTTAAATTGAAGGACTTGTACTAAAGAGCTTTTATTAGACTTTTTTTTTTTAAATAATATAACAGAGCAGTGCTTTCAAAAGTTAAATTTCAGTCCAGGTTGCATTGTCCAGATTTTTTAATATAACATATAGCATGAGTTAATGCATGATTTATCTCATTTGTTATCCATTGACGAGCTAACTACTGGCCATTTCTTTCAACACAGGCACAAAATGAAACCTTATATTATTTACGTTTGTTCACTAGTTGGCATATATACTCTTTACACATTTACTTGGAGTTGGCATATTTACATTTGTTCACTAGCTGAGTTTTTTGTATCTTTTGTTTCAGGGAAAAGGATACTGATATTGCTTGTGCTCAAGATGCAATTGATGAGCACAAGGTACATGAAGATGAGCTCAGCTCATAAGTATATAAATTTTTTAGGCCCCAATTAGCCATGCTTGTCTTGAGATTTAGTTATTTTGTCGTAGTTTGATATTGGTAGTTGATGGTTATCTATTGGTCACTTGAGATGGTTTTCCCTTCATAAATTCAGGTTTCGTGCAGGTTTGTTTTAGATTGCAAGAAGTTTAGGTTCTTTCTTTTGTGTGTGTGTGTGTGCTGGTGTGCTGAATTCATAGATTATAGATATGTGCCGTAGCTAAACTAGATGGGTTTTTTTATGTAAATGATTAATGTTGAAAAAAACTTCTGAGATCAAGCCCAGTGAGCTCTTGGTTTGGATTATGTAAATGATTAATGGGCTTTTTTATTTAATAATTTTGAATTTGTATAATAGTAGCCCAATAAAGCCCAGTGAGCTCGTGAGCCAGCTCGGTCCAGCTCGGGCTGGCTCGTCACGATTTCAAGCTGGGCTTTCAGCTCGGGAGTCAAAAGTCCAGCTCGCTCGGTAAGGGCTCGGTCCAGAATTAACAAGCTGAGCTAGGGCCCAGCTCGGTCCGAGCCAGCCCGTTTACAGCCCTAGCCAGCTTGAATGGGACGCGGCGATTCGTAGTAGTTTCAAGGAGCACCGAGATTTTTATCAAATATCCAAAGTTAATTACAAATTAATAAATATACCCCTAACGTTTGAAATTTATAAAATATCTATACCGGTCATTTTTTGGCTGGTTTTAATTTTTTTCGGTATCGGCCAAATTTTTTTTTTTCAGAGACACTATAAATAGCAAGATGCTAAAATCTAATACTAAAAATTCAATTTTTTTAAATATTTATGAGATTACTTTTTTTGATATATAATTAACATATTTATACTAAAATATGCCAAATTACTTGAAATTATGTTAAATTACGCTGAATTACACAAAATTACGCTAAATTACAATAATTATGTTAAATTATGCTAAAATACGGTAAATTACGCTAAAATAGCCGGTACCGAAAAAATTAAAACCTGCTAGAAAATGGCCGGTATAGATATTTTTATAAATTCCCAAGGGTATGTTATTAATTTGTAATTAACTTTGGATATTAATAAAAAAATGTCGGCAAGGAGCATGTAATATAATATTATAATAAACATGAAAGTCGAGATGGTCCTTCATAAATTATAAAAAAATGGTCATTTCATGCATCACGCTGAATTAGGTGCATGTGAACCTCATGTAAAAACTGGGATCCGTATCCTCTGCATTAACTTGGTATCTTTTGCGTTAATGAATTTTAACTCAAAAGGAATCTTTTGCGTTAATGAATTTTAACCGGCTGATTTTAAACTGAGTCAATTCGGCTCGTGTTTATAATACAGAGGGTCTTTTAATATTAGTACAGATTTAGTTTACATGAATCTTAAAATAAATTGGACAGTCGAGATTTATTAACTCAAAAGATTCTCTTTTGAGTTAATGTAGAGGATATGAATTCTAAAAATTGATGCTTAATAAATATATTGCCTACGGGCTTCTCTCTCAAAAAAGTAGTGGTGTTGATCGGCTCCGGTTTAATCCGTTTTAAACGAACCGTCAGAGTTCGGTTTAAACGGCTTGGTTTTTCCGGTTAAATGGATCGATTGTTTTTTTTTTAATATTGGTTTAATAGTTTCGTTCGATTTAGAAATTTAAAAATAAATTAGACCAAACTTACCAACATTTTTAAACACATTCCCGTCCGAACCAAACATTTATAAAAATTCAAAAATTATGACATAATATATATTGATTGGTTCGGTTTAAAATCGGATAAACCTAGCCAAGCAAAAAATTTAAATCCATCTTTTAAAAAAAATTAACAAAAAAAATATTTTTATGATTAATATCCTATTCTGGTTCAACCGAACAAATCAAAATTAACTTTGGTTTTTCTGTTCGATTTGGTTCTTATTCAATTTTTGTTATGTTCGGTTTGATTTTTAAAAACTGAATAAAACTTTGATTGTCTATTTTAATTCGGTTTAAACAAGCCGAACCGATGAACACTCCTACATAAGAGCTTAAAAGAGAGAAGAATAAAAAAGTAATGCGGTGGAAAATAAACAAATCACACAAATTATAAAAAAAAAATGATTAGTTGTGCTTAAATTGGTTGTAACGTCACATATATTCTGTTAAATATTTTTTATGGAAATAATAATTTAGTAATTTAATCGGAATAAATAAAAAAATTCAATCATTTTGAATGAATAAATTAAATTTGAGTGAACAATTTGTTAAAAAAATAATAATGATCTCTAACGAAATTCACTGTTTTCTACAGTTTAATTTTTTTTTCAACACAAACTTAGCTGCTAGTGTAATTAAAAGTTCAGGATCCAACTTAATTTTTTTCTTCAAAAGTGGAAAGACAAATTTGATGTAAATATTTTTTTTAATTTTTATTGGTAACTCTTTTGTTTCCTACATTTTTGTGAGAAGTTGAGGCTTGAGAGAGCTGTTGGTGAATTTAGTAACTTAAAACTTTCAACTCAAAATTTTCAAATTTTAGTAACTTAAAACTTAAAACTCAAATGTTAAAATAAAATTGTTAGATATAATTCATATCATTTTTTATGCACAACTAAAAAATTACAACATTTCAATTTTATTATGATTGGTATCAAGAGATAGTAAAATAAATTAATGAGGATAATTTTTGGATTTTAATTTTTTAACATGTTGATTTATAGGAAAATAAAACCAAAAAGTGATAATAATGTATATACACATACAGAGAAAATAATATATGTTAATGAAAAAATTTATTTTTTAACATGTTAATTTATGGAAATCGGAACTATTTTTGTATCTCGTGCGTTCTAAATTATTTAACGAAAAAATTGTAGAATTTTAAATTAAATTCTGGAAAAATAATAATAAAATTTACAAATTATGAAGATAGAAATTTTATGTTCCATTAATCCATAAACGTTTTAAATTGAAAATAAATAAATAAGGATTGTCATTTGAAAGTGCCACGCATCTAAAGACTTTTTCCTTTTCTTTTTTTGAAAGGCTTGGTAGCAGCTACCAAGAGTACAATAAGCAAATGAGATTACAACTCCAAAAACCTAATACAGTCACCTACTTAGTTTATTTGAAAAATAAAATTTGTACTTGCAACAGCTCCACCTCTGTGCTGACTTTGTTCTCCGCAATGCAGCCGCATCCATATTTCTCCTCTAATTCGGTCTGCTAGAATAAATGGAGGCACCCTTTTACCACGAAATATCAGCTCATTTCGTTGCCTCCATATACCCCATAATACTGCAACAAAATGTGTAGCCCATGTTCTTTTGTTCTCATTTTTGATAGTCCTGTACCTGTGCCAAGAGCGCTCCTAGGTTTTTAACAGAGTTCGAGATAGTAACAAGATCTCTAAAGTAATTTCATACTTGAAGCGCATAGCAACATTGAAAGAATAAATGAAAAGTCGACTCCATGGGGCAATCATTACAAAGAGCACAATTCAATACACAATGCAATTCCCGTCTCAGCATAGACTCATGAGTTAGGATTTTGTTGTGCAGCCATAGATAAGTGAAGAACTTAACCTTGAGAGGAGCATAACATCACCATAAGTCACTGTAACCCCATCTAATTCTACCCCCCTGAACTCAGCAGTTTGTATATGGATGCAGAAGAATAAATTCCATTTGAATTCCAACGCCAAAACAACACATCTTGCTGCTCAGAAAATTCAGGTATCATTTCTGATGCAATCGGGCAAACACAAGGCCATCGCGTGATCATGTCTCCTAAAGAGACTGTTTGCAACCGCGGTCTTGGTCCCGCCTTTTTGATAGATTTAATAGCTAGTCCACCCCATGAGTCGTACCAGTATGAAACTGATCTACCGTCACCAATCTCCCATTGAATACACCATTGGAATAAAGGATGAATTCGCACCATATGGTTCCAAAATTAAAAGGTCCATCTTGTTATTTAAAATTTCCACTATTCAAGTAGTCAAAATTAGAAGGTTTATAAATTAATTTTAATGCATTCATTTTTTGGACGTCTTTTGACCACTTTACTTTATACTAAATTAATTTAAAATTTTAAAATTTCCACATGTAGATGCATCACTCGTAAAGTAGAAGAATTTTAACGATTTAGATTTATCGTTTGAAGCCGATTCGATAGGTTTTAGAGTTAAGCTCACCAAGGAACTTGGTGAGCTTAAGAACGCTTAGTTCTACTCCTTTGTACAGATGATTTTTTTTTCTATTAGAATTCAAGAAAACAAAAATAAATAAATGTGGGACCATTCAATATTTAAAGGATTTAAATAATTGTCCTTAACTTTTCTTGTAAATATAGGATTTGTTTTAGATTTGACATGTCGTCCCTTCTTCTTCTCACTGTTCGATTAAATATTCTTTTTTCAAAGACCAAAATCAATGTTGACCTTTTTTGGGAAACTTGTGCCATTGCAGCGAGGTTGCTTTAAAAACAGTTTGACCATGATCATTGCTAGGGCTGTACAAAAAGACCGTGGCTCATGAGCCGCTCGAACTCAACTCGGTAACGAATTTACTAACAACTCGTTCGTTAAAAACTCGAGTTACTCTGACTCGAGTTGAGTAACTCGTTCAACTCACGAGTTCAGTTCGAGTTGGACTCAGCTCGCTCATTTCAACTCGGACTCGATTAAATTCAGTGCATGCATCCCATATCTCGACTTTTTGAACAAATGAACAGTGTTTCAAGAGATGCCCTTCTTACCAGTAAACAAAAATAATTATGACATACGTAAATATTTACAAGAATTTCTGTTAGGACTGTTGCTTTTTGAACAAATGAACCTTCTTGGAAATAGTTTATTACATAACAACAATTCAACACCTTAAAATTCAAAATGCTAGACTGCTAGTAGGTAATTGGAATTACTGACCACGAGTTAATTCACGAGTCACGAGTCAACTCGAGTTACTCACGAATTTTTCTGAGTTAAATTCGAGCTATCCCGAACTCGAACTAACTCAGCTCTTTAGTAGCCCTAGTTGATGCATATATTTAGAAGAGGATCAAAATCAAATTCATTCTTTATTTTTATTCCCGGTCATTATATTCTTACTGGGATAGGTTGCTTATATGAAATTTCGTTCACAATTCACTCGTTTCTTCCAGTTAAGGAACCATGCTGTGGCACAACTTATTTTATTTCACATCCAGAAAAACTAGATATTAATTGAGCCTCAAACTGACCTATTGATAATTGAATAAAGTCCCCAAATAAATTGGTTTACCTATGAGAATTTGAAATTATATTACGAATTCCCCTCTAAAATTAATAATATTAGATTTATTCTTCTAAACTAACTACAAAATTTCAAATTTTTTTTCTCAATCTGTTGTCTTTTTTTTTTTAATTAAAACTCATTTTAAACTTATAAATTTCTCATTTTACTTTAATTTAAAAAAAAAAAAAAACATATAGTCTGTGTGGCAAAATTATTCAGTATTCTAATTAGTCGATTTTTCGAGGACACACAATTCATTTATTTACTTATAACACATAAAAATTTATGGATGGTTTTTTGAACAATTTTTTTTACTCTTCGATAATATGGTCATTATATTGTAGATACCAACAGTTATAAAAAAAATTAAGTTTTGGAAGAGACTTAAGAGAAGTTGGATTTTGAATTTCCATTACTGAGGTAAAAATATTTTTATTTGATTTGCTTCATGAATGCATATATATGTTGTTGTTTAATCAAATTGTATAAAATTTGTTATCTTATCTAATTAATTAAATTCGTCGACAAAAAAAATAGTAAAAGTAAAACTTCCATACATAATAAAATAAAAAATAATTTAAAACTGTTTGAAAAATAAAAGTAACACAATACTTTGAATTCCTTTGTTAAATTAAAACTTGAGGATTTGAAATAATCTGAAAAAAATGTTGGAAAGCAAAATAATTTAAAGATGAAAGTAAAAGAAACAACGATATTTACTTATTACTTTCATTATTTATTTCCTTTTTTTGCACTAATCTGTCTAACCAGTATCTTTCTTTCGAGTAAAGCTAAGGTGCTCTTAAGTGTACCGTACTCCTAAATGTAGGCCGTTGGATTTCTTTAAAAGTCGTGCTACCACGCCTTTTAAAGAATCTACACGACTTTTAAAGAAATCCAACGGCCTACATTTAGGAGTACGGTACACTTAAGAGCACCTTAGCTTTACTCCTTTCTTTAATCATTGTTTTTCAGCTTTATTTAGTTTCCTTTTCGGAGAGAGAGAGAGAACAGTACGGTCCAAAAGAATTCAGAAATTCTTTCTGAGATAGGAGTAGGTCCCATGGGCATCGGACCTACTTTTAGGTTCAATTAACTCTAGCACCGTACGATTAGCATTAAATCTGTGTGCACAGAAATTGATACAGACTCACACGGATTTTGATGCGGAGTGCACGAATCTTGATGCTGATCGGATGGTCATCACACCCATTGAACAAAATAGGCTACTCTGAATTCATTTTTTCTCCCCTTTGACCTGTACGGCTTAAACCCTATAAACCTCCTTTTCTCTTCTCCTTCACAGTTACTTCCTCAATCGGTCTCAAATCTTTTTTATTTGCAAAATTCAATCCAAGATACACCGAATCTTCCAAAGATCTTATTCTGATCGACATTAATGGAGAACACAACGGCTCTATTCTAATCAGACCGACCTTTCTCCTCCCTTAAATATACCCTAGGTTTATCGCCGACATTCCAAACAGAGAAAGCGCGAGAATAAGTTAGCGACAGAGAACGAGAGAGCGATAGAGAGCCAGAGTGAGAGCTTGATTTAGAGAGAGAGAGAGCTCGACAATTTCCGAGAGGTAGCGAGAGAGCAGCGACAAAGGCTTTTTCTCGCCAACAATTTCAAGAGAGAGAGAAAGAGGTAGCGATAGAGAGCGAGCGAGAGAGTGGGAGCTCGACAATTTCCTGGAGGTAGTGAGAGAGCTGCGACAGAGGCTTCTCGCCGACAATTTCAAGAGAGAGAGAGAGAGAGAGAGCGAGCGAGAGAGTGAGAGCCTGATTTAGAGAGAGAGCTCGACAATTTCCGGGAGGTACCGAGAGATTAGCGACAGAGGCTTCTCGCCGACATTAAAATTACTGAAGTACTAATCTGTTTAATTATTTTTAGGTATCTATTGAGGTTGAGGACCGTCAACTGAGCTTTCAAATGGTCTTTTTTTTGTTGCATTTTTTTATTTCTTATTTGTTTGGTTTTCTTGGTCTCACTTTTGAACTGCATCAAGTCCTCGACACCAACATTAAAATTTCTTGCTTATATTGAACAGATTAATGTGTCAGTAATCATTGTTTTCTGTTATTTTTTTTGTTAGGATGCCACATTGTCACCAATATGAAAAGCCTTCCGGACTGTGATCTTGAATGTGAAGGTTAATTTTTAAACTTATATTTTGGAGTATCATGTGTAGATTTTCATTCACGTTAATCAAATTATTTTATTACTAATTGAGATTTAGTTCAGATATATCTGGGATTAGAATTTCTAATTGTGCCAGGGTAATATTTTCCCCACTTTTGGCTAAAGAAATAAATGTATACCTTGGAATAGTGGCAAAAGTTTCCAGGTTTAATGGGATATGATTTTCCTTGTTGATTAAGGCTAAAAGACTAACTTTTTCATGATGCATCAATTAATTACAGAGCCAACTGACAGTATCGGGCTTGATTTGGAGAGATACTCCGGACACAAACTCTCTAAAGAGGTCACCATAACCATACCAGTTTCTCCCGGTACAAAGTCTTCATTTGTCTCCTGTGACATTAAGAGAAATCACCTCAAATTAGGCCTTAAGCGTCAACGTTCTGTTCTTGAAATCCTTCTATATGATGTGTATTTTCTATGGTTGTTTACCATTATTTAATTGTTTTTTAGATTTCTTCTAGGGAGAGCTTTATAACACAGTAAAAGTTGACGATTATTTTTGGAGCATATGTATGTGAATGTAATTGAGCAATTTCTCTCCTTGGTTTCTAACATTATAAATTGGTTTTAATATATTGTGATTTGTTTTCCTATTTTTGCAGAGGATGGCGAGTCAATTTGACGAACCATAATCATATGGAGTGGTGCAGAGCTGTGGTAAAAGGTGAACCAGAAGTAGATACCCAAAAGGTCGAACCAGAGAACATCAAGCTGGCTGATTTGGATCACGAGACCCGTCAAATTGTGGAGAAAATGATGGTAAGACCCCGTGTATTATTATCAGAGCACAAGGTTGTTAGTATTTTATTACAAATGAGATACTATGTCTAACATATCTATGGCAAATAGTTTCTGATTCTTTTGCTTCTTTGATCAGTTGGATCAGTGTCACAAGCAAATAGGGGCCTCCCTACAAGTGACAAGATGCAAAATCAAGAACTCCTCAAGAAATTTATAGCCAGGTAAGAGAATTGTACTATTAATTTTAGCTCGGATTATTTATGCCCATTGACATCTATAGCGATAAGTTATATATACTAATCATATGGTGCATTTGATTGAACAACAACTGAAGTAATGTTTGCAGATTTAGGTCACGTCTCTGTCAGATCAAGAACTCAAGAAATTTATAACGATAAGTTATACTGATCTAATGGTGCATTTGATTGAACAACAACTGAAGCAATGTTTGCAGAATTTTCTGTCAAATCAAATCTGGTTTTATTCTTTTTACCACCCTGGTACGTACCCCTCTAGATTTTGATTTCAGTACTGTATATGTATGATAAAATAGTGGTTTATTTTTCATCTGTTTTTTCTGCACATTGCTTTAGCTGGAGTAAATTTAGGGTTTTACCTTTCTTGCATAACCAACCTAGAACATTGCCACCGCTGACAACATTAGGCTCACATCATTTAAAAACCATCCAATGCAGAATATTCACTATCTCTATTGCAAAGCTGACAAGCACAATTTCAATGCATTATTTTCGAAGGTAACTTCAACTTTGTGGCAACACTCATTCTTAAATCTCTAGAAGTACTGACTTGGGTTTAATTCAAAAGTTGAGGCTTGTGTTTATTACCACCCATTTTATGTAATACATACGGCAAGTACTCTGGTGCATCATTTAGCTAGGTTCTAGTCATTTCTGTATTGTCTTCTTATGGAACTAAATTCTCTTAATATGCATAAATAATTTAGAAATAATTTTTTTTGTTGTATTTAATTTTAAGGGATGTTGCAGCATTTCGAAGAAAGCTGAGGAATTGTTTGAAGGCAGGAGGAGTAAGAAGTCCAAGACAGCAAAGCTGACAAGCACAACTTGATGGCATTATTTTTGAAGGTAAATAAACTGCAGATCACATTGGTTTGATTCAGGTATAGTCCTTGCCAGATTTTATGTGAGGTATGTTTCATTTTTTTTTTTTTACCTTTTTCTCTATTGCATTAGATAGCTGAGGAAATGCTGGCTTGTTTGCTTGCTTCCCATTAGATGTGGCAGTTTTGTTTACCTTTTTCTCTGCTTTGGCTGGTTTTGTGGTTTGGCCTAACCAGTTGTCTAGTCAGCCTATGCTCGAAGCTGCTTAATGAGATTGATATTTGTTAGTTACCTTGGTCCTGGTCAAGTCAGCTTCTTCTATTTCCTTTTTGTTAATAGTTTATAGCAGAGCCATTATGGTTTCTTAAACAGATCATTATGGCATTTCAAGATATACTAGGTTTGGGCGTGTACCCTCAATATATATAGTTTTCAACTCCTTAATTTAGCTTAAATTTAGTGATTGTGGTGATCGGTATGGTAACCTACTTGGTAATTCATCTTAATTGACGTTTAATATAATCTGAAAATGTACAATCTAATAAATGGTTAAAATGTTGGATGGTCAATTACATGTGCCTTACATGCTGGTACTTGGCGTTTATGACGTGCTTTTTATCTGTGTTAAAACTAAGTCACTAGTGGACCTTTTTGGTTCGAGTCATTTCTATTTATCTTCCGATGGAACTAATTCTCTTAAGACTTGTAATTCAGAAATAAAATTCTGTAGTGCTTAACATTAAAGGATGTTGTTTTAGGGTGCATTTCGAAGTAAGCCGAGGCTTGTACTGATGAGGGCTGAGGAAGCCAACCTACAGATTGACTATTCGAGTTTTCTAAATAGTTCAAGAAAGGAGTAATAAGGAAGTCTCATACTGCAAAGCTGACAAGCAGAATTTGAATGCATTATTTTCGAAGGTAACTTCAGCTTTATTGGTTGGATTCAGGTAATCTCCTTACCAGATTTTTTGTGAGGTTGGTATATTTCATTTTTTGCTTGTCCCCTTCTCTCTACTGGAATAGATAGCAGTTGAAGCTCAAAAAATGCATGGCTTATTTACTTCCCCTTGTGGCAGTTTCGTTTACCTGACTGGTAGAAGCCAACCAAACCTGACTTGGCCGTTACTTGTTAGAGCCGATAGGTTTTTGTTATAATTTTTTTTAAGTGGTCAGATCTCAATTCACTGGATGGCATCAATAGAGAGCGAGAGCCTCATTTAGAGAGCGAGCGAGGGTGTGAGAGTAACGAGAGCTGCAACAGAGGCTTCTCGCCGACAATTTCAAGAGAGAGCGAGCGAGGGTGTGAGAGTCTGATTTAGAGAGAGAGCTTGACATTTTTCAAGAGGTAGCGAGAGAGCAGCGACACAGGCTTCTCGCCGACATTAAAATTACTTAAGTCTCTTTCTTTTGCAGCAATCATAATTACTTCAGTCTCTTTCTTTTTATTGTGTGAAGTTTTCCCTCCTTTTGTTTTTACCAGTACTAATCTGTTTAATTATTACTAGGTATCTGCAGACACTGTTGGCCAAGAAATTGAATTCTAGGGTTCTGAAATCAAAGATAATTACAAGGTATAGCACACTTTATCTTTATTTATGATGTTGGTTATTGAGAATCGTCAACTGAGCTTCAAATGGTCCTTTTTTTGGCATTTTTTTTTGTTTCTTATCTGTTTGGTTTTCTTGGTCTCACTTTTGAACTGCATCAAGTCCTCGACACCAATATTAAAATTTCTTGCTTGTATTTAACATATTAATGTTCCAGTAATACAAATTTCTTGCTTGTATTGAATAGATTAATGTTCCAGTAATCATTGTATTGAACAGATTAATGCTTTTTACCAGTATTAAAACTAAGTCACTGGTGCATCTGTTTGGTTCTAGTCATTTCTATTTATTTTCCGATGGAACAAATTATCTTAACACCTGTAATTTAGAAATGAAATTCTGTTGGGCTTAACTTTAAAGGATGTTGGTTTAGGGTGCATTTCGAAGTAAGCCGAGGCTTGTACAGATGAGGGCTGAGGAAGCCAACCTGAAGATTGACCATTCGGGTTTTCTAAATAGTTGAAGAAAGAAGGAGTAATGAGTCTCAGACTGCAAAGGTGACAAGCACAAATTCAGTGTATTTTTTTTAAGGTAACTTCAGATCTGTTAGTTGTATTCAGGTAATCTCCTTACCAAATTTTATGTGAGGTTGGTATATTTCAGTTTTTGCATGCCCCCCACTCTCTATTGCACTAGATAGCAGCTGAAGCTCAAAAAATGTGTCTTAGTTACTTCCCCTTGTGGCAGTTTCGTTTACCTCACTATTAGAAGTCAACGAAACTTGACGTGCCCGTTACTTGTTAGAGCTGATAGGTTTTTGTTATAATTTTTTTTTATTGGTCAGATCTCAACTCACTGGATGCCTTCAATGGATTCTCTTTTGTACTGTAGCAATTCCTTCTTTATCAATGATTACGGTTTTTAACTCTTGGTAAGCACCGACTTTTGAGATTTATTTTTGTTTGTGTAGATGAAGCTAACGTTGAATTGGGTTGCTTTCCTGAAAAGGCGCATCGAACAACCTTACCTTACCTTGAGGTTTTGCTTGGTCCTGTGACGAGGCTGATGGATGTTCTTATCAAAATCGGTCATATATTGTGAGATAAGTTTCCTTCAAAATATATCTTTTTTTGTAGCAGCAATCATTCTTAAATCTCTCTGTGTACCATCAATATATATAGTTGTCAACTGCTTAATTTACCTTAAATCTTGTGATTTGTGGTGATCAGTATGGTAACCTACTTGTAGTTCACCTTAATTGCTAGAACTGCCAAGGGCGACGTTTAATATACTCTGAAAATGTACAATATAATAAATGGTTAAAATTTTGAAGGTCAATTATATGTGCCTTACATGATGGTACTTGGCATTCCTGACAAGCTTTTTACCAGTGTTAAACCTAAGTCACTGGTGCATCTGTTTGGTTCTAGTCATTTCTATTTATCTTCCGATGGAACAAATTCTCTTAAGACCTGTAATTTAGAAATAAAATTCTGTTGTGCTTAACTTTAAAGGATGTTGGTGTACGGTGCATTTCGAAGTAAGCCGGAGCTTGTACAGATGACGACTGAGGAAGCCAAGCCAACCTGCAGATTGACCATTCGGGTTTCTAAATAGTTCAAGAAAGGAGTAAGGAGTTTCAGACTGCAAAGGTGACAAGGACAATTTCAGTGCATTATTTTCGAAGGTAACTTCAGATCTGTTTGTTGTATTAAGGTAATCTCCTTACCAAATTTTATGTGAGGTTGGTATATTTCAGTTTTTGCATGGCCCCCCCCTCTCTATTGGACTAGATAGCAACAATCATTCTTAAATCTCTCTGTACCCTCAATATATGTAGTTATCAACTGCTTAATTTAGCTTAAATCTAGGGATTGTGGTCATCAGTATGGTAACTTACTTGTAGTTCACCTTAAATGCTAGAACTGCCAAGAGTGACATTTAATATATTCTGAAAATTTACAATCTAATAAATGGTTAAAATTTTGAAGGTCAATGACATGTGCCTTACATGCTGGTACTTGGCCTTCCTGACATGCTTTTTACCAGTGTTAAAAGTAAGTAACTGGTGCATCTGTTTGGTTCTAGTCATTTCTATTTATCTTCCGATGGAACTAATTCTCTTAAGATTGTAATTTAGAAATAAAATTCTGTTGTGCTTAACTTTAAAGGATGTTGGTGTAGGGTGCATTTCGAAATAAGCCGGAGCTTGTACAGATGACGGCTGAGGAAGCCAACCTGCAGATTGACCATTTTGGTTTTCTAAATAGTTCGAGAAAGGAGTAAGGTGTCTCAGACTGCAAAGGTGACAAGCACAATTTGAGTGTATTTTTTTCGTAACTTCAGATCTGTTAGTTGTATTCAGGTAATCTGCTTGCCAAATTTTATGTGAGGTTGGTATATTTCATTTTTTGCATGTCCGCCTCTATGTTGGACTAGATAACAGCTGCAGCTCAAAGAATGTTTGGCTTACTTACTTCCCCTTGTGGCAGTTTTGTTAGCTCTCTGTTAGAAGTCAACCAAACTTGACTTGCCAGTTACCTGTTAGAGCCGAAAGGTTTTTGTTATTTTTTTTTAAGTGGTCAGATGTCAACTCACTGGATGCCTTGTATGGATTCTTTTGTACTGTAGCAATTCTTTCTTTATTAATGATTATGGTTTTTACTCTTGGTATGTACCGACTTTTGAGTTTTATTTTTGTTTTTGTAGATGATGCTTTCCTTGAAGTGGGTTGCTTTCCTGAAAAGCCTCGCATCCAACAAGCTTACCTTGTGGTTTCGCTTGGTCCTGTGACGAGGCTGATGGATGTTCTTATCAAAATCGGTCATATATTGTGAGATAAGTTTCCTTCAAATATATCTTTTTCTGTAGCAGCAATCATTCTTAAATCTCTGTCTACCCTCAATATATATAGTTGTCAACTGCTTAATTTAGCTTAAATCTAGTGATTGTGGTCATCAGTATGGTAACCGACTTGTAGTTCACCTTAATTGCTAGAACTTCCTAGGGTGACGTTTAATATATTCTGAAAATTTCCAATCTAATAAATGGTTAAAATTTTGAAGGTCAATTACATGTGCCTTACATACTGGTACATGGCATTCCTGAGAAGCTTTTTACCAGTGTTATACCTAAGTCACTGGTGCATCTGTTTGGTTCGAGTCATTTCTATTTATCTTCCGATGGAACTAATTCTCTTAAGAGTGTAATTTAGAAATAAAATTCTGTTGTGCTTAACTTTAAAGAATGTTGGTTTAGGGTGCATTTCGATGTAAGCCGGAGCTTGTACAGATGACGGCTGAGGAAGCCAACCTGCAGATTGACCATTTGGGTTTTCTAAATTGTTCAAGAAAGGAGTAAGGTGTCTCAGACTGCAAGGTGACAAGCACAATTTCAGTGCATTTTTTTCGAAGATAACTTCAGATCTGTTAGTTGTATACAGGTAATCTCCTTACCAAATTTTATGTGATGTTGGTGTATTTCATTTTTTGCATGTCCCCGTCTCTGTTAGACTAGATAACAGCTGAAGCTCAAAAAATGTTTGGCATAGTTACTTCCCCATATTTGTGGCAGCTTGGTTTACCTAACTCTTAGAAATCAACCAAACTTGACGTGCCTGTTACTTGTTAGAGCCGATAGGTTTTTGTTATATTTTTTTTAATTGGTCAGATCTCAACTCACTGGTCTGAAAATTTCCAATCTAATAAATGGTTAAAATTTTGAAGGTCAATTACATGTGCCTTACACTTGGCATTCCTGACAAGCTTTTTACCAATGTTAAAAATAAGTCACTGGTGCATCTGTTTGGTTCTAGTCATTTCTTTTTATCTTCCGATGGAACTAATTCTCTTAAGAGTGTAATTTAGAAATAAAATTCTGTTGTGCTTAACTTTAAAGAATGTTGGTTTAGGGTGCATTTCGATGTAAGCCGGAGCTCGTACAGATGACGGCTGAGGAAGCCAACCTGCAGATTGACCATTTGGGTTTTCTAAATTGTTCTAGAAAGGAGTAAGGTGTCTCAGACTGCAAGGTGACAAGAACAATTTCAGTGCATTTTTTTCGAAGATAACTTCAGATCTGTTAGTTGTATACAGGTAATCTCCTTACCAAATTTTATGTGATGTTGGTATATTTCATTTTTTGCATGTCCCCGTCTCTGTTAGACTAGATAACAGCTGAAGCTCAAAAAATGCTTGGCTTAGTTACTTCCCCATATTTGTGGCAGCTTGGTTTACCTCACTCTTAGAAATCAACCAAACTTGACGTGCCTGTTACTTGTTAGAGCCGATAGGTTTTTGTTATATTTTTTTTAATTGGTCAGATCTCAACTCACTGGATGCCTTGTATGGATTCTTTTGTACTGTAGCAATTCCATCTTTGCCAATGCTTATGGTTTTTACTCGGGGTATGTACTGACTTTTGCGTTTTTTTTTTTTTTTGTAGATAATGCTTTCCTTGAAGTGGGTTGCTTTCCTGAAAAGGCTCGCATCCAACAAGCTTACGTTGCGGTTTCGCGTGGTCCTGTGATGAGGCTGATAGATGTTCTTGTCAAAATCGGTCATGTATTGTGAGATAAGTTTCCTTCAAATATATCTTTTTCTGTAGCAGCAATCATTCTTAAATCTCTGTCTACCTCAATATAACTCGTTGTCAACTGCTTAATTAAGCTTAACTCTAGTGATTGTGGTCATCAGTATCGTAACCGACTTGTAGTTCACCTTAATTGCTAGAACTGCCAAGGGTAACGTTTAATATATTCTGAAAATGTACCATCTAATAAATGGTTAAAATTTTGAAGGTCAATTACATGTGCCTTACACTTGGCATTCCTGACAAGCTTTTTACCAATGTTAAAAATAAGTCACTGGTGCATCTGTTTGGTTCTAGTCATTTCTTTTTATCTTCCGATGGAACTAATTCTCTTAAGAGTGTAATTTAGAAATAAAACTCTGTTGTGCTTGTAGAGTGCATTTCGAAGTAGGGTGTATTTCGAAGTAAACCGGAGCTTGGCGAGATCACGGCTGAGGAAGCGAACCGGCAGATTGACCATTTTGAGTTTTCTAAATAGTTCAAGAAAGTATTAAGGTCTCAGACTGCAAAGGTGACAAGCACAATTTCAGTGCATTTTTTTCGAAGGTAACTTCAGATCTGTTAGTTGTATACAGGTAATCTCGTTACCAAATTTTATGTGATGTTGGTATATTTCATTTTTTGCATGTCCCCCTCTCTGTTGGACTAGATAACAGCTGAAGCTGAAAAAATGTTTGGCTTAGTTACTTCCCCCTACTTGTGGCAGTTTTGTTTACCTCACTGTTAGAAATCAACCATACTTGATGTGCCCGTTACTTGTTAGAGCCGACAGGTTTTTGTTATATTTTTTTTTAATTGGTCAGATCTCAACTCACTGGATGCCTTTTATGAATTCTTTTGTACTGTAGCAATTCCTTCTTTGTCAATGCTTATGGTTTTTACTCGTGGTATGTACCGACTTTTGCGTTTTATTTTTGTTTTTTGTAGATGATGCTTTCCTTCAAGTGGTTTGCTTTCCTGAAAAGGCTCGCATCCAACAAGCTTACATTGCGGTTTCGCTTGTTCCTGTGCCGAGGCTGATGGATGTTCTTATCATAATCGGTCATATATTGTGAGATAAGTTTCCTTCAAACATATATCTTTTTCTGTACCAGCAATCATTCTTAAATCTGTGTCTACCTTCAATATATATATAGTTGTCAACTGCTTAATTTAACTTAAATCTAGTGATTGTGGTGATCAGTATGGTAACCGACATGTAGTTCACCTTAATTGCTAGAACTGCCAAGGGTGACGTTTAATATATTCTGAAAATGTACCATCTTATAAATGGTTAAAATTTTGAAGGTCAATTACATGTGCCTTACACTTGGCATTCCTTACATGCTTTTTACCAATGTTAAAACTAAGTCACTGGTGCATCTGTTTGGTTCTAGTCATTTCTTTTTATCTTCCGATGGAACTAATTCTCTTAAGAGTGTAATTTAGAAATAAAAGTCTGTTGTGCTTAAATTTAAAGGATGTTGGTGTTGGGTGCATTTCGATGGAAGCCGGAGCTTGTACAGATGATGGGCTGAGGAAGGCAACCTGCAGATTGACCATTTGGGTTTTCTAAATAGTTGAAGAAAGTAGGATTGCCAGACTGCAAAGGTGACAAGCACAATTTTATTGTATTTTTTTCGAAGGTAACTTCAGATCTGTTTGTTGTATTCAGGTAATCTCCTTACCAAATTTTATGTGATGTTGGTGTATTTCATTTTTTGCTTGTCCACCTCTCTGTTGGACTAGATAACTGCTGAAGGTCAAAAGATGTTTGGCTTAGTTACTTACCCTTACTTGTGGCAGTTTCGTTTACCTCACTGTTAGAAATCAACCAAACTTGACGTGCCCGTTACTTGTTAGAGCCGATAGGTTTTTGTTCTATTTTTTTTAATTTGTCAGATCTCAACTCACTGGATGCCTTTTATGGATTATTTTGTACTGTAGCAATTCCTTCTTTGTCAATGCTTATGGTTTTTAGTCTTGGTATGTACCGACTTTTGAGTTTTATTTTTGTTTTTGTAGATGATGCTTTCCTTGAAGTGGGTTGCTTTCCTGAAATGGCTCGCATCGAACAACCTTACCTTGCGGTTTCGCTTGGTCCTGTGACGAGGCCGATGGATGTTCTTATCAAAATTGGTCATATATTGTGAGATAAGTTTCCTTCAAATATATCTTTTTCTGTACCAGCAATCATTCTTAAATCTCTGTTTACCCTCAATATATATAGTTGTCAACTGCTTAATTTAGCTTAAATCTAGTGATTGTGGTGATCAGTATGGTAAACGACTTGTGGTTCACTTTAATTGCTAGAAATGCCCAGGGTGACGTTTAATATATTCTGAGAATGTACCATCTTATAAATGGTTAAAATTTTGAAGGTCAATTACATGTGCCTTACACTTGGCAGTCCTGACATGCTTTTTACCAATGTTAAAACTAAGTCATTGGTACATCTGTTTGGTTCTAGTCATTTCATTTTATCTTCCGATGGAACTAATTCTCATAAGAGTGTAATTTAGAAATAAAATTCTGTTGTGCTTAACTTTAATGGATGTTGGTGTAGGGTGCATTTCGATGTAAGCCGGAGCTTGTAGAGATGACGGCTGCGGAAGCCAACCTGCAGATTGACCATTTGGGTTTTCTAAATAGTTCAAGAAAGGAGCAAGGTTTCTCAGACTGCAAAGGTGACAAGCACAATATCAGTGGATTTTTTTCGAAGGTAACTTCAGATCTGTTAGTTGTATTGAGGTAATCTGCTTGCCAAATTTTATGTGATGTTGGTATATTTCATTTTTTGCATGTCCCCGTGTCTGTTGGACTAGATAACAGCTGAAGCTGAAAAAATGTTTGGCTTACTTACTTCCCCTTGTGGCAGTTTTGTTTACCTCTCGGTTAGAAGTCAACCAAACTTGACTTGCCCGTTAACTGTTAGAGGCGAAAGGTTTTTGTTATTTTTTTTTTAAATGGTCGGATCTCAACTCACAGGGTGCCTTGTATGGATTCTTTTGTACTGTATCAATTCCTTCTTTATCAATGATTATGGTTTTTACTCATGGTATGTATCGACTTTTAAGTTTTATTTTTGTTTTTGTAGATGATGCTTTCCTTGAAGTGGGTTGGTTACCTGAACAGGCTCGCATCCAACAAGCTTACCTTGCGGTTTCGCTTGGTCCTGTGACGAGGCTGATGGATGTTCTTATCAAAATCGGTCATATATAGTGAGATAAGTTTCCTTCAAATATATCTTTTTCTGTAGCCGCAATCATTCTTAAATCTCTGTCCACCGTCAATATATATAGTTGTCAACTGCTTAATTTAGCTTAAATCTAGTGATTGTGGTGATCAGTATGGTAAACGACTTGTAGTTCACCTTAATTGCTTGAACTGCCAAGGGTAACGTTTAATATATTCTGAAAATATACCATCTAATAAATGGTTAAATTTTGAAGGTCAATTACATGTGCCTTACACTTGGCATTCCTGACATGCATTTTACCAATGTTAAACCCAAGTCACTGGTGCATTTGTTTGGTTCGAGTCATTTCTATTTATGTTCCGATGGAACTAATTCTCTTAAGAGTGTAATTTAGAAATAAAATTCTGTTGTGCTTAAATTTAAAGGATGTTGTTGTAGGGTGCATTTCGAAGTAAGCCGGAGGTTCTAGAGATGACGGCTGAGGAAGCCAGCCTGCAGATTGACCATTTGGGTTTTCTAAATAGTTCAAGAAAGGAGGCGTGTCAGACTGCAAAGGTGACAAGCACAATTTCAGTGCATTTTTTTCGAAGGTAACTTCAGATCTGTTAGTTGTATTGAGGTAATCTCCTTACCAAATTTTATGTGATGTTGGTATATTTTATTTTTTGCATGTCCCCGTCTCTGTTGGACTAGATAACAGCTGAAGCTCAAAAACTGTTTGGCTTAGTTACTTCCCCTTACTTGTGGTAGTTTCGTTTACCTCACTGTTAGAAATCAAGCAAACTTGACGTGCCCGTTACTTGTTGGAGCCAACAGGTTTTTGTTATTTTTTTTTTTAAATGGTGAGATCTCAACTCACTGGATGCGTTGTATGGATTTGTGCTGTGGCAATTCCTTCTTTGTCAATGATTATGGTTTTTACTCTTGGTATGTACCGACTTTTGTGTTTTATTTTTGTTTTTGTAGATGATGCTTTCCTTGAAGTGGGTTGCTTTCCTGAAAAGGCTCGCATACATCAACCTTACCGTGCGGTTTCGCTTGTTCCTGTGAGGAGGCTGATGCATGTTCTTATCAAAATCGGTCATATATTGTGAGATAAGTTTCCTTCAAATATATCTTTTTCTGTAGCAGCAATCATTCTTAAATCTCTCTCTACCCTCAGTATATATAGTTGTCAACTGCTTAATTTAGATTAAATGTAGTGATTGTGGTGCTCAGTATGGTAAACGACTTGTAGTTCACCTTAATTGCTAGAACTGCCAAGGGTGACGTTTAGTATATTCTGAAAATATACCATCTAATAAATGGTTAAAATTTTGAAGGTCAATTACATGTGCCTTACACTTGGCATTCCTGACATGATTTTTACCAATGTTAAACCTAAGTCACTGGTGCATTTGTTTGGTTCGAGTCATTTCTATTTATGTTCCGATGGAACTAATTCTCTTAAGAGTGTAATTTAGAAATAAAATTCTGTTGTGCTTAAATTTAAAGGATGTTGGTGTAGGGTGCATGTCGAAGTAAGCCGGAGGTGGTAGAGATGACGGCTGAGGAAGCCAGCCTGCAGATTGACCATTTGGGTTTTCTAAATAGTTCAAGAAAGGAGGCGTGTCAGACTTCAAAGGTGACAAGCACAATTTCAGTGCAATTTTTTCGAAGGTAACATCAAATCTGTTAGTAGTATTCAGGTAATATCCTTACCAAATTTGTGATGTTGGTATATTTCATTTTTTGCATGTCCCCGTCTCCGTTGGACTACATAACTGCTGAAGCTCATAAACTGTTTGGCTTAGTTACTTGCCCTTACTTGTGGCAGTTTCGTTTACCTCACTGTTAGAAATAACCAAACTTGACGTGCCCGTTACCTGTTAGAGCCGACAGGTTTTTGTTATTTTGTTTTTTAAATGGTCAGATCTCAACTCACTGGATGCGTTGTATGGATTCTTTTGTACCGAAGCAATTCCTTCTTTGTCAATGATTATGGTTTTTACTCTTGGTATGCACCGACTTTTGTGTTTTATTTTTGATTTTGTAGATGATGCTTTCCTTGAAGTGGGGTGCTTTCCTGAAAAGGCTCGCATCCAACAAGCTCACCGTGCGGTATCGCTTGGTCCTGTGACGAGGCTGATGGATGTTTATCAAAATCGGTAATATATTGTGAGATAAGTTTCCTTCAAATATATCTTTTTCTGTAGCAGCAATCATTGTTAAATCTGTCTACCCTCAATATATATATTTGTCAACTGCTTAATTTAGCTTAAATCTAGTGATTGTGGTGATCATTATGGTAACCGACTTGTAGTTCACCTTAATTGATAGAACTGCCAAGGGTGACGTTTAATATATTCTGAAAGTTTACGATCTAATAAATGGTTAAAATTTTGAAGGTCAATTACATGTGCCTTACACTTGGCATTCCTGACATGCTTTTTACCAATGTAAAACTAAGTCACTGGTGCATCTGTTTGGTTCGACTCATTTCTATTTATCATTCGATGGAACTAATTCTCTTAAGAGTGTAATTTAGAAATAAAATTCTGTTGTGCTTAAATTTAAAGGATGTTGGTGTAGGGTGCATTTCGAAGTAAGCCGGAGCTTGTACAGATGACGGCTGAGGAATCCAACCAGCAGATTGACCATTTGGTTTTTTAAATAGTTCAAGAAAGGAGTAAGTTGTCTCAGACTGCAAAGTTTACAAGCACAATTTCAGTGCATTTTTTTCGAAGGTAACTTAAGATGTGTAAGTTGTATTCAGGTAATCTCCTTACCAAATTTTATGTGATGTTGGTATATTTCATTTTTTGCATGTCCCCCTCTCTGTTGGACTAGATAACAGCTGAAGCTCAAAAAATGTTTGGCTTAGTTAGTTCCCCTTACTTGTGGCAGTTTCGTTTACCTCACTGTTAGAAATCAACCAAACTTGACGTGGCCGTTACTTTTTATAGCCGATAGGTTTTTGTTCTGTTTTTTTAGTTGGACAAATCTCAACTCACTGGAAGACTTGTATGGATTCTTTTTTACTGTAGCAATTAATTCTTTTTCAATGCTTATGGTTTTTACTCTTGGTATGTACCGACTTTTGAGTTTTATGTTTGTTTTTGTAGATGATGCTTTCGTTGAAGTGGGTTGCTTTCCTGAAATGGCTCGCATCCAACAAGCTTTCCTTGCGGTTTCGCTTTGTCCTGTGACGAGACTGATGGATGTTCTTATCAAAATCGGTCATATATTGTGAGATAAGTTTCCTTCAAATATACCTTTATCTGTAGCAGCAATCATTCTTAAATCTCTGTCTACCCTCAATAAATATAGTTGTCAACTGCTTAATTTAGCTTAAATCAAGTGATTGTAGTGATCAGTATGGTAACCTACTTGTAGTTCACCTTAATTGCTAGAACTGCCATGGGTGACGTTTAATATATTCTGAAAATTCACAATCTAATAAATGGTTAAAATTTTGAAGGTCAATTACATGAGTGCCTTACACATGGCATTCCTGACAAGCTTTTTACCAATGTTAAAACTAAGTCACTGGTGCATCTGTTTGGTTCCACTCATTTCATTTTATCTTCAGATGGAACTACTTCTCTTAAGAGTATAATTTTGAAACAAAATTCTGTTGTGCTTAACTTTAAAGTATGTTGGTGTAGGGTGTATTTCGAAGCAAGCCGGAGCTTGTACAGATGACGGCTGACGAAGCCAACCTGCAGATTGACCATTTGGTTTTCTAAATAGTTCAAGAAAGGAGTTATGTGTCTCAGACTGCAAAGGTGACAAGCACAATTTCAATGCATTTTTTTCGAAGGTAACTTCAGATCTCTTAGTTGTATTCAGGTAATCTGCTTGCCAAATTTTATGTGAGGTTGGTATATTTCATTTTTTGAATGTCCACCTCTCTGTTGGACTAGATAACAGCTGAAGCTCAAAAAATGTTTGGCTTAGTTACTTCCCCTTACTTGTGGCAGTTTCGTTTACCTCACTGTTAGAAATCAACCAAACTTGACGTGGCCGTTACCTGTTAGAGCCAATAGGTTTTTGTTATATTTTTTTAACTGGACAGATCTCAACTCACTGGATGCCTTGTATGGATTCTTTTTTACTGTAGCAATTCCTTCTTTGTCAATGCTTATGGTTTTTACTCTTGGTATGTACCGACTTTTAAGTTTTATTTTGGTTGTTTGTAGATGATGCTTTCCTTGAAGTGGGTTGCTTTCGTGAAAAGGCTCGCATCCAACAAAGCTTACCTTGCGGTTTTGCTTGGTCCTGTGACGAGGCTGATGGATGTTCTTATCAAAATCGGTCATATATTGTGAGATAAGTTTCCTTCAAATATATCTTTTTCTGTAGCAGCAATCATTCTTAAATCTCTGTCTACCCTCAGTATATATAGTTGTCAACTGCTTAATTTAGCTTAAATCTAGTGATTGTGGTGATCAGTATGGTAACCGACTTGTAGTTCACCTTAATTGCTAGAACTGCCAAGGGGGACTTTTAATATATTCTGAAAATTTACCATCTAATAAATGGTTAAAATTTTGAAGGTCAATTACATGTGCCTTACACTTGGCATTCCTGACATGCTTTTTACCATTGTTAAACCCAAGTCACTGGTGCATTTGTTTGGTTCGAGTCATTTCTATTTATCTTCCGATGGAACTAATTCTCTTAAGAGTGTAATTTAGAAATAAAATTCTGTGGTGCTTAAATTTAAAAGATGTTGGTGTAGGGTGCATTTCGAAGTAAGCTGGAGCTTGTAGAGATGACGGCTGAGGAAGCCAACCTGCAGATTGAACATTTGGTTTTCTATGTAGTTCAAGAAAGGAGTAAGTTGTCTCAGACTGCAAAGGTGACAAGCACAATTTCAGTGCATTTTTTTGGAAGGTAGCTTCAGATCTGTCTGTTGTATTCAGGTAATGTCCTTACCAAATTTTATGTGATGTTGGTATTTTTCATTTTTTGCATGTTCCCGTCTCTGTTGGACACACTTGGACTAGATAACACCTGAAGCTCAAAAACTGTTTGGCTTAGTTAGTTCCCCTTACTTGTGGCAGTTTTGTTTACCTCACTGTTAGAAATCAACCAAACTTGACGTGGCCGTTACCTGTTAGAGCCGATAGGTTTTTGTTATATTTTTTTAACTGGACAGATCTCAACTCACTGGATGCCTTGTATGGATTCTTTTTTACTGTAGCAATTCCTTCTTTGTCAATGCTTATGGTTTTTACTCTTGGTATGTACCGACTTTTAAGTTTTATTTTGGTTGTTTGTAGATGATGCTTTCCTTGAAGTGGGTTGCTTTCGTGAAAAGGCTCGCATCCAACAAAGCTTACCTTGCGGTTTTGCTTGGTCCTGTGACGAGGCTGATGGATGTTCTTATCAAAATCGGTCATATATTGTGAGATAAGTTTCCTTCCAATATATCTTTTTCTGTAGCAGCAATCATTCTTAAATCTCTGTCTACCCGCAATATATATAGTTGTCAACTGTTTAATTTAGCTGAAATCTAGTGATTGTGGTGATCAGTTTGGTAACTGAGTTCACCTTAATTGCTAGAACTGCCAAGGGGGACGTTTAATATATTCTGAAAATTTACCATCTAATAAATGGTTAAAATTTTGAAGGTCAATTACATGTGCTTTACACTTGGCATTCCTGACATGCTTTTTACCAATGTGAAAACTAAGTAACTGGTGCATCTATATGGTTCTAGTCATTTTGTTTTTATCTTCCGATGGAACTAATTCTCTTAAGAGTGTAATTTTGAAATAACATTCTGTTGTGCTTGACTTTAAAGGATGTTGGTGTAGGGTGCAATTCGAAGTAAGCCGGTGCTTGTAGAGATGACGGCTGAGGACGCCAACGTGCAGATTGACCATTTGGGATTTCTAAATAGTTCGAGAAAGGAGAAAGGTGTCTCAGACTGCAAAGGTCACAAGCACAATTTCAGTGCATTTTTTTCGAAGGTAACTTCAGATCTGTTAGTTATGTGAGGTTGGTATATTTCATTTTTTGCATGTCCACCTCTCTGTTGGACTAGATAACAGCTGAAGCTCAAAAAATGTTTGGCTTACTTCCCCTTGTGGCAGTTTTGTCTACCTCTCTGTTAGAAGTCAACCAAACTTGACTTTCCCGTTACCTGTTAGAGCCGAAAGGTTTTTGTTATTTTCTTTTTTTAAATGGTCAGATCTCAACTCACTTGATGCCTTGAATGGATTCTTTTGTACTGTAGCAATTACTTCTTGATCAATGCTTATGGTTTTTACTCTAGGTATGTACCAACTTTTGAGTTTTATTTTTGTTTTTGTAGATGATGCTTGCCTTGAAGTGGGTTGCTTTCCTGAAAAGGCTCGCATCCAACAAGCTTACCCTGCAGCTTCGCTTGGTCCTGTGACGAGGCTGATGGATGTTGTTATCAAAATCGGTCATATATTGTGAGATAAGTTTCCTTCAAATATATCTTTTTCTGTAACAGCAATCATTCTTAAATCTCTGTCTACCCTCAATATATATAGTTGTCAACTGCTTAATTGTAGCTTAAATCTAGTGATTGTGGTGATCAGTATGGTAACCGACGTGTAGTTCACCGTAATTGCGAGAACTGCCAAGGGTGACGTTTAATATATTCTGAAAATTTACCATCTAATAAATGGTTAAAATTTTGAAGGTCAATTACATGAGTGCCTTACACTTGGCATTCCTGACATCCTTTTTACCAATGTTAAAACTAAGTCACTGGTGCATCTGTTTGGTTCGAATCATTTCGTTTTTTCTTCCGATGGAATTCTCTTAAGAGTGTAATTTAGAAATAAAATTCTGTTGTGCTTACCTTTAAAGGATGTTGGTGTAGGGTGCATTTCGATGTAAGCCGGAGGTTGTAGAGATGACGGCTGATGAAGGCAACCTGCAGATTGACCATTTGGGTTTTCTAAATAGTTCAGGGAAGGAGGAAGGTGTCTCAGACTGCAAAGGTGACAAGCACAATTTCAGTGGATTTTTTTCGATGGTAACTTCAGATCTGTTAGTTGTATTGAGGTAATCTGCTTGCCAAATTTTATGTGAGGTTGGTATATTTCATTTTTTGCATGTCCACCTCTCTGTTGGACTAGATAACAGCTGAAGCTCAAAAAATGTTTGGCTTACTTACTTCCCCTTGTGGCAGTTTTGTTTACCTCTCAGTTAGAAGTCAACCAAACTTGACTTGCCCGTTACCTGTTAGAGGCGAAAGGTTTTTGTTATTTTTTTTTAAATGGTCGGATCTCAACTCACAGGGTGCCTTGTATGGATTCTTTTGTACTGTAGCAATTCCTTCTTTATCAATGATTATGGTTTTTCTCATGGTATGTATCGACTTTTAAGTTTTATTTTTGTTTTTGTAGATGATGCTTTCCTTGAAGTGGGTTGGTTACCTGAACAGGCTCGCATCCAACAAGCTTACCTTGCGGTTTCGCTTGCCCCTGTGACGAGGCTGATGGATGTTCTTATCAAAATTGGTCATATATAGTGAGATAAGTTTCCTTCAAATATATCTTTTTCTGTAGCAGCAATCATTCTTAAATCTCTGTCCACCCTCAATATATATAGTTGTCAACTGCTTAATTTAGCTTAAATCTAGTGATTGTGGTGATCAGTATGGTAAACGACTTGTAGTTCACCTTAATTGCTTGAACTGCCAAGGGTAACGTTTAATATATTCTGAAAATATACCATCTAATAAATGGTTAAATTTTGAAGGTCAATTACATGTGCCTTACACTTGGCATTCCTGACATGCATTTTACCAATGTTAAACCCAAGTCACTGGTGCATTTGTTTGGTTCGAGTCATTTCTATTTATCTTCCGATGGAACTAATTCTCTTAAGAGTGTAATTTAGAAATAAAATTCTGTTGTGCTTAAATTTAAAGGATGTTGGTGTAGGGTGCATTTCGAAGTAAGCCGGAGCTTGTACAGATGACGGCTGAGGAAGCCAACCAGCAGATTGACCATTTGGTTTTTTAAATTGTTCAAGAAAGGAGTAAGTTGTCTCAGACTGCAAAGGTGACAAGCACAATTTCAATGCATTTTTTTCGAAGGTAACTGCAGATTTGTTTGTTGTATTCAGGTAATTTCCTTACCAAGTTTTATGTGATGTTGGTATATTTCTTTTTTTGCTTGTCCCCCTCTCTGTTGGTCTAGATAACAGCTGAAGCTCAAGAAATGTTTGGCTTAGTTACTTCCCCTTACTTGTGGCAGTTTCATTTACCTCACTGTTAGAAATCAACCAAACTTGACATGGCCGTTACTTGTTAGAGCCGATTGGTTTTTGTTATATTTTTTTAATTGGACAGATCTCAACTCACTGGATGCCTTGTATGGATTCTTTTTTACTGTAGCCATTACATGTGCCTTACACTTGGCCTTCCTGACATGCTTTTTACCAATGCTAAACCTAAGTCACTGGTGCATCGGTTTGGTTCGAGTCATTTCTATTTATCTTCCGATGGAACTAATTCTCTTAAGAGTGTAATTGAGAAATAAAATTCTGTTGTGCTTAAATTTAAAGGATGTTGGTGTAGGGTGCATTTCGAAGTAAGCCGGAGCTTGTACAGATGACGGCTGAGGAAGCCAACCAGCAGATTGACTATTTTGTTTTTTAAATAGTTCAAGAAAGGAGTAAGTTATCTCAGACTGCAAAGGTGACAAGCACAATTTCAGTGCATTTTTTTCGAAGGAAACTTCAGATTTGTTTGTTGTATTCAGGTAATCTCCTTACCAAATTTTATGTGATGTTGGTATATTTCATTTTTTGCATGTCCCCCTCTCTGTTGGACTAGATAACAGCTGAAGCTCAAAAAATGTTTGGCTTACTTACTTCCCCTTGTGGCAGTTTTGTCTACCTCTCTGTTAGAAGTCAACCAAACTTGACTTTCCCGTTACCTGTTAGAGCCGAAAGGTTTTTGTTATTTTTTTTTTTAAATGGTCAGATCTCAACTCACTTGATGCCTTGAATGGATTCTTTTGTACTGTAGCAATTACTTCTTGATCAATGCTTATGGTTTTTACTCTTGGTATGTACCGACTTTTGAGTTTTATTTTTGTTTTTGTAGATGATGCTTGCCTTGAAGTGGGTTGCTTTCCTGAAAAGGCTCGCATCCAACAAGCTTACCCTGCGGCTTTGCTTTGTCCTGTGACGAGGCTGATGGATAATCTTATCAAAATCGGTCATATATTGTGAGATAAGTTTCCTTCAAATATATCTTTTTCTGTAACAGCAATCATTCTTAAATCTCTGTCTACCCTCAATATATATAGTTGTCAACTGCTTAATTTAGCTTAAATCTAGTGATTGTGGTGATCAGTATGGTAACCGACTTGTAGTTCACCGTAATTGCTAGCACTGCCAAGGGTGACGTTTAATATATTCTGAAAATTTACCATCTAATAAATGGTTGAAATTTTGAAGGTCAATTACATGAGTGCCTTACACTTGGCATTCCTGACAAGCTTTTTACGAATGTTAAAAATAAGTCACTGGTGCATCTGTTTGGTTCTAGTCATTTCTTTTTATCTTCCGATGGAACTAATTCTCTTAAGAGTGTAATTTAGAAATAAAACTCTGTTGTGCTTGTAGAGTTCATTTCGAAGTAGGGTGCATTTCGAAGTAAAGCGGAGCTTGTAGAGATCACGGCTGAGGAAGCCAACCTGCAGATTGACCATTTTGAGTTTTCTAAATAGTTCAAGAAAGTAATAAGGTCTCAGACTGCAAAGGTGACAAGTTCAATTTCAGTGCCTTTTTTTCGAAGGTTACTTCAGATCTGTTAGTTGTATACAGGTAATGTCCCTACCAAATTTTATGTGATGTTGGTATATTTCATTTTTTGCATGTCCCCCTCTCTGTTGGACTAGATAACAGCTGAAGCTGAAAAAATGTTTGGCTTAGTTACTTCCCCTTACTTGTGGCAGTTTGGTTTACCTCACTGTTAGAAATCAACCAAACTTGACGTGGCCGTTACCTGTTAGAGCCGATAGGTTTTTGTTATATTTTTTTAACTGGACAGATCTCAACTCACTGGATGTCTTGTATGGATTCTTTTGTACTGTAGCAATTCCTTCTTTGTTAATGCTTATGGTTTTTACTCCTGGTATGTACCGACTTTTGTGTTTTATTTTTGTTTTTTGTAGATGATGCTTTCCATGAAGTGGGTTGCTTTCCTGAAAGGCTCGCATCCAACAACCGTACCTTGCGGTTTTGATTGGTTCTGTGACGAGGTTGATAGATGTTCTTCTCAAAATCGGTCATATATTCTGAGATAAGTTTCCATCAAATATATCTTTTTCTGTAGCAGCAATCATTCTTAAATCTCTGTCGACCTTCAATATATATAGTTGTCAACTGCTTAATTTAGCTTAAATCTAGTGATTGTGGTGATCAGTATGGTAACCGACTTGTAGTTCACCGTAATTGGTAGAACTGCCAAGGGTGACGTTTAATATATTCTGAAAATTTACCATCTAATAAATGGTTAAAATTTTGAAGGTCAATTACATGTGTGCCTTACACTTGGCATTCCTGACAAGCTTTTTACCAATGTTGAAAATAAGTCACTGGTGCATCTGTTTGGTTCTAGTCATTTTGTTTTTATCTTCCGATGGAACTAATTCTCTTAAGAGTGTAATTTAGAAATAACATTCTGTTGTGCTTAACTTTAGAGAAGCCAACCTGCAGATTGACGGCTGAGGAAGCCAACCTGCAGATTGACCATTTGGGTTTTTTAAATAGTTCAAGAAAGTAATAAGGTCTCACACTGCAAAGGTGGCAAGCACAATTTCAGTGCATTTTTTTTGAAGGTAACTTCTGATCTGTTAGTTGTATTCAGGTAATCTCCTTACCAAATTTTATGTGAGGTTGGTATATTTCATTTGTTGCATGTCCCCGTCTCTGTTGGACTAGATAACAGCTGAAGCTCAAAATATGTTTGGCTTAGTTACTTCCCCTTACTTGTGGCAGTTTCGTTTACCTCACTGTTAGAAATCAAACAAACTTGACGTGCCGGTTACTTGTTAGAGCCGATAGGTTTTTGTTATATTTTTTTTAATTGGTCAGATCTCAACTCACTGGATGCCTTGTATGAATTCTTTTGTACTGTAGCAATTCCTTCTTTGTCAATGATTATGGTTTTTACTCGTGGTATGTACTGACTTTTGCGTTTTATTTTTGTTTTTTGTAGATGATGCTTTCCTTCAAGTGGTTTGCTTTCCTGAAAAGGCTCGCATCCAACAAGCTTACATTGCGGTTTCGCTTGTTCCTGTGCCGAGGCTGATGGATGTTCTTATCATAATCGGTCATATATTGTGAGATAAGTTTCGTTCAAACTTATATCTTTTTCTGTACCAGCAATCATTCTTAAATCTCTGTCTACCTTCAATATATATAGTTGTCAACTGCTTAATTTAACTTAAATCTAGTGATTGTGGTGATCAGTATGGTAACCGACATGTAGTTCACCTTAATTGCTAGAACTGCCAAGGGTGACGTTTAATATATTCTCAAAATGTTACCATCTTAGAAATGGTTAAAATTTTGAAGGTCAATTACATGTGCCTTACACTTGGCATTCCTTACATGCTTTTTACCAATGTTAAAACTAAGTCACTGGTGCATCTGTTTGGTTCTAGTCATTTCTTTTTATCTTCCGATGGAACTAATTCTCTTAAGAGTGTAATTTAGAAATAACAGTCTGTTGTGCTTAAATTTAAAGGATGTTGGTGTAGGGTGCATTTCGATGTAAGCCGGAGCTTGTACAGATGATGGGCTGAGGAAGGCAACCTGCAGATTGACCATTTGGGTTTTCTAAATAGTTCAAGAAAGTAGGATTGCCAGACTGCAAAGGTGACAAGCACAATTTTATTGTATTTTTTTCGAAGGTAACTTCAGATCTGTTTGTTGTATTCAGGTAATCTCCTTACCAAATTTTTTGTGATATTGGTATATTTCATTTTTTGCATGTCCACCTCTCTGTTGGACTAGATAACTGCTGAAGGTCAAAAGATGTTTGGCTTAGTTACTTCCCCTTACTTGTGGCAGTTTCGTTTACCTCACTGTTAGAAATCAACCAAACTTGACGTGCCCGTTACTTGTTAGAGCCGATAGGTTTTTGTTCTATTTTTTTTAATTTGTCAGATCTCAACTCACTGGATGCCTTTTATGGATTAGTTTGTACTGTAGCAATTCCTTCTTTGTCAATGCTTATGGTTTTTAGTCTTGGTATGTACCGACTTTTGAGTTTTATTTTTGTTTTTGTAGACGATGCTTTCCTTGAAGTGGGTTGCTTTCCTTAAATGGCTCGCATCCAACAAGCTTACCTTGCGGTTTCGCTTGGTCCTGTGACGAGGCTGATGGATGTTCTTATCAAAATCGGTCATATATTGTGAGATAAGTTTCCTTCAAATATATCTTTTTCTGTACCAGCAATCATTCTTAAATATCTGTCTACCCTCAATATATATAGTTGTCAACTTGCTTAATTTAGCTTAAATCTAGTGATTGTGGTGATCAGTATGGTAACCCACTTGTCGTTCACCTTAATTGCTAGAACTGCCAAGGGTGACGTTTAATATATTCTGAGAATGTACCATCTTATAAATGGTTAAAATTTTGAAGGTCAATTACATGTGCCTTACACTTGGCATTCCTGACATGCTTTTTACAAATGTTAAAACTAAGTCACTGGTGCATCTGTTTGGTTCTAGTCATTTCATTTTATCTTCCGATGGAACTAATTCTCTTAAAAGTGTAATTTACAAATAAAATTCTGTTGTGCTTAATTTTAAAGGATGTTGGTGTAGGGTGCATTTCGAAGTAAGTCGAAGCTTGTAGAGAGGACGGCTGAGGAATCCAACCTGCAGATTGACCGTTTGGGTTGTCAGACTGCAAAGATGACATGCACAATTTCAGTGCATTTTTTTCGAAGGTAACATCAGATCTGTTAGTTATATTCAGGTAATCTCCTTACCAAATTTTATGTGAGGTTGGTATATTTAAGTTTTTGCATGCCCCCCCTCTCTCTATTGGACTAGATAACAGCTGAAGCTAAAAAATATTTGTCTTAGTTACTTCCCCTTACTTGTGGCAGTTTTGTTTACCTCACTGTTAGAAGTCAACAAAACTTGACGTGCCCGTTGCTTGTTAGAGCCGATAGGTTTTTTTTATTATTTTTTTTAAATGGTCAGATCTCAACTCACTGGATGCCTTCAATGGAATCTCTTTTGTACTGTAACAATTCCTTCTTTATCAATGATCACGGTTTTTATTCTTGGTAACCACCGACTTTTGAGTTTTATTTTTGTTTGTGTAGATGAAGCTTTCCTTGAATTGGGTTGCTTTCATGGAAAGGGGCATCGAACAACCTTACCTTCCTTGAGGGTTTGCGTCCTGTGACGAGGCTGATGGATGTTTTTATCAAAATCGGTCATATATTGTGACATAAGTTTCCTTCAACATATATCTTTTTTTGTAGCAACAATCATTCTGAAATCTCTCTGTGTACCCTCAATATATATAGTTGTCAACTGCTTAATTTACCTTAAATCTAGTGATTTGTGGTGACCTACTTGTAGTTCACCTTAATTGCTTCAACTGCCAAGGGTGACATTTAATATATTCTGAAAATTTACAATCTAATAAATGGTTAAAATTTTGAAGGTCAATTACATGTGACTTAGATGCTGATACTTGGCATTCCTGACATGCTTTTTACCAATGTTAAAACAAACTCACAGGTGCATCTGTTTGGGTCTAGTCATTTCTATTTAACTTCCGATGGAACTAATTCTGTTGGTTTACGGCGCATTTTGAAGTAAGCCGGAGCTTGTGCAGATGACGGCTGAGGAAGCCAACCAGCAGTTTGACCATTTGGTTTTCTAAATAGTTCAAGAAAGGAGTAAGTTGTCTCAGACTGCAAAGGTGACAAGCACAATTTCAGTGCATTTTTTTCGAAGGTAACTTCAGATGTGTTAGTTGTATTCAGGTAATCTCCTTACCAAATTTTATGTGATGTTTGTATATTTTATTTTTTGCATGTCCCCCTCTCTGTTGGACTAGATAACAGCTGAAGCTTAAAAAATGTTTGGCTTAGTTACTTCCCCTTACTTGTGGCAGTTTCGTTTACCTCACTGTTATAAATCAAGCAAACTTGATGTGCCCGTTACTTGTTAGAGCCGAAAGGTTTTTGTTATTATTATTTTTAATTGGTGAGATCTCAACTCACTGGATGCCTTCTATGGATTCTTTTGTACTGTAGCTATTCCTTCTTTATCAATGCTTATGGTTTTTACTCTTGGTATGTACCGACTTTTGAGTTTTATTTTTGTTTTTGTAGATGATGCTTTCCTTGAAGTGGGTTGCTTTCCGGAAAAGGCTCGCATCCAACAAGCTTACCTTGCGGTTTCGCTTGTTCCTGTGACGAGGCTGATGGTTGTTCTTATCAAAATCGGTCATATATTGTGAGATAAGTTTCCTTTAAATATATCTTTTTCTGTAGCAGCAATCATTCTTTAATCTCTGTCTACCCTCAATATATATAGTTGTCAACTGCTTAATTTAGCTTAAATCTAGTGATTGTGGTGATCAGTATGGTAACCGACTTGGTTCACCTTAATTGCTAGAACTGCCAAGGGTGACGTTTAATATATTCTGAAAATTTACCATCTAATAAATGCTTAAAATTTTGAAGGTGAATTACATGTGCCTTACACTTGGCATTCCTGACATGCTTTTTACCAATGTTAAAACTAAGTCACTGGTGCATCTGTTTGGTTCTAGTCAGTTCTATTTATCTTGCGATGGATCTAATTCTCTTAAGAGTGTAATTTTGAAATAAAATTCTGTTGTGCTTAACTTTAAAGAATGTTGGTTTAGGGTGCATTTCGATGTAAGCCGGAGCTTGTACAGATGACGGCTGAGGAAGCCAACCTGCAGATTGACCATTTGGGTGTTCAAGAAAGGAGTAAGGAGTCTGAGAGTGCAAAGGTGACGAGCACAATTTCAGTGCATTTTTTTCGAATGTAACTTGAGATCTCTTAGTTGTATTCAGGTAATCTCCTTACCAAATTTTATGTGAGGTTGGTATATTTAAGTTTTTGCATGCCCCCCTCTCTCTATTGGACTAGATAACAGCTGAAGCTCAAAAATATTTGTCTTAGTTACTTCCCCTTACTTGTGGCAGTTTTGTTTACCTCACTGTTAGAAGTCAACAAAACTTGACGTGCCCGTTACTTGTTAGAGCTGATAGGTTTTTGTTATAATTTTTTTTAAATGGTCAGATCTCAACTCACTGGATGCCTTCAATGGAATCTCTTTTGTACTGTAACAATTCCTTCTTTATCAATGATTACAGTTTTTACTCTTGGTAAGCAACGACTTTTGAGTTTTATTTTTGTTTGTGTAAATGAAGCTTTCCTTGAATTGGGTTGCTTTCCTGAAAAGGGGCATCGAACAACCTTACCTTCCTTGAGGTTTTGCTTGGTCCTGTGATGAGGCTGATGGATGTTCTTATCAAAATAGGTCATATATTGTGAGATAAGCTTCTTTCAAAATCTTTCTTTTTTTGTAGCAACAATCATTGTTAAATCTCTGTGTAACCTCAATATATATAGTTGTCAACTGCTTAATTTACCTCAAATCTAGTGATTTGTGGTGATCAGTATGGTGACCTACTTGTAGTTCACCTTAATTGCTTGAACTGCCAAGGGTGACATTTAATATATTCTGAAAATTTACAATCTAATAAATGGTTAAAATTTTGAAGGTCAATTACATGTGCCTTACATGCTGATACTTGGCATTCCTGACATGCATTTTACCAATGTTAAAACTAAGTCACTGGTACATCTGTTTGGGTCTAGTCATTTCTATTTATCTTCCGATGGAACTAATTCTCTTAAGAGTGTAATTTAGAAATAAAATTCTGTTGTGCTTAAATTTAAAGGATGTTGGTGTAGGGTGCATTTCGAAGTAAGCCGGAGCTTGTACAGATGACGGCTGAGGAAGCCAACCAGCAGATTGACCATTTGGTTTTTTAAATTGTTCAAGAAAGGAGCAAGTTGTCTCAGACTGCAAAGGTGACAAGCACAATTTCAATGCATTTTTTTCGAAGGTAACTGCAGATTTGTTTGTTGTATTCAGGTAATTTCCTTACCAAGTTTTATGTGATGTTGGTATATTTCTTTTTTTGCTTGTCCCCCTCTCTGTTGGTCTAGATAACAGCTGAAGCTCAAAAAATGTTTGTCTTAGTAACTTCCCCTTGTGGCAATTTCGTTTACCTCACTGTTAGAAGTCAACCAAACTTGACTTGCGCGTTACCTGTTAGAGCCGAATGGTTTTTGTTATTATTTTTTTTAATTGGTCAGATCTCAACTCAATGGATGCCTTGTATGGATTCTTTTGTACTGTAGGAATTCCTTCTGTATCAATTATAATTGATTTGAGCCAAAAAGTTGATTTATTGATTAATGGTTCGGGCTTATATAAGCCTTACAACTCACTCTTACAAATAACCCCCTAGACTATTACGTAATGACCTATTTACTCATAGGCCCCTAGAAACCCCGAAAACACATAAACATACAATATATCTCAACACTCCCCCTCAAGGTGGGCGAAAGATATCCACTAAGCCCATCTTGTCACATCCTCTCGTTAAGTCCAATGAATTGAGTCCTTTCGTCAGACAATCTGCTGCTTGGTCTTTAGTTGAAACATGGCCTAACTCCAGTAGTCCACTGTTCAACTTCTCCTTGATGAAGAACCTATCGATCTCGATATGCTTGGTTCTGTCATGCTGCACTGGATTGTTGGCGATACTGATGGCTGACTTGTTATCGCACCACAATTTCATTTGAGCCCCTTGGTCCATCTTGAGCTCCACCAACAGAGCTCTCAACCACAACATCTCTGCCACGCCTAAGGCCATGGCCCTGTACTCTGCCTCGGCTGTGGATCTCGCAACCACTGTTTGCTTCTTGCTCTTCCAGGAGACTAGATTGCCCCCTACAAACATGCAATATCCAGACGTGGACTTCCTGTCATCAGCACAACTAGCCCAGTCTGAATCACAATAGCCCTCAATGTTCAAGTGCCCATTCTTCCTGAAGATCAACCCCTTCCCTGGTGCACTCTTCAGGTACCTCAGAATCTGGTACACAGCATCCATGTGACCCTCTCTGGGATCATGCATATAGCGACTCACCACACTCACAGCAAATGATATGTCGGGACGAGTGTGGCTCAAATAGATCAAGCGACCCACCAACCTCTGGTACCTCTCTCTATCAACTGGCTCTCCTGCCTCAGCACTCAGCTTGGACTTCTGGTCAATGGGAGCAACTGCAGGCCTGCACCCCAACATACCTGTTTCTGTAAGCAAATCTAGCACATACTTTCTTTGAGATAAGACAATCCCCTCTGCACCATGAGCTATCTCAATCCCAAGGAAGTACCTCAATTGTCCCAAGTCCTTCACCTCAAACTCCTTCCCCAATCTCTTCTTCAGCAAGGCTATCTCACCCTCATCATCTCCTGTGATAATCATGTCATCCACATACACCGCAAGCATCGTAATGTGAACTCCATGTCGCCTGAAGAACACTGTATGGTCTGCATTGGTCTGCCGATACCCCATGCCTACCATAGCTCTCCTAAACCTGTCAAACCAGGCTCGAGGAGACTGCTTCAGCCCATAAAGAGATTTCTTGAGCCTGCACACCTTACCAACCGTTTGTTTCGTGCCAAAACCCGGTGGTATCTCCATATACACCTCCTCCAACAAATCACCATGAAGGAAGGCATTCTTCACATCAAGCTGGTGCAACTTCCACCCCCCATTCGCTGCCAAGGAAATGAGTGTCCGCACTGTGCTCATCTTTGCCACGGGTGCAAAGGTCTCATCATAGTCGATGCCATAAGTCTGACTATACCCCTTTGCTACCAATCGGGCCTTGTAGCGCTCAACCTGTCCTTCTGGGTTTTGCTTCACAGTGAAGACCCACTTGCAACCAACTGCCTTCTTGCCTGGTGGTAGTGACACGAGCTCCCAAGTTTTGTTTTTGTCCAGGGCCCCAAGTTCCTCTATCATGGCAGCTTTCCACTTTTGATCCTCCTTAGCAACCTGCCAACACTTAGGGGTAGAGACAATGTCCAAAGATGCAATGAATGCTCCATGTACAGGTGATATGTGAGAGTAAGAGACAAACTGGGCAATATCATGTGGAAAGCCATATCGATCAGGAGGAACTCCTGCATTGCTGCGAGAAGTCCTCCTTACCGACAGGGGAGTGGGAGGAGTAGAGAGAGGAATCATATCACCTGTGTATTCTGAATCTGAGGTGGATGGTGTAGGTATCTCAGGAGTCGGAGGAGGCAGGGACAAGGGACTTGGCACAAGTGGCACTGTAGGCACTGCTCCCTCATTCTGCTTTCTTCTTCTCGTGTACACCCTTAGCTCCCCCTGAGCCTGAGTCCTACCATTCTCTGGTTCGGTCCTCTCATGGTCCGGCACCACAGCCGACTCCACAATCGGCACCACAGTCGACTCCACAAGCGGACAAGGAATATCCCCCACACTCACCATCCTCCTCTCACTACTACTATCATCCTCCCCCTCTCGCCTCATACCTCCTGTATCGAGCGAGTCCCCAAAGGGCGATGTGACCTGAGAGGAGTAGTATGGCTCAAGCTCGCGAAATGTGACATCCATACTAACAAACAACCTTTTCTCCACCGGACTCCAGCAAACATACCCCTTCTGAGTAGCCGAATACCCAACGAACACACACTTCACAGCCCTTGGATCCAGTTTTCCCACATTTGGTCTGTTGTCTTGTACGAAGCACACACAGCCAAAGGTTTTGAGAGGAAGAATATCTCCATTCTTACCCCTCAGCATCTCAATCGGAGACTTCCAATCCAATACCCGCGAGGGCATCCTATTGATCAAGTAGGCCGCTGTCAGGACTGCTTGCCCCCACAAGTATTTTGGTACCTTCATCGACATCATCATACTCCGGGTTACCTCAAGGAGATGCCTGTTCTTCCGTTCGGCTACCCCATTCTGCTCTGGTGTGTACGGACAAGTGGTTTGATGCTGTATTCCCTGAGATGACAAGTACTCTCCAAACGCCCTGTTGGTGTACTCTGTCCCATTGTCAGATCTCAATACCTTCACCACTGCACCATATTGAGTCTGAACCCCTTTGTGAAAATCTTTGAAACAAGCAAAAACATCACTCTTGTTTTTCATCAGATAAAGCCAAGTCACACGAGAAAAACAATCAATGAAAGAAACAAAGTATCTAAATCCATTCACAGCAGTTGTGGGACAAGGCCCCCAGACATCAGAATGCACCAAGTCAAAAGCAGAAGAACTCCTACTACCAGAACTAGAATAAGAGCTCCTAGTATGTTTCCCCAACTCACACGCATCACACACCAGCTTTTCCTTATTAGCCTTTTCAAACAAAGGCGGGTACAACCTACTCAAAACAGAGAAAGAAGGATGACCTAAGCGCCTATGATGAAGCAGCAGTAGGTCCTCCGCACTCCTCCCAACTCCTCCAGTACCCTCTACAACGGATGAGAGTGCCGAGTCCATACTCTCCCTATCAAGGTACCACAAGCCACTATGCCATGTGCCAGTCCCAAGTCGCCTGCCGGTCTCCTTCTCCTGGAAGATCACCTTTGGGATATCAAACAAAACGACACATTTTAGTTGTGATATAATGGCACTTATGGATAAGAGATTCACAGGAAAGGAAGGAGCATGCAAAACATTAGACAAGGTCAAAGTGTTGGTACATTGCACGGTACCCTTACCAACCACGGGCTGAGCCGTACCATCGGCAATCTGGATGCTCTCTGGGACTGCTAGGTGAGTATAGGAAGAAAACTCCCTAGCAGCACCAGTCACATGTCGAGAAGCACCAGAATCGACTATCCAATCTGGTGACCTAGTGGTGGATATCGATGCTAGAGCAAGTGTATCACAGGTACCTGTGGCTGAGTGAGCAAAGGAAGCAACGTTACCCCTGTTCCCTGTGTTACCTGAGTCAGAGTACACAAGTGCTGACTTCACCCCTGGAAGTCCAGCTGCCCCAGCCTGTAACCTGATCCGGTTCTCCTCCTGTATCATGGCTGAGACCGCCTCCTCAAGTGAGGGAATCCTCGTCTGAGCCAGTAACATAGCCACCCTCTGCTCAAACACCGGTGCCAGACCCTGGAGGAACACCATAACCCTGTCCTCTATCTCAATCTCAGAACACATAGGGTCAGTGCAGCATCGTCGTCGGACCCTGAAGTGGCCCTGATCCAGCCATAATCTCTCAAGCTCTAGAACATACTCCTGTACAGTCATCTCCCCCTGTACCAAAGCTGAGATCTCCCTCTTGATCTGGTACACCCGCAGGTTGTTCCCAGTACCATCGTATGTCCTCGGTGCACTCTCACTAGCAGCCGTCCTGAATACCCGCATCAGCATAGTGATCTCATCACCACTCAACTTCCCCAAGGCCTCTTCTATGGGATTCTTAGCCTTCTCCCTGCCTGAATCCTCGTCAGCCATCGATCAGACTCAATCTACACACACAGTTGAGTCGAATCCCCTTTCTTCCTCAAGACCCGATCTTGCACCCTCAAGATCTAGATCTGACAAATCTCCAACTTCTCTCTCTCCTTCTTGACCCGATCTTGATCTATGTCATCAAGATTCGAGTCGAAAAACAACCCGATCAAACTCGATCCAAACCCGCTTCTCGGGTATCGTGGGGTATAGGCCCCCCACGCCGGCCAAATCACCCAAAGAACACCCCCCCCCCTTTACCTTTGCTTTTAGAAGAGGGGGGCTGTTGACCTTAGAAAAGAGAAGGAGAGGGCTGTCGGCCTTAGAAGAGAGAAGGAGAGGGCTGTCGGGTGCTGCTGGTGGCTGGTGGCTGCTGCTGGTGGCTGCTGGCTGCCTAGAACAGCATCAGACCTGACCTGGAGACACCAGGTGGCGGAGCAGCAGCGGCCTAGCCGACCAGATCGGAGCTGGCGGCGGCCTGGCGGAGCAGCCTGGAGGATCGGCGGCGGCGGCGGCTACTCAGATCCGACGGTGAAGGCGGACTGCTACAGTAGCGGGTGCTACAGTAACTGCGAAAATGCAAACTGCTACAGTAGCGGGGTGCTACAGTAACCGCGAAAATAGTGGCTAACCCTAACCCTAGTTTTGGGGCTCTGATACCAAATTGATTTGAGCCAAAAAGTTGATTTATTGATTAATGGTTCGGGCTTATATAAGCCTTACAACTCACTCTTACAAATAACCCCCTAGACTATTACGTAATGACCTATTTACTCATAGGCCCCTAGAAACCCCGAAAACACATAAACATACAATATATCTCAACAATTATTATGGTTTTTACTCTTGGTATGTACAGACTTTTGAGTTTTATTTTTGTTTTTGTACATGATGCTTTCCTTGTACTGGGTTGCTTTCCTGAAAAGGCTCGCATCCATCAACCTTACGTTTCGGTTTCGCTTGGTCCTGTGACGTGGGTGATGTTCTTATCAAAATCGGTCATATATTGTGAGATAAGTTTCCTTCAAATATATCTTTTTTTGTAGCAGCAATCATTCTTAAATCTTTGTGTACCCTCAATATATATAGTTGTGAACTGCTTAATTTACCTTAAATCTAGTGATTTGTGGTGATCAGTATGGTGACCGACTTGTAGTTCACCTTAATTGCTAGAACTGCCATGGGCGACGTTTAATATATTCTGAAAATGTACAATCTAATAAATGGTTAAAATTTTGAAGGTCAATTGCATGTGCCTTACATGCTGGTACTTGGCATTCCTGACATGCTTTTTACCAGTGTTAAAACTAAGTCACTGGTTGCATGTGTTTGGTTCTGGCCATTTCTATTTATCTTCCGATGGAACAAATTCTCTTAAGACCTGTAATTTAGAAATGAAATTCTGTTGTGCTTAACTTTAAAGGATGTTGGTTTAGGGTGCAATTCGAAGTAAGCCGAGGCTTGTACAGATGACGGCTGAGGAAGCCAATTTGCAGATTGACCATTCGGGTTTTCTAAATAGTTCAAGAAAGGAGTAAGGAGTCTCAGACTGCAAAGGTGACAAGCACAATTTCAGTGCATTTTTTTCGAAGGTAACTTCGGATCTGTTAATCGTATTCAGGTAATCTCCTTGCCAAATTTTATGTGAGGTTGGTATATTTCAGTTTTTGCATGTCCCCTTCTCTCTGTTGGACTAGATAGCAGCTGAAGCTCAAAAAATGTTTGGCTTAGTTACTTTCCCTTGTGGCAGTTTCGTTTACCTCACTGTTAGAAGTCAACCAAATTTGATTTGCCCGTTAATTGTTAGAGCCGATAGGTTTTTATTATAATTTTTTTTAATGGTCAGATCTCAACTCACAGGAAGTCTTTAATGAATTCTCTTTTGTACTGTTGCAATTCATTCTTTATCAATGATTTCATTTTTTACTCTTGGTAAGCACCAACTTTTGGGTTTTATTTTTGTTTTTTAACTCCGCTAGCGTGCTTTTTCCTGGCATCACTGTAGGAATCGGCTTTTGTAATTCAGAGGACATTTTGTGAGCCTTTGAAAGCCTGACCCTTTGTAGATTGGAAATTTAGATACTCCTTCAGGAGCTCTGTGAGCATGCCTTCAAGCGGAAATGAAGTCCCTATTGTTGTTGGAAGGCCTTTTAATTCTTCTTGGCTTTCTTTCGGCTCTATTAATTGCTTGCCTTTGACACAGCGCAAACAACGCCATCTCGCACATTCTCCATGCTTTCGTGGAGTTTCTTCAATCTTAGTGCAGGGAGGGTGACATATAGGCCCACATTCTAGACATGAGACCATTTCCACATATTTTCCCACAATGTCACATACACTGCAGGTAACGTAGGATGGTTGACCCATTTCAGTCTCTATTGCGAGACATGAACCTCTTGCTTGCTTTCTATCATTACTTGTCTTGGTTTGACTGTGACCACCAGAGCGGATACCTAGGCTTTCCATTTCTCCAAATAGACCTTGAAGAGATTGTGTCTCATGTGTTTTCGAGGGGTAGTCTCCCGCGGCCTTGGTCTTGAACGCCTTGGTGGGAGACTGGTAGGGGTGCCTCTCCCGCGGCCCATTCCACAGCCTCTTCCACGACCACTTCTTAGAGTCATTTCTAAGTTTGCATGGGTGGGAATTTGATTTAGATTAAATATAAAATTTAATCTAATATTAAGGGTTTTTAAAAATTAGTCCAAGACACCTAAGTGTAAAGTTCTTTGTTACAGAAAAGAAAGAAAAGAATCACGGTTGTCACCTATCGGGTGCCCGAAATATGTACCCTTCTGATGGGATAATAGAAAAATAAATATTTGTAAAACTGTCAACATCATTTTGAAATTTATTCTCAAAGCTCGCAATTTGAAATCTCTCCAAACGTGTACACACATTTTTCAATATTGATAAGAAGAGAAAGTTCACTGTTTTGATAGCAAGATATTCATATATGGTTATAATTTGTATGAATTTGTTTTTCTATTTTTTTAAGTAAAAGTTGGAGTTCAATTCATCTAACTCTTTAATATTCAATTTTTTTTTTTTTTAAGTTTTGAACCTGCAATCTTTCACATATAGGGCATTGTTTTTTACCACTATACTTGTTTTTCTAATTTTAAAATAAAACAATATCTTGTCATATCATACAATTTTTTTTTGTGAATTATTAACTTTTATTCTTGTACTACAAAGTGATTTACATGTTTGTTTGATCCTAACCGATCTGAAAATCCCCTAAAATGATCAATACGATTCACATTAAGTTCTAATCGAATATATTTTGCATGTGAATCTTGTATATTCGTAATAAGTTCATAGTTAGCAAATGATATTAGAATCCGATTCGAATTTGATACATGTCCAACTCTAAAAGTATTATGAATAAATTTAACAGGGTCAAATTCCGGCACCACAGAGCTTCTACCAATTAGTATAACATTTTTTTTTTCTAAATGATATTCTAAAATGAAAAATGCTATTTGAGCTGTAATTTCAGTTTATTTGCTTCAGAATACATTTATAATCATAAATATTGTACACGTATTTTATTCATGCGCTACTCTGTCCCGTTGTCAATCTCAACAACTCATTTACGAATAAAAAGGTGAAAAATCAAGTAGTGTTAATTGTTTCATTAAATAGTTCCGACGAGCACTAATTAGATCATGATCATAGCTTAATTTAATGATTTTAAGAAAAAAATAGACCGTTAAAAATAATAATCTTTAGCTAGAGAATCTATTTCACTTGCACTCTTATATATTAAGTATTCTTACTACGAGTGATGAAACTTGTAAATAAATAGGGAGATAGTATATAGTTTTATTGTCAGGTAAACCACAATAATTCTATAAATAATTATAATTATAGTATAATAAATACTTCAAACCTCTAAAAAAATAAATTAGTTGTAAAAAATTTACATAACAACAATGGGAAATGCAAAAATATACAAGCAATAACAATTACACCATTGACATATGTTGGAGATACATAGCAATTTAAACATAGTGGGAGATGCATCAATGATGGTACTTAGCATAACAACTCTTCTACCTTCTTCTCTCTTTACCGTGTTTTCCGAAGCTTACCAGAAATAGGAAAAATGCATCAACACTTTATTCCATATTATGATCTAATGTAACGGCTAGTAAACCTCTTGTAAATCATATATAGAACTGAGATTGTATTGTAATGACATGAATAATTATCCAATAAAGCTTTACTCAATTCAATTCAGTAAATTTACTACATCTCTCCTCTCTCATGCGCGCGCGCGCACACATCACACATAGTACATAGCCTAAAAGTATAATTATTCTACATATATAGATCTCATACCAATGAAAATTATACATATATAGAAATCAATTACGTGCTGTCGGTATCAGCGTACGTGGGTTGTCGATGTGGCGGTGACCTTACGTAAGGCTACTGCAAACACAAGCACGACATGAGATGCCCGCGCCATGGTCTTTCCCAAGGTAGCATATCTCGTGGGGTCGTCGGCAACCAACCACCCAATCCCTATCATCCCAATTCCGAAGAGAAAGATCATGACGAGAGCAACACCAAAAGCATACTGAATGTGAATGTGCGACATCATGACAGCACGTGGCAGCGGCCTCAGCATTGCTGAAATTGCCGAGGAGGAAATGAAGATTCCAACTCTGACCAAGTTCGTAGGTAGTGTTGCTGGATCGGGGTGCGGGTTGAATACACTGGCAGGGATCAGTTCGCCATGAGCTATGTTGTTAGCCATTTGAAGTTACTTCTGTTGATAATTTTTTTGGTTGCTTGGTGAAGAGATGAATGTTGTATTTAAAGGGATTAGGGAAGGGATGAGATTGCGCGGGTTTTATTCATAGCATGTGTTAATTATCTTTCGGGCCGGTTCGGGCCTCGGGCTCTCCAATTAATTTTTTGAGATGCCATTATTTAAATCTATGTCCTTGGTCAAAAACTCAAAACTGTTAAGTTTGTATTTTTTTTTCTTTTCCTCAGTGGAAAAATCAATTTCTTTTTTTTTTATTCATGTCTGGCCTTAATTGAAACTTTAAGTTCGTATTCTTTTATTCATGTCTAAACATTTTAAAATTCGATCAAATATCTATATATCTATAGTTGTGTTAAGGTTAGTACAAAAGTAATACATATTTTATAGTTCTAATGTTTCAAGAGAAGGGATCGGATGACATCTTTTTTTGTGACATCGGATGACACAGTGTATTTTCAAAGTTCAAAGTCCAAATAGTCGATCTAAACCGTTCAATATGATGGATATATTAAAATGTGCTTGCAGATCAAATTTTACATTTTTTTGAAATTTTTGTACCCATCTTAATAAATAGTTAAAAAATTCAAAAAAAAATATAAAATTTGATCTGCAAGCACATTTTAATATATCCATCATGTTGAACGGTTTGGATCGATTGTTTGGACTTTGAAAATGTAGAGTGTTATCTGATGTCACAAAAAAAAGTGTCATCTCATCCCTCCTCATGTTTCAATGCATATACTCTATTTTATAAAAAGAGGATATTTTTCCTTCTATAGATGAGGAAGTGGAGATCGTTCAATCCGCATCAAGATTAATTTGTGTGTATTTGATTCGTTCGAATCTTAAACAGCCCACACAAATTTTGATACGAAACAGCTCGACCAGATCCGATATCCGTCGAACCATCTATGATTATGCGTTTGAACACTTAACACTCCATTTTTAAAAAAGTATCAAAACCAGATGTTCTAATTACTATATACACGGAGCGTTGTTTTTCTCTTCTTGCCTAGAGGAAAAAGAGCGACCCAGTAAAACCCTAGCCGCCTCTCCTCCCCCTTCTCCCATTTCATCCATCTCACTCCTTCTAGTCTTATCTTCGAACAACGATATCCTCTTCTCTCCCTCGTCTCTATCTCCTTGAACGGATAGGAGAATGAGGGAGAGTGAGGGAGCGGAGCCGATCGGAACCAATAGTGCGGTATCGTAGGAGTTCGGAGTGTAGAGTCCTCATCTCGATCGGAGCACGACAGTGAGTAAATTCGGTCGTCGAAGTGTGATGGCGGTCGAAATAGCGGATCCGTTCGTGGAGCGAGATGAGAAATTAAGGTATTAGAGTGATTATGAGTGTATATAAGTATGATTAGAAGAGTAGATCTAGAAATTTAGATGGTGATTAAGGGTAATTTGAGTAATTTGAGTAATTTTGAAGATTTCGTGAGAATAAATGAGTAGATTTAGGAATTAGAGTCACTTGACTCGTTGTAAATACATTTTTTATCAATTAAATTGTTAGTTGGTATTAAAGCCACTAACTTAAAAAAAACACTCCATTTTTTAGATAACAGGAGGTAAAGGTCGAGTGGATGAACTCATCGGATGCACAATTGTTTGTAACATCCATGCGTTTGATGCCCATCAAACTCAAATTTGAGTTCGATGAGCTCTGCTTCTGTCCGATATATTTCAAAATTTGGTGTGTGTTGTTTCAATATTCGTGTATATCCGTTTCAATATTTGTGCGGATCAAGCGTGTTCGGATCTTGAAGCTGAGCTCAATGAACTCAAAATTCAATATGATAGGCATCGGGCACACTTTTTCCCCAATTGTTTTGGTTTTTTGCACTTGTGATTGGAGTGCGAGGGAGACTGCGTACTGTAATCATCATTGTTAAAGAGTAAATAACAAGGTTCTAAATAGCGTTTATAGCGTCGTAGCGGGAAGGCTAAAAAAAAAGCTATAGCGGATAGCGTCGCTATAGCGGAAGCTATTCCAAATAGCGTTTTTTTTTACATTTCGTATATTCAATATTTGTACTAAATATCAACATTATCTAAAGTCTCATAGAACAAATAAATAACACCAAATTAATTAAGAAATTATAATATTCATATTGAACCCGTACAAAGTCCAAATTGGAATTCAAAATATCCATAGTAATATCATAAACTATCGATTTTTCCTATTAAAAATATCTTAAGCATCATGATTCATGACATAATCTATTTTTTTTTCTATTCAAATTTTAATTTCGGTTTGGACTTTTTTTCTATTCAAATTTCAATTTCAATTTCCAATTTTAAATTGATTTATCTGTAGCAAGTAGCAACAAATTCAATTTCGGTTTGAGATTTTTTTTATCTTTATTTAAAACCCATATAAATTGCTTAAAAATAAAAAATAAAAAAAAACCCATATTGTATAGCGCAAATAGCGCAATAGCGGACCGCTATAGCGTTGTAGTGGCCGCTATAGCGGCCGTAGCGCAAATAGCGCATTTTGATGTCATAGCGTAGTGTTTGGGGTCCAAAAACGTTATAGCGACGCTATAGCGCGTTATTTAGAACACTGGTAAATAATGACAAACTATAAACATAGGAGGGCTATGCATGATATGGTAAGTATAAAATAAGTTTTAACTAACAAATGACACGCTAAATTAGCACCGGGGCCCGAAAGCCCGAATGCACGCCCGGTGAGATCTATCCTTTTGGTCCGACATTCTGGACCCCACAACATTTTTTTAAGAATTTTGCTAACAATCACCGGAATATAATATCTCGCAAATGCAAATGAGGAAAGAATTCTAAAGCTCATGTCCCAGACGTGTGGTCCCCTCAACTTTCAACCGGATTCAAGCTCCTAAATTCCCCCCCCCCCCCCCCCCCCCCCCCCCCCCCCCCCCCCACCCACAAACTTATAAGATGCCATTATGTCATTATGAATTGAATAAATTTTTCTTATCATTTTTATAGGTTTAATATAATGAGGAGTATATACCGGTCTGCCTGGAAACAATAATGGCCGTGTCTATATAGAGTGGAAAAAACGTGCCGTGCCGTGACCAAAATGTCAAGGGGCGGTCACAGCACGCGAATAGTCACGCTACGTGAATCATGCCGTGCCTAAACGTGCTGTGACCATACGTGACTCGCGTGACTACGTGCCGTGCCGTGACTAAATCTTTCACGTGTCGTGCCGTTCCGTGCCAAAGTTTCAAAAAATGAACACGGCACGCGAGTCCGTGCCGTTCCATGATAGAGCTGGCTCTGCCGTGCTATTTTTCTCACTCTAGCCGTGCCAAAGAAATTATACCAGTCTGGCCGGTTTGTTTTAGGTATAAATTTTGTTTAGGGAAAATTGAAGTTTTAATTCTTCAATTTTGTTTTCAAAACAAACTTAGCTGCTAGTGTAATTAAAAGTCCAATATTTTATGTGTCGTGATTTTGAATTGACGGAATTTGAAAATCTCGTACTTTTTGAAGAATTCACATCCTCTCAGGTACCTCACTGAACCTGACCGAAACGGACGGTCCATATTTACCCTCAGCTCAAAATTTTAAATTAACACGAATCTCGAAGCACAAAAAATACTGCCCCCTAAGTCATCCCGAGTAATCACCGGCTGAGAGTAAATTTGGACCGTCCGTTCCGGTCAGGTTCAGTGAGGTACCTGGGAGGATACGGATCCCTTTTTGAATCCATACTTGTGGAGGTAGAATAAATGAATCTGGTCCATTAAAATAAGTGAACGGTTATGATTTAACAAGTAAAAAAAATTTATTCGGACTCTTGTGTACTAGAGAATATATTGGCTTTATTTTTGGGCTTTTTTTTCTTTCTCGGACTCTGCTTTGAATATTATTTAGGAAATGGCTAATTATCGTTATTCAAGCAATTGAGTTGTTTAAGTCTAATTCAGATTCAGTCATGTACCTGATCTGATCTGGTAGAATGAAATTCGAACCCTTTATTTTGATCTGACAAACAGATCCGGAAAAAAAAAAATTATTCAGATAAGATAACAGAGCGGCTACACTTCCATTCAAGTCATCGACTGGATTAAAATTTGTTGAGAATAATTGATCTCAGTCGTACATCATTGATCAAGCGGTCAAAGATCAAACATAGCCTTAATTGTTCTAGTACTATATGTAAAGCAATAAGGGCCTGTTCGACTGCAGTGTGGGTTCGGGAATAGGTACGGGAAAACAAAATTTTTGAACTGAAAATTGCTGTTCACGTGGGAAAAAAAAAATTCACTCTGAGTGAATTTTTTTTTTCCCACGTGAACAGTAATTTTTCCAGTACAGCCGAACAGGCCCTAAAGTAGAAAGTAAATATACAGTTGTACACGGCTACTGTATAAAATAGAATTAGGAATTTGAAATAGTACCAACGGCACCATAACGACTAGTAAGCCTTTTAGTATAAATAGGAACAAGATGTGTAAAGAAAAAATAAAAAAGATTGAATGAAAGTGTATTTCTTCTCAGATCTTACAAAATAACATGGTATCAGAGCCAAAATACCCATAAACCGATAATTTCTCAGAATACCAGTAACCTGGTATAAAGCCTCAAGCAACACAAACAACCCGAAAACAAGAAAATCTGCATAAAACAAGCATGGCAACAGAGGGGCAACACTCATATGAGGTACCATACATTCCTAAATATTAACCAATACTTTGCTCAATGGCAGAAATTACGTGTCTTGGGCTAGATCGGCTACAATGACACTTTATTCCCGAGACAAATTCGAGTTCATTACTGAAGATAATGCCAAACCAAAAGCCACAAATCCTGACAAGCCAACAGAAGAAGAAAAGAAAAGAAAAATCAAAGATTGGCATCGCTCAGATGTCACTATCATGACATGGCTGACCACATCAATGGAACCCGATATTGCCGATATTTTAATGAATAGTGAAACCTCAAAAGAACTCTGGGAAGAAGTAAAAAATATGTATGGTCAGCAAAACAACCATTCTCATGTATACTGCCTTGATACGTCCAAAGGATATATAAAAGTTTTATCCTCAAATACACTTTCGGTTTAGATTGCAAGTATACAATCCTACCGTGTAGTATATTATCGGGTATCGAACCACAAGGAGTAAGATAAATACTTAATTTTCAACTTTAGATGATGAATTTCAGAAAAGAAAGAAAGTAAAGTGCAATAAAGTAAATTGGGGGGTTTTGTAGTAAAAATCCTAAGGTTGGGTTCAATACCCGAAGAAAGGAGTTTTTAAACAATTAAAAGAAAAAGTAAAAGAGAGAAAAGTCGGTTTGTTTTCAAGATTAAGAGAATCTAGGGGTCTTTGGTCTACAATCCCTTGCTAATTCTATCTATTCGGTATTTGCTTAAATTCATGTATGATTTGATGAGGTTTCTAACCTAATATGTCATTAAGGACCAAATTCATAATATATAAAAGTTTGATCGGTTCGGTTATTTTGGTTTTAAAAATTTTCAAACCGAACCGAACCGAAATTATAATTCGGTTTTAAAAAGTAAACTGAACTGAACCGTTTGGTTCAAACTAATTCGGTTCGGTTCAAAACCGACTAAACCGGACCCAATGAACACCCCTAAATCTACGTGCAAAAGACGATTAAAAAAATGGAATATAGTGAACACTGTAACAATCGAAAAGAAAACTACATTTAGTTATTTATTGTGCAGATATATTGGATATCAATTTTAGTATAATTAGATATTATTGGGTTACTGATTAAGGCCCTGTTCGGCAGCACAGTGGACTGGAGAATGGGCACAGGAAAAAAAAATTTGAACTGATTTTTACTGTTCATATGGGAAAAAAAAAATTCACTCTGAGTGAATTTTTTTTTCCCACATGAATAGTAAACGCAACTGTGCTGCCGAACAGGACCTAAGTGTCCACAAAATTAATCATGCTTGACACAACCTATTTAAATTATCGGATTTTATCTTTATTTTCAATTCATGACTATCTTCTATAACATAATAATCATCCAATTTATATTTTTTTGGAGTAAGGAATTTTGTAGGTTCATAAGGTTTTGCTGCAGAAAAAAAAGAAGTTAAATATAAATATTTAAACTATTATTAATAATCAACAAAAGTTGGATCAAGAACACAATATGCCTTGGCAACAAGTTCCTTGGTAAAAAATAAGAAAGGGTCAAGATGGTCAGCCATCGGGTGCCCGAAAAGCCCGGCCGAAATATGTACAAGACAGGGGCGGACCTAGAGTGTTCCAGGCCCCCCTAGATTTTGAGATTTAGTGGAAATTTATCGATCTTGACTGATTTTGTCCTCTTTGGAATTTTTTTTGCCCCCTTCTGAACGTTTGATTTGTAATTCGGATTAAATTTAAGGTTAAAATTGAAATAAATTTGTTGAATTTTGATTGGTAATTAGAATTATAAGTTAGAGCATCAGAAATTACAAGTCAAAGCATTGAAAAGTATAAGTTAAAACATTATTTTTTATCGAGTATCCAATTAGTTAATGAATTTAAATCCGATTAGGTATTTAAACCCGATTCGATATTTTTTTGTCCCCCGTGAAAATTCTAGATCCGTCCCTGATACAAGGTATGGTAGAGACTAAAAAGTAATTATAAACTGTCAACATCATTGTTAAAGAGACTGCGTATTAGTGATTTAGTTCTATGCATAATACATGGTATATAAAAAGGTTCATTCAACAAAGGAATGACACGCAAATTAGAGCTTAAAAGAGAGAAGAATAAAAAAGTAATGCGGTGGAAAATAAACAAATCACACAAATTATAAAAAAAAATGATGAGTTGGGCTTGAATTGGTTGTAACGTCACATATATTCTGTTAAATATTTTTGATGGAAATAATAATTTAGTAATTTAATCGGAATAAATAAAAAAATTCAATCATTTTGAATGAATAAATTAAATTTGAGTGAACAATTTGTTAAAAAAATAATAATGATCTCTAACGAAATTCACTGTTTTCTACAGTTTAATATAAGGAAGAGCCGAATTTTTTATTTATATCCAAAAAATAAATTAAATTACAAAAAATAACCATTTTGGTGTTGAAATTCAAAATCTACCCAAACCGGAAATTTTTTTTCCGGATTCAACATCTAACTCCGGAAAATTTATTTCCGAAAACTCAACTCTAATTCCGGAATAAATTTATCGGGATTCTAAATCTGGAAAAAAATTTCCGAACTCAATTTTCGGAATTTTTTTTTCCGAATTCGTTTATAAAAACCGCGGAGCTCTCGCTTTGATTATCGCTAACCGTGAACCACAGCTTTGATTATCTTCGGAATGAGATTCATAAATTTGTTGGGTATAATGCTAGTCAAGCAAATCTGGAAATCCAAGCCAGGTTTAATATGTCTACCGATGGGGGACGTGACCATCAATTAGTACCGGTAATGAACCAACAATCGTTCGAAATGGTTTTAGAAATTGTGTCGTCTTTTTCACAAAGGTTACCGGTTCTGGAGTTGTATGTAGAATTGGAACCGAACTATACCAGTCAGATTCCTGAACCTCGATCCCGACCCAGTACCAGTCGGAATCATGTGGATCCCGACCCAATACCAGTTAGATCCCGACTTAGTACCGGTCGGCACTCTATGGATGTACAGAGACCCCGACCCAGTATCGGTAGCAACTCTGTGGATCTACCAGTTAGACCTCTACCCAGTACCAGTCGGAACTCTGTGGATCTACCAGTTAGACCCCGACCCATTACCAGTCGAAACTCTGTGGATCTACCAAGCACGTCCCGACCCAGTACCATTCTGGTATTTTTTAAATTACTCTGGACCATTCTGGTATTTTCTAAATTATTCTATACCATTCTGGTATTCTCTAAATTATTATAGGACTATTCTGGTATTTTCTAAACTATTCTGGACCATTATATAAATTCTAAATTATTCTGGACCATTCTACAAATTCTAAACTATTTAAAATTAAATAGTTAAATATTATAAATTAAAAAAAAAATTACCTGCGCTGCTGCTGGGAGAGAGGAGACCGAAGAGAGAGCGGGAAAAGCGATGGGGTTTATATAGGCCGGGGGAGTTCGGAAATTTAAATTCCGAAATTGGAATTGACTGAGAAAGTGAAAAATGACGACGAAACTTCAAACGGTCATAAAACGGCGCTCGAGTATCCGATTTCAGCTAATGACCACTTTTCGGAAAGCTTGTGAAAATGCGCATGCGTCCGAACTGGCTTTGCCGGCTTTGCCAGATTTCCAAATTCAGAATCGCCAAAAAACAAAGTGAAGAGCCTCAAAACTTCAGTTGAAGTTTCCGATTAAGATTTTCATTTATATTGTTCAATCTACGTAGCTCAGTAAATTAGTTATGTAATGAACTTTTAGAATACCAATTTTTATTATTTTTGGAATTTTTTTTACTATTTTTATGATTTATGAAAGATGCCACAAAATAGGTCCCATTCATACGTAATTTAGCGTAATTTACCGTATTTTAGCATAATTCTACATAATTATTGTAATTTCAGCATTTTAGTAAATTTACCGTATTTTAGCACAAAATCGGCCCTATTCGTAGTAAAAAAATAATTCGATTTTTTAGTGTTAGATTTCAGCATTTTAGCTATTTGTCTCTTAAAAAAAAGTTAACATAATTTAAAGTAATCTAGTGTCAATCAGCATAAATTAACATAATTTCAAGTAATCTAGTGTCAATCAGCATAAATTAACATAATTTAAAGTAATATAGTGTCAATCAGCATAAATTAACATAATTTCAAGTAATTTAGCGTATTTTAGTATAAATATGCTATCAAAAAAAGTAATCTAACAAATATTTTAAAAAACAATTCGATTTTTTAGTGTTAGATTTCAGTATTTTAGCTATTTTTCTCTAAAAAAAAAAAAATTGTTGAGTTCGGAAATTTTTTTTCCGGAATTAGAGTTGAGTTTCCGGAAAATTTTTTTCCGGAGTTAGATGTTGAATCCGGAAATTTTTTTTCCGGTTTGGGTAGATTTCGAATTTCAACACCAACATAGTTATTTTTGTAATTTAATTTATTTTTTGGATATAAATAAAAAATTCGGGTCTAGCCGATTCAAAATTAAAGTTTTGGTTCTTCAATTTTTTTTTTCAACACAAACTTAGCTGCTAGTGTAATTAAAAGTTCAGGATCCAACTTAATTTTTTTCTTGAAAAGTGGAAAGACAAATTTGATGTAAATAATTTTTTTAATTTTTATTGGTAACTGTTTTGTTTCCTACATTTTTGTGAGAAGTTGAGGCTTGAGAGAGCTGTTGGTGAATTTAGTAACTTAAAACTTTAAACTCAAATGTTAAAATAAAATTGTTAGATATAATTTATATCATTTTTTTATGCACAACTAAAAAATTACAACATTTCAATTTTATTACGATTGGTATCAAGAGATAGTAAAATAAATTAATGAGGATAATTTTTGGATTTTAATTTTTTAACATGTTGATTTATAGGAAAAATAAAACCAGATTGGTATCAAGAGCTAGTAAAATACGTTCATGAAAATAATTTTTGGATTTTAAATTTTTAACATGTTAATTTATAGAAAAATAAAATAAAAAAGTGATAATAATGTATATACACATATAGAGCAAGTAATATATGTTAACGAAAAAAATTTATTTTTTAACATGTTAATTTATGGAAATCGGAACTATTTTTGTGTCTCGTGGGTTCTAAATTATTTAACGGAAAAAATTGTAGAATTTTAAATTAAATTTCTGGAAAAATAATAATAAAATTTACAAATTATGAAGATAGAATTTTTATGTTTCATTCCATAAACGTTTTAAATTGAAAATAAATAAATAAGGATTGTCATTTGAAAGTGCCACGCATCTAAAGACTTGTTATTTAAAATTTCCATTATTAAAGTGGTCAAAATTAGAAGGTTTATAAATTAATTTTAATGCATTCATTTTTTGGACGTCTTTTGACCACTTGACTTTATACTAAATTAATTTAAAATTTTAAAATTTCCACATGTAGATGCATCACTCGTAAAGTAGAAGGATTTTAACGGTTTAGATTTGTCGTTTGAAGCCGATCCGATAGGTTTTAGAGTTAAGCTCACAAAGGATCTTGGTGAGCTTAAGAACCCCTTAGTTCTACTCCTTTGTACAGATGATTTTTTTTCCTATTAGAATTCAAGAAAACAAAAATAAATAAATGTGAGACCATTCAATATTTAAAGGATTTGAATAATTGTCCTTGACTTTTCTTGTAAATATAGGATTTGTTTTAGATTTGACATGTCGTCCCTTCTTCTTCTCACTGTTCGATTAAATATTCTTTTTTCAAAGACCAAAATCAATGTTGACCTTTTTTGGGAAGCTTGTGCCATTGCAGTGACCATGATCGTACGACTATAATAAGCACAAACAATGACTTGATGCATATTTTAAGAAGAGATCAAAATCAAATTCATTCTTAATTTTTATTCCCGGTCATTATATTCTTCTCCTGGCCGTGAATGTCCATAACGGCCTGTTTTTTTTAAGCCGTGACTTGTTTGGATTTGGTGGTGCGTAATTAACTGCTAATCGGGCCGTTATTCTTCATAACGGCCTCTGGACGTTACCAAAAACAACGGAATTGTTATTTTTCGAAATCTGGCGAAACTGTTCTTTAATATCGATATTTTAATTTTTTAATTTCTGTTAATAAAAATTTCGGCAAACAATGACTTGATGCATATTTTAAGAAGAGATCAAAATCAAATTCATTCTTCATTTTTATTCCCGGTCATTATATTCTTACTGGGATAGGTTGCTTATATGAAATTTCGTTCACAATTCACTCGTTTCTTCCAGTTAAGGAACCATGCTGTGGCACAACTTATTTTATTTCACATCCAGAAAAACTAGATATTAATTGAGCCTCAAACTGACCTATTGATAATTGAATAAAGTTCCCAAATGAATTGGTTTACCTATGAGATATTGAGAATTTGAAATTATATTTTTGGTATATATATATATTCCTCGGAAATCTCAGAATTACGAATTCCCCTCTAAAATTTATAATATTATATTTATTCTTTGAATTTCAATTTTTTTTTCTCAATTTGTTGTCTTTTTTTTTAATTAAAACTCATTTTAAACTTATAAATTTCTCATTTTACTTTTAATTAAAAAAACAAAAAAACATATAGTCTGTGTGGCAAAATTATTCAGTATTCTAATTAGTCGATTTTTCGAGGACACACAATTTATTTATTTACTTATAACACACACAAACTTGTGGATGGTTTTTTGAACAATTTTTTTACTCTTAGATAATATGGTCATTATATTGTAGATACCAACAGTTATAAAAAATTGAGTTTTGGAAGAGACTTAAGAGAAGTTGGATTTTGAATTTCCGTTACTGACGTAAGAATATTTTTATTTGATTTGCTTCATAAATGCATATATATGTTGTTGTTTAATCAAATTGTATAAAATTTGTTATCTTATCTAATTAATTAAATTCGTCGACAAAAATATAGTAAACGTAAAACTTCCGTACATAATAAAATAAAAAATAATTTAAAACTGTTTGAAAAATAAAAGTAACACAATATTTTGAATTCCTTTGTTAAATTAAAACTTGAGGATTTGAAATAATCTGAAAAAAATGTTGGAAAGCAAAATAATTTAAAGATGAAAGTAAAAGAAACGACAATATTTACTAATATGTCAATAAAAATAAATGACATTTCTACTTATTACTTTCATTATTTATTTCCTTTTTTTGCTCTAATCTGTCTAACCAGTATCTTTCTTTAATCATAATTTTTCAGCTTTATTTAGTTTCCTTTTCGGAGAGAGAGAGAACAGTACGGTCCAAAAGAATTCAGAAATTCTTTCTGAGATAGGAGTAGGTCCGATGGGCATCGGACCTACTTTTAGGTTCAATTAACTCTGGTACCGTACGATTAGCATTAATCTGTGCGCACAGAAATTGATACACATTCACACGGAGTTTGATGCGAACTACACGAATCTTGATGCTGATCGGATGGTCATCACACCCATTGAACAAAATAGTCTACTCTGAGTTCATTTTTGCTCGCCTTTGCGCTGTACGGCTTAAACCCTATAAACCTCCTTCACAGTTACTTCCTCAATCGGTCTCAAATCTTTTTTATTTGCAAAATTCAATCCAAGATACACCGAATCTTCCAAAGATCTTATTCTGATCGACATTAATGGAGAACACAACGGCTCTATTCTAATCAGACCGACCTTTCTCCTCCCTTAAATATACCCTAGGTTTATCGCCGACATTCCAAACAGAGAAAGCGCGAGAATAAGTTAGCGATAGAGAGCCAGAGTGAGAGCCTGATTTAGAGAGAACTCGACAATTTCCGAGAGGTAGCGAGAGAGCAGCGATAGAGGCTTCTCGCCGACAATTTAAAGAGAGAGAGAGAGAGAGAGGTAGCGATAGAGAGCGAGCGAGAGAGTGAGAGCTCGACAATTTCCTGGAGGTAGTGAGAGAGCTGCGGCAGAGGCTTCTCGCCGACAATTTCAAGAGAGAGAGAGAGAGAGCGAGCGAGAGAGTGAGAGCCTGAATTAGAGAGAGAGGTCGACAATTTCCGGGAGGTAGCGAGAGAGCAGCGACAGAGGCTTCTCGCCGACAATTTCAAGAGAGAGAGAGAGAGCTAGCGATAGAGAGCGAGCGAGAGAGTGAGAGCTCGACAATTTCCGGGAGGTAGTGAGAGAGCAGCGACAGAGGCTTCTCGCCGACAATTTCAAGAGAGAGAGAGAGAGAGCGAGCGAGAGAGTGAGAGCCTGATTTAGAGAGAGAGAGCTCGACAATTTCCGGGAGGTAGCGAGAGAGCAGCGACAGAGGCTTCTCGCCGACATTAAAATTACTTAAGTCTCTTTCATTTGCAGCAATAAAAATTACTTCAGTCTCTTTCTTTTATGTGAAGATTTTCCTCCTTTTGTTTTTACCAGTACTAATCTGTTTAATTATTTCTAGGTATCTGCAGACACTGTTGGCCAAGAAATTTAATTCTCTGGTAATATTTAAACTTATATTTTGGAGTATGATATCACGTGTAGATTTTCATTCACGTTAATCAAATAATTTTATTACTAATTGAGATTTAGTTCAGAAATATATTGGATTATAATTTCTAATTGTGCCAGGGTAATATTTTTCCCACTTTTGGATAAAGAAATAAATGTATACCTTGGAATAGTGGCAAAAGTTTCCAGGTTTAATGGGATATGATTTTCCTTGTTGATTAAGGCTAAAAGACTAACTTTTTCATGATGCGTCAATTAATTACAGAGCCAACTGACAGTATCGGGCTTGATTTGGAGAGATACTCCTGGAGACCCGGACACAAACTATCTAAAGAGGTTACCATAACCATACCAGTTTCTCCCAGTACAAAGTCTTCATTTGTCTCCTGTGACATTAAGAGAAATCACCTCAAATTAGGCCTTAAGCGTCAACGTTCTGTTCTTGAAATCCTTCTATTCTCGAGGTAAGTACTGTGGAAGTTATATGATGTGTATTTTCTATGGTTGTTTACCATTATTTAATTGTTTTTTAGATTTCTTCTAGGGAGAGCTTTATAACACAGTAAAAGTTGATGTTTATTTTTGGAGCATATGTATGTGAATGTAATTGAGCAATTTCTCTCCTTGGTTTCTAACATTATAAATTGGTTTTAATATATTGTGATTTGTTTTCCTATTTTTGCAGAGGATGGCGAATCAATTTGACGAACCATAATCATATGGAGTGGTGCAGAGCTGTGGTAAAAGGTGAACCAGAAGTAGATACCCAAAAGGTCGAAGAACATCAAGCTGGCTGATTTGGATTACGAGACCCGTCAAATTGTGGAGAAAATGATGGTAAGACCCCGTATATTATTATCTACGGCAAATAGTTTCTGATTCTTTTGCTTCTTTGATCAGTTGGATCAGTGTCACAAGCAAATAGGGGGCTCCCTACAAGTGACGAGATGCAAAAGCAAGAACTCCTCAAGAAATTTATAGCCCAGGTAAGAGAATTGTACTATTAATTTTAGCTCGGATTATTTATGCCCTTTGACATCTATAGCGATAAGTTATATATACTAATCATATGGTGCATTTGATTGAACAACAACTGAAGTAATGTTTGCAGATTTAGGTCACGTCTCTGTCAGATCAAGAACTCAAGAAATTTATAACGATAAGTTATACTGATCTACATTTGATTGAACAACAACTGAAGCAATGTTTGCCGAATTTTCTGTCAAATAAAATCTGGTTTTATTCTTTTTACCCACCCTGGTATCCCTCTAGATTTTGATTTCAGTACTGTATATGTATGAGAAAATAGTGGTTTATTTTTCATCTGTTTTTTCTGCACATTGCTTTAGCTGGAGTAAATTCAGGGTTTTACCTTTCTTGCATAACCAACCTAGAACATTGCCACCGATGACAACATTAGGCTCACATCATTTAAAAACCATCCAATGCAGAATATTCACTATCTCTATTGGAGTAAGGAGTCTTAGATGCAAAGCTGACAAGCACAATTTCAATGCATTATTTTCGAAGGTAACTTCAAACTTTGTGGCAACACGCGTTCTTAAATCTCTAGAAGTACTGACTCTGGTTTAATTCAAAAGTTGAGGTTTGTGTTTATTACCACCCATTTTATGTAATACATATGGCAAGTACTCTGGTGCATCATTTAGCTAGGTTCTAGTCATTTCTGTGTTATCTTCTTATGGAACTAAATTCTCTTAATATGCATAAATAATTTAGAAATAATTTTTTTTTTGGTATTTAATTTTTAAGGGATGTTGCGGTATTTCGAAGAAAGCTGAGGAATTGTTTGAAGGCAGGAGGAGTAAGAAGTGCAAGAGAGCAAAGCTGACAAGCACAACTTGATGGCATCATTTTTGAAGGTAACTAAACTGCAGATCACTTTGGTTTGATTCAGGTATATACCTTGCCAGATTTTATGTGAGGTATGTTTCATTTTTTTTTTTTACCTTTCCTCAATTGCATTAGATAGCTGAGGAATTGCTGGCTTGTTTGCTTACTTCCCAATAGATGTGGCAGTTTGTTTACCTTTTGCTCTGCATTGGCTGGTTTTGTGGTTTGGCGTGACCAGTTGTCTTCAGCCTATGGTCGAAGCTGCTTAATGAGATTGATATTTGTTAGTTACCTTGGTCCTGGTCAAGTCAGCTTCTTCTATTTCCTTTTTGTTAATAGTTTATAGCAGAGCCATTCTTGGGTTTCTAAAACAGATCATTATGGTATTTCAAGGTATACTAGGTTTGGGCGTGTACCCTCAATATATATAGTTGTCAACTGCTTAATTTAGCTTAAATTTAGTGATTGTGGTGATCGGTATGGTAACCTACTTTGTAATTCACCTTAATTGTTAGAACTGCCAAGGGATGACGTTTAATATAATCTGAAATTGTATAATCTAATAAATGGTTAAAATGTTGAAGGTCAATTACATGTGCCTTGCATGCTGGTACTTGGCGTTTCTGACGGGCTTTTTTTTATCCGTGTTAAAACTAATCACTAGTGGACCTTTTTGGTTCGAGTCATTTCTATTTATCTTCCGATGGAACTAATTCACTTAAGATCTGTAATTCAGAAATAAAATTCTGTTGTGCTTAACATTAAAGGATGTTGTTTTAGGGTGCATTTCGAAGTAAGCCGAGGCTTGTACTGATGAGGCCTGAGGAAGCCAACCTACAGATTGACTATTCGAGTTTTCAAAATAGTTCAAGAAAGGAGTAATAAGGAGTCTCATACTGCAAAGCTGACAAGCAGAATTTTAATGCATTATTTTCGAAGGTAACTTCAGCTTTATTGGTTGGATTCAGGTAATCTCCTTACCAGATTTTTTGTCAGGTTGGTATATTTCATTTTGTGCTTGTCCCCTTCTCTCTACTGGAATAGAAAGCAGTTGAACCTCAAAAAATGCATGGCTTAGTTACTTCCCCTTACTTGTGGCAGTTTCGTTTACCTGGTAGAAGTCAACCAAACCTGACTTGGCCGTTACTTGTTAGAGCCGATAGGTTTTTGTTAAAATATTTTTTAAGTGGTCAGATCTCAATTCACTGGATGGCATCAATAGAGAGCGAGAGCCTCATTTAGAGAGAGCTCAACAATTTCCGGGAGGTAACGAGAGCTGCAACAGAGGCTTCTCGCCGACAATTTCAAGAGAGAGCGAGCGAGGGTGTGAGAGTCTGATTTAGAGAGAGAGCTTGACATTTTTCAAGAGGTAGCGAGAGAGCAGCGACACAGGCTTCTCGCCGACATTAAAATTACTTAAGTCTCTTTCTTTTGCAGCAATCATAATTACTTCAGTCTCTTTCTTTTTATTGTGTGAAGTTTTCCCTCCTTTTGTTTTTACCAGTACTAATCTGTTTAATTATTACTAGGTATCTGCAGACACTGTTGGCCAAGAAATTGAATTCTAGGGTAAATCAAAGATAATTACAAGGTATAGCACACTTATTATCTTTATTTATGATGTTGGTTATTGAGAATCGTCAACTGAGCTTCAAATGGTCCTTTTTTGGCATTTTTTTTTGTTTCTTATCTGTTTGGTTTTCTTGGTCTCACTTATGAACTGCATCAAGTCCTCGACACCAATATTAAAATTTCTTGCTTGTATTGAACATATTAATGTTCCAGTAATACAAATTTCTTGCTTGTATTGAACAGATTAATGTTCCAGTAATCATTGTATTGAACAGATTAATGCTTTTTACCAGTGTTAAAACTAAGTCACTGGTGCATCTGTTTGGTTCTAGTCATTTCTATTTATTTTCCTTTGGAACAAATTCTCTTAAGACCTGTAATTTAGAAATGAAATTCTGTTGGGCTTAACTTTAAAGGATGTTGGTTTAGGGTGCATTTCGAAGTAAGCCGAGGCTTGTACAGATGAGGGCTGAGGAAGCCAACCTGATGATTGACCATTCGGGTTTTCTAAATAGTTGAAGAAAGGAGTAATGAGTCTCAGACTGCAAAGGTGACAAGCACAAATTCAGTGCATTTTTTTTAAGGTAACTTCAGATCTGTTAGTTGTATTCAGGTAATCTCCTTACCAAATTTAATGTGAGGTTGGTATATTTCAGTTTTTGCATGGCCCCCACTCTCTATTGGACTAGATAGCAGCTGAAGCTCAAAAAATGTTTGTCTTAGTTACTTCCCCTTGTGGAAGTTTCGTTTACCTCCCTGTTAGAAGTCAACGAAACTTGACGTGCCCGTTACTTGTTAGAGCTGATAGGTTTTTGTTATAATTTTTATTTTAATGGTCAGATCTCAACTCACTGGATGCCTTCAATGAATTCTCTTTTATACTGTAGCAAATCCTTCTTTATCAATGATTACGGTTTTTAACTCATGGTAAGCACCGACTTTTGAGTTTTATTTTGTTTGTGTAGATGAAGGTTTCCTTGAAATTGGTTGCTTTCCTGAAAAGGTGCATCCAACAACCTTACCTTCCTTGAGGTTTTGTTTGCTCATATGACGAGGCTGATGGATTAATATATCAAAATCGGTGATATATTGTGAGATAAGTTTCCTTCAAATATATATATTTTTTTTGTAGCAACAATCATTCTTAAATCTCTCTCTGTACCCTCAATATATGTAGTTATCAACTGCTTAATTAAACTTAAATCTAGGGATTGTGGTCATCAGGATGGTAACTTACTTGTAGTTCACCTTAAATGCTAGAACTGTCAAGGGTGACGTTTAATATATTCTGAAAATTTACAATCTAATAAATGGTTAAAATTTTGAAGGTCAATTACATGTGCCTTACATGCTGGTACTTGGCATTCCTGACATGCTTTTTACCAGTGTTAAAACTAAGTAACTGGTGCATCTGTTTGGTTCTAGTCATTTCTTTTTATCTTCCGATGGCACTAATTTTCTTAAGAGTGTAATTTAGAAACAAAATTCTGTTGTGCTTAAATTTATAGGATGTTGGTGTAGGGTGCATTTCGATGTAAGCCGGAGCTTGTACAGATGATGGGCTGAGGAAGGCTACCTGCAGATTGACCATTTGGGTTTTCTAAATAGTTCAATAAAGTAATAAGGTCTCAGACTGGAAAGGTGACAAGCACAATTTCAGTGCATTTTTTTCGAAGATAACTTCAGATCTGTTAGTGTATTCAAGTAATCTCCTGACCAAATTTTATATGATGTTGGTATATTTCATTTGTTGCATGTCCCCCACTCTGTTGGACTAGATAACAGCTGAAGCTCAGAAAATGTTTGGCTTACTTACTTCCCCTTACTTGTGGCAGTTTCGGTTACCTCACTGTTAGAAATCAACAAAACTTGACGTGCCCGTTACTTGTTAGAGCCGATAGGTTTTTGTTATATTTTTTTTAATTGGTGAGATCTCAACTCACTGGATGCCTTGTATGGATTCTTTTGTACTGTAGCAATTCCTTCTTTGTCAATGCTTATAGTTTTTACTCGTGGTATGTACCGACTTTTGAGTTTTATTTTTGGTTTTGTAGATGATGGTTTCCTTGAAGTGGGTTGCTTTCCTGAAAGGCTCGCATCCAACAACTGTACCTTGCGGTTTTGCTTGGTTCTGTGATGAGGCTGATGGATGTTCTTCTCAAAATTGGTCATATATTCTGAGATAAGTTGCCATCAAATATATCCTTTTCTGTAGCAGCAATCATTCTTAAATCTCTGTCTACCCTCAATATAAGTAGTTGTCAACTGCTTAATTTAGGTTAAATCTAGTGATTGTGGTGATCAGTATGGTAACTGACTTGTAGTTCACCGTAATTGCTATAACTGCCAAGGGTGACGTTTAATATATTCTGAAAATTTACCATCTAATATATGGTTAAAATTTTGAAGGTCAATTACATGTGTGCCTTACACTTGGCATTCCTGACAATCTTTTTACCAACGTTAAAGCTAAGTCACTGGTGCATCTGTTTGGTTCTAGTCATTTCTATTTATCTTCCGATGGAACTAATTCTCTTAAGAGTGTAATTTAGAAATAAAATTCTGTTGTGCTTAAATTTAAAGGATGTTGGTGTAGGGTGCATTTCGAAGTAAGCCGGAGCTTGTAGAGATGACGGCTGAGGAAGCCAACCTGCAGATTGACCATTTGGGTTTTCTAAATAGTTCAAGAAAGGAGGTGTGTCAGACTGCAAAGGTGACAAGCACAATTTCAGTGCATTTTTTTCGAAGGTAACTTCAGATCTGTTAGTTGTATTCTGGTAATCTCCTTACCAAATTTTATGTGATGTTGGTATATTTCATTTTTTGCATGTCCCCCTCTCTGTTGGACTAGATAACAGCTGAAGATGCAAAAATGTGTGGCTTAGTTACTTCCCCTTACTTGTGGCAGTTTCGTTTACCTCACTGTTATAAATCAACCAAACTTGACGTGCCCGTTACTTGTTAGAGCCGATAGGTTTTTGATATATTTTTTTTAATTGGTCAGATCTCAACTCACTGGATGCCTTGTATGGATTCTTTTGTATGGTTGCAATTCCTTCTTTGTCAATGCTTATAGTTTTTACTCCAGGTATGTACCTACTTTTGAGTTTTATTTTTGTTTTTGTAGATGATGGTTTCCTTGAAGTGGGTTGCTTTCCTGAAAGGCTCATATCCAACAACCGTACCTTGCGTCTTTGCTTGGTTCTGTGAAGAGTCTGATGGATGTTCTTCTCAAAATCGGTCATATATTCTGAGATAAGTTTCCATGAAATATATCTTTTTCTGTAGCAGCAATCATTCTTAAATCTCTGTCTACCCTCAATATATATAGTTGTCAACTGCTTAATTTAGCTTAAATCTAGTGATTGTGGTGATCGGTATGGTAACCGACTTGTAGTTCACCGTAATTGCTAGAACTGCCAAGGGTGACGTTTAATATATTCTGAAAATTTACCATCTAATAAATGGTTAAAATTTTGAAGGTCAATTACATGTGTGCCTTACACTTTTGTGTTTTATTTTTGTTTTTGTAGATGAAGCTTTCCTTGAAGTGGGTGGCTTTCCTGAAAAGGCCCGCATACAACAACCTTACCTTGGGGTTTCTCTTGTTCCAGTGACGAGGCTGATGGATGTTCTTTTCAAAATCGGTCATATATTATGAGATAAGTATCCTTCAAATATATCTTTTTCCGTAGCAGCAATCATTCTTAAATCTCTGTCTACCCTCAATATATATAATTGTCAACTGCTTAATTTAGCTTAAATCTAGTGATTGTGGTGGTCAGTATGGTAACCCACTTGTAGTTCACCTTAATTCCTAGAACTGCCAAGGGTGACGTTTAATATATTTTGAAAATTTACCATCTAATAAATGGTTAAAATTTTGATGGTCAATTACATGTGCCTTACACTTGGCACTCCTGACTTGCTTTTTACCAATGTTAAAACTAAGTCACTTGTGCATCTGTTTGGTTCTAGTCATTTCTTTTTATCTTCCGATGGAACTAATTCTCTTAATAGTGTAATTTAGAAATAATATTCAGTTGTGGATAACTTTAAAGGATGTTGGTGTAGGGTGGATTTCGAAGTAAACCGTAGCTTGTAGAGATCACGGCTGAGGAAGCCATCCTGCAGATTGACCATTTTGAGTTTTCTAAATAGTTCAAGAAAGGAGGAAGGTGTCTCAGACTTCAAAGGTGACAAGCACAATTTCAGTGCATTTTTTTCGAAGGCAACTTCAGATCTGTTAGTTGTATACAGGTAATCTCATTACCAAATTGTATGCGATCTTGGTATATTTCATTTTTTGCATGTCCCCGTCTCTGTTGGACTAGATCACAGCTGATGCTGAAAAAATGTTTGGCTTAGTTACTTCCCCTTGTTGCAGTTTCGTTTACCTCACTGTTAGAAATCAACCAAACTTGACGTGCCCGTTACTTGTTAGAGCCGATAGGTTTTTGTTATATTTTTTTTAATTGGTCAGATCTCAACTCACTGGATGCCTGTATGGATTCTTTTGTACTGTAGCAATTCCTTCTTTGTCAATGCTTATGGTTTTTACTCCTGGTATGTACTGACTTTTGCTTTTATTTTTGTTTTTTGTAGATGATGATTTCCTTGAAGTGGGTTGCTTTCATGAAAAGGCTCGCATCCAACAAGCTGACCTTGCGGTTTCGCTTGGTCCTGTCACGAACCTGATGGATGTTCTTTTAAAAATCGGTCATATATTGTGAGATAAGTTTCCTTCAAATATATCTTTTTCTGTAGCAGCAATCATTCTTAAATCTCTGTCTACCCTCAATATATATAGTTGTCAACTGCTTAAATTTAGCTTAAATCTAGTGATTGTGGTGATTAGTATGGTAAACGACTTGTAGTTCACCTTAATTGCTAGAACTGCCAAGGGTGACGTTTAATATATTCTGAAAATATACCATCTTGTAAATGGTTAAAATTTTGTAGATCAATTTCATGTGCCTTACACTTGGCATTCCTGAAATGCTTTTGACCAATGTTAAAACCAAGTCACTGGTGCATCTGTTTGGTTCTAGTCATTTCTTTTTATCTTCCGATGGAACTAATTCTCTTAATAGTGTAAGTTAGAAATAATATTCAGTTGTGGATAACTTTAAAGGATGTTGGTGTAGGGTGGATTTCAAGTAAACCGGAGCTTGTAGAGATCACGGCTGAGGAAGCCAACCTGCAGATTGACCATTTGGGTTTTCTAAATAGTTCAAGAAAGGAGGAATGTCAGACTGCAAAGGTGACAAGCACAATTGTGCATTTTTTTCGAAGGTAACTTCAGATCTGTTAGTTGTATTCAGGTAATCTCCTTACCAAATTTTATGTGATGTTGGTATATTTTATTTTTTGCATGTCCCCCTCTCTGTTGGACTAGATAACAGCTGAAGCTGAAAAAATGTTTGGCTTAGTTACTTCCCCTTACTTGTGGCAGTTTCTTTTAGCTCACTGTTAGAAATCAACCAAACTTGACTTGCCCGTTAGTTGTTAGAGCCGACTGGTTTTTGATATATATTTTTTAAAATGGTCAGACCTCAACTCACTGGATGCCTTGTATGGATTCTTTTATACTGTAGCAATTCCTTCTTTGTCAATGATGATGGTTTTTACTCTTGGTATGTACCGACTTTTGGTTTTATTTTTGTTTTTTGTAGATGATGATTTCCTTGAAGTGGGTTGCTTTCCTGAAAAGGCTCGCATAGAACAACCTCACCTTGCAGTTTTGCTTGGTTCTGTGACGTGGCTGATAGATGTTCTTCTCAAAATCGGTCATATATTCTGAGATAAGTTTCCATCAAATATATCTTTTTCTGTAGCAGCAATCTTTCTTAACTCTCTGTCTACCCTCAAAATATATAGTTGTCAACTGCTTAATTTAGCTTAAATCTTGTGGTTGTGGTGATCAGTATGGTAACCCACTTGTAGTTCACCGTAATTGGTACCACTGCCAAGGGTGACGTTTAATATATTCTGAAAATTTACCATCTAATAAATGGTTAAAATTTTGAAGGTCAATTACATGTGTGCCTTACACTTGGCACTCCTGACTTGCTTTTTACCAATGTTAAAACTAAGTCACTGGTGCATCTGTTTGGTTCTAGTCATTTCTTTTTATCTTCCGATGGAACTAATTCTCTTCAGAGTGTAATTTAGAAACAAAATTCTGTTGTGCTTAAATTTATAGGATGTTGGTGTAGGGAGCATTTCGATGTAAGGCGGAGCTTGTACAGATGATGGGCTGAGGAAGGCAACCGGCGGATTGACCATTTGGGTTTTCTAAATAGTTCAAGAAAGTACTAAGGTCTCATACTGCAAAGGTGACAAGCACATTTTCAGTGCATTTTTTTCGAAGGTAACTTCAGATCTGTTAGTTGTATACAGGTAATCTCCTTACCAAATTGTATGTGATGTTGGTATATTTCATTTTTTGCATGTCCCCGTCTCTGTTGGACTAGATAACAGCTGATGCTGAAAAAATGTTTGGCTTAGTTACTTCCCCTTACTTGTGGCAGTTTCGTTTACCTCACTGTTAGAAATCAACCAAACTTGACGTGCCCGTTACTTGTTAGAGCCGATAGGTTTTTGTTATATTTTTTTTAATTGGTCAGATCTCAACTCACTGGATGCCTTGTATGGATTCTTTTGTACTGTAGCAATTCCTTCTTTGTCAATGCTTATGGTTTTTACTCGTGGTATGTACCGACTTTTGCGTTTTATTTTTGTTTTTTGTAGATGATGCTTTCCTTAAAGTGGTTTGCTTTCCTGAAAAGGCGCGCATCCAACAAGCTTACCTTGCGGTTTCGCTTGGTCCTGTGACGAGGCTGATGGATGTTCTTGTCAAAATCGGTCATATATTGTGAGATAAGTTTCCTTCAAATATATCTTTTTCTGTAGCAGCAATCATTCTTAAATCTCTGTCTACCCTCAATATATATAGTTGTCAACTGCTTAATTTAGCTTAAATCTAGTGATTGTGGTGATCAATATGGTAACCGACTTGTATTCACCTCAATTGCTAGAACTGCCAAGGTTGACGTTTAATATATTCTGAAAATTTACAATCTAATAAATGGTTAAAATTTTGAAGGTCAATTACATGTGCCTTATTACACTTGGCACTCCTGACATGCTTTTTACCAATGTTAAAACTAAGTCACTGGTGCATCTGTTTGGTTCTAGTCATTTCTTTTTATCTTCCGATGGAACTAATTCTCTTAAGAGTGTAATTTAGAAATAAAATTCTGTTGTGCTTAAATTTAAAGGATGTTGGTGTAGGGTGCATTTCGATGTAAGCCGGAGCTTGTACAGATGATGGGCTGAGGAAGGCAACCTGCAGATTGACCATTTGGGTTTTCTAAATAGTTCAAGAAAGGAGGAGTGTCAGACTGCAAAGGTGACAAGCACAATTTCAGTGCATTTTTTTCGAAGGTAACTTCAGATCTGTTAGTTGTATTCAGGTAATCTCCTTACCAAATTTTATGTGATGTTGGTATATTTCATTTTTTGCATGTCCCCCTCTCTGTTGGACTAGATAACAGCTGAAGCTGAAAAAATGTTTGGCTTAGTTACTTCCCCTTACTTGTGGCAGTTTCTTTTAGCTCACTGACAGAAATCAGCCAAACTTGACTTGCCCGTTAGTTGTTAGAGCCGACTGGTTTTGCTTTCCTGAAAAGGGGCATCGAACAACCTTACCTTCCTTGAGGTTTTCCTTGGTCCTGTGACGAGGCTGATGGATGTTCTTATCAAAATCGGTCATATATTGTGAGATAAGTTTCCTTCAAAATATATCTTTTTTTGTAGCAGCAATCATTCTTAAATCTCTCTCCGTACCCTCAATATATGTAGTTATCAACTGCTTAAAAAATCTAGGGATTGTGGTCATCAGTATGGTAACTTACTTGAAGTTCACCTTAAATGCTAGAACTGCCAAGAGTGACATTTAATATATTCTGAAAATTTACAATCTAATAAATGGTTAAAATTTTGAAGGTCAAGGACATGTGCCTTACATGCTGGTACTTGGCATTCCTGACATGCTTTTTACCAGTGTTAAAACTAAGTAACTGGTGCATCTGTTTGGTTCTTGTCATTTCTATTTATCTTCCGATGGAACTAATTCTCTTAAGAGTGTAATTTAGAAATAAAATTCTGTTGTGCTTAAATTTAAAGGATGTTGGTGTAGGGTGCATTTCGATAAAAGCCGGAGCTTGTACAGATGATGGGCTGAGGAAGGCAACCTGCAGATTGTCCATTTGGGTTTTCTAAATAGTTCAAGAAAGGAGGAGTGTCAGACTGCAAAGGTGACAAGCACAATTTCAGTGCATTTTTTTCGAAGGTAACTTCAGATCTGTTAGTTGTATTCAGGTAATCTCCTTACCAAATTTTATGTGATGTTGGTATATTTCATTTTTTGCATGTCCCCCTCTCTGTTGGACTAGATAACAGCTGAAGCTCAAAAAATGTTTGGCTTAGTTACTTCCCATTACTTGTGGCAGTTTTGTTTACCTCACTGTTAGAAATCAACCAAACTTGGCGTGCCCGTTACTTGTTAGAGCCGACAGGTTTTTGTTATTTTTTTTTTAAATGGTCAGATCTCAACTCACTGGATGCGTTGTATGGATTCTTTTGTACTGTAGCAATTCCTTCTTTGTCAATGATTATGGTTTTTACTCTTGGTATATACCGACTTTTGAGTTTTATTTTTGTTTTTGTAGATGATGCTTTCCTTGAAGTGGGTTGCTTTCCTGAAAAGGCTCGCATCCAACAAGCTTACCTTGCGGTTTCGCTTGGTCCTGTGACGAGGCTGATGGATGTTTATCAAAATCGGTCATATATTGTGAGATAAGTTTCCTTCAAATATATCTTTTTCTGTAGCAGCAATCATTCTTAAATCTCTGTCTACCCTCAATATATATAGTTGTCAACTGCTTAATTTAGCTTAAATCTAGTGATTGTGGTGATCATTATGGTAACCGACTTGTAGTTCACCTTAATTGATAGAACTGCCAGGGGTGACGTCTAATATATTCTGAAAATTTACCATCTAATAAATGGTTAAAATTTTGAAGGTCAATTACATGTGCCTTACACTTGGCATTCCTGACATGCTTTCTACCAATGTTAAAACTAAGTCACTGGTGCATCTGTTTGGTTCTAGTCATTTCGTTTTATCTTCCGAGGGAACTAATTCTCTTAAGAGTGTAATATAAAATAAAATTCTGTTGTGCTTAAATTTAAAGGATGCTGGTGTAGGGTGCATTTCGAAGTAAGCCGGAGCTTGTACAGATGATGGCTGAGGAAGCCAACGAGCAGATTGACCATTTGGTTTTTTAAATAGTTCAAGAAAGGAGTAAGTTGTCTCAGACTGCAAAGGTGACAAGCACAATTTCAGTGCTTTTTTTTCGAAGGTAACTTCAGATCTGTTAGTTGTATTCAGGTAATCTCCTTACCAAATTTTATGTGATGTTGGTATATTTCATTTTTTGCATGTCCCTGTCTCCGTTGGACTACATAACAGCTGAAGCTCATAAACTGTTTGTCTTAGTTACTTGCCCTTACTTGTGGCAGTTTCGTTTACCTCACTGTTAGAAATAACCAAACTTGACGTGCCCGTTACCTGTTAGAGCCGACAGGTTTTTGTTATTTTTTTTTTAAATGGTCAGATCTCAACTCACTGGATGCGTTGTATGGATTCTTTTGTACTGTAGCAATTCCTTCTTTGTCAATGATTATGGTTTTTACTCTTGGTATGTACCGACTTTTGTGTTTTATTTTTGTTTTTGTAGATGATGCTTTCCTTGAAGTGGGTTGCTTTCCTGAAAAGGCTCGCATCCAACAACCTTACCGTGCGGTTTCGCTTGGTCCTGTGACGAGGCTGATGGATGTTTATCAAAATCGGTCATATATTGTGAGATAAGTTTCCTTCAAATATATCTTTTTCTGTAGCAGCAATCATTCTTAAATCTGTCTACCCTGAATATATATAGTTGTCAACTGCTTAATTTAGCTTAAATCTAGTGATTGGGGTGATTATTATGGTAACCGACTTGTAGTTCACCTTAATTGATAGAACTGCCAGGGGTGACGTCTAATATATTCTGAAAATTTACCATCTTATAAATGGTTAAAATTTTGAAGGTCAATTACGTGTGCCTTACACTTGGCATTCCTGACATGCTTTTTACCAATGTTAAAACAAAGTCAGTGGTGCATCTGCTTGGTTCTAATCATTTCTTTTTATCTTCCGATGGAACTAATTCTCTTAAGAGTGTAATTTAGAAATAAAATTCTGTTGTGCTTAAATTTAAAGGATGTTTGTGTAGGGTGCATTTCGAAGTAAGCCGGAGCTTGTACAGATGACGGCTGAGTAAGCCAACCTGCAGATTGACCATTTGGTTTGTTAAATAGTTCAAGAAAGGAGTAAGGTGTCTCAGACTGCAAAGGTGACAAGCACAATTTCAGTGCTTTTTTTTCGAAGGTAACTTCAGATCTGTTAGTTGTATTCAGGTAATCTCCTTACCAAATTTTATGTGATCTTGGCTTATTTTATTTTTTGCATGTCCCCGTCTCCGTTGGACTACATAACAGCTGAAGCTCATAAACTGTTTGTCTTAGTTACTTGCCCTTACTTGTGGCAGTTTCGTTTACCTCACTGTTAGAAATAACCAAATTTGACGTGCCCGTTACCTGTTAGAGCCGACAGGTTTTTGTTATTTTTTTTTTAAATGGTGAGATCTCAACTCACTGGATGCGTTGTATGGATTCTTTTGTACTGAAGCAATTCCTTCTTTGTCAATGATTATGGTTTTTACTCTTGGTATGTACCGACTTTTGTGTTTTATTTTTGTTTTTGTAGATGATGCTTTCCTTGAAGTGGGTTGCTTTCCTGAAAAGGCTCGTATCCAACAAGCTTACCTTGCGGTTTCGCTTGGTCCTGTGACGAGGCTGATGGATGTTTATCAAAATCGGTCATATATTGTGAGATAAGTTTCCTTCAAATATATCTTTTTCTGTAGCAGCAATCATTCTTAAATCTCTGTCTACCCTCAATATATATAGTTGTCAACTGCTTAATTTAGCTTAAATCTAGTGATTGTGGTGATCATTATGGTAACCGACTTGTAGTTCACCTTAATTGATAGAACTGCCATGGGTGACGTTTAATATATTCTGAAAATTTACAATCTAATAAATGGTTAAAATTTTGAAGGTCAATGACATGTGCCTTACACTTGGCATTCCTGACATGCTTTTTACCAATGTTAAACCTAAGTCACTGGTGCATCTGTTTGGTTCGAGTCATTTCTATTTATCTTCCGATGGAACTAATTCTCTTAAGAGTGTAATTTAGAAATAAAATTCTGTTGTGCTTAAATTTAAAGGATGTTGGTGTAGGGTGCATTTCGAAGTAAGCCGGAGCTTGTACAGATGACGGCTGAGTAAGCCAACCTGCAGATTGACCATTTGGTTTGTTAAATAGTTCAAGAAAGGAGTAAGGTGTCTCAGACTGCAAAGGTGACAAGCACAATTTCAGTGCTTTTTTTTCGAAGGTAACTTCAGATCTGTTAGTTGTATTCAGGTAATCTCCTTGCCAAATTTTATGTGATGTTGGTATATTTTATTTTTTGCATGCCCCCGTCTCTGTTGGACTGGATAACAGCTGATGCTCAAAAAATGTTTGGCTTAGTTACTTCCCCTTACTTGTGGCAGTTTCGTTTACCTCACTGTTAGAAATCAAACAAACTTGACGTGCCTGTTACTTGTTAGAGCTGATAGGTTTTTGTGATATTTTTTTTAATTGGTCAGATCTCAACTCACTGGATGCCTTGTATGAATTCTTTTGTACTGTAGCAATTCCATCTGTGTCAATGCTTATGGTTTTTACTCGTGGTATGTACTGACTTTTGTGTTTTATTTTTGTTTTTTGTAGATGATGCTTTCCTTCAAGTGGTTTGCTTTCCTGAAAAGGCTCGCATCCAACAAGCTTACATTGCGGTTTCGCTTGTTCCTGTGCCGAGGCTGATGGATGTTCTTATCATAATCGGTCATATATTGTGAGATAAGTTTCGTTCAAACTTATATCTTTTTCTGTACCAGCAATCATTCTTAAATCTCTGTCTACCTTCAATATATATAGTTGTCAACTGCTTAATTTAACTTAAATCTAGTGATTGTGGTGATCAGTATGGTAACCGACATGTAGTTCACCTTAATTGCTAGAACTGCCAAGGGTGACGTTTAATATATTCTTAAAATGTACCATCTTATAAATGGTTAAAATTTTGGAGGTCAATTACATGTGCCTTACACTTGGCATTCCTGACATTCTTTTTACCAATGTTAAAACTAACTCACAGGTGCATTTGTTTGGGTCTAGTCATTTCTATTTAACTTCCGATGGAACGAATTCTGTTAAGAGTGTAATTTAGAAATAAAATTCTGTTGTGCTTAACTTTAAATGATGTTGGTTTACGGCGCATTTCGAAGTAAGCCGGAGCTTGTACAGATGACGGCTGTGGAAGCCAACCAGCAGATTGACCATTTGGTTTTCTAAATAGTTCAAGAAAGGAGTAAGTTGTCTCAGACTGCAAAGGTGACCAGCACAATTTTATTGTATTTTTTTCGAAGGTAACTTCAGATCTGTTTGTTGTATTCAGGTAATCTCCTTACCAAATTTTTTGTGATGTTGGTATATTTCATTTTTTGCATGTCCCCCTCTCTGTTGGACTAGATAACAGCTGAAGCTCAAAAAAGGTTTGGCTTAGTTACTTCCCCTTACTTGTGGCAGTTTCGTTTACCTCACTGTTTTAAATCAACCAAACTTGACGTACCTGTTACTTGTTACAGCCGAAAGGTTTTTGTTATTATTTTTTTTAATTGGTGAGATCTCAACTCACTGGATGCCTTCTATGGATTCTTTTGTACTGTAGCTATTCCTTCTTTTTCAATGCTTATGGTTTTTACTCTTGGTATGTACCGACTTTTGAGTTTTATTTTTGTTTTTGTAGGTGATGCTTTCCTTGAAGTGGGGGTTGCTTTCCGGAAAAGGCTCGCATCCATCAAGCTTACCTTGCGGTTTCGCTTGGTCCTGTGACGAGGCTGATGGATGTTCTTATCAAAATCGGTCAAATATTGTGAGATAAGTTTCCTTCAAATATATCTTTTTCTGTAGCAGCAATCATTCTTAAATCTCTGTCTACCCTCAATATATATAGTTGTCAACTGCTTAATTTAGCTTAAATCTAGTGATTGTGGTGATCAGTATGGTAACCGACTTGGTTCACCTTAATTGCTAGAACTGCCAAGGGTGACGTTTAATATATTCTGAAAATTTACCATCTAATAAATGCTTAAAATTTTGAAGGTCAATTACATGTGCCTTACACTTGGCATTCCTGACATGCTTTTTACCAATGTTAAAACTAAGTCACTGGTGCATCTGTTTGGTTCTAGTCAGTTCTATTTATCTTCCGATGGAACTAATTATCTTAAGAGTGCAATTTAGAAATAAAATTCTGTTGTGCTTAACTTTAAAGAATGTTGGTTTAGGGTGCATTTCGATGTAAGCCGGAGCTTGTACAGATGGCGGCTGAGGAAGCCAACCTGCAGATTGACCATTTGGGTTTTCTAAATAGTTCAAGAAAGGAGTAAGGAGTCTGAGAGTGCAAAGGTGACGAGCACAATTTCAGTGCATTTTTTTCGAATGTAACTTGAGATCTCTTAGTTGTATTCAGGTAATCTCCTTTCCAAATTTTATGTGAGGTTGGTATATTTAAGTTTTGCATGCCCCCCTCTCTCTATTGGACTAGATAACAGCTGAAGCTCAAAAATATTTGTCTTAGTTACTTCCCCTTACTTGTGGCAGTTTTGTTTACCTCACTGTTAGAAGTCAACAAAACTTGACGTGCCCGTTACTTGTTAGAGCTGATAGGTTTTTGTTATAATTTTTTTTAAATGGTCAGATCTCAACTCACTGGATGCCTTCTATGGAATCTCTTTTGTACTGTAACAATTCCTTCTTTATCAATGATTACAGTTTTTACTCTTGGTAAGCAACGACTTTTGAGTTTTATTTTTGTTTGTGTAAATGAAGCTTTCCTTGAATTGGGTTGCTTTCCTGAAAAGGGGCATCGAACAACCTTACCTTCCTTGAGGTTTTGCTTGGTCCTGTGACGAGGCTGATGGATGTTCTTATCAAAATAGGTCATATATTGTGAGATAAGCTTCCTTCAAAATCTTTCTTTTTTTGTAGCAACAATCATTGTTAAATCTCTGTGTAACCTCAATATATATAGTTGTCAACTGCTTAATTTACCTCAAATCTAGTGATTTGTGGTGATCAGTATGGTGACCTACTTGTAGTTCACCTTAATTGCTTGAACTGCCAAGGGTGACATTTAATATATTCTGAAAATTTACAATCTAATAAATGGTTAAAATTTTGAAGGTCAATTACATGTGCCTTACATGCTGATACTTGGCATTCCTGACATGCATTTTACCAATGTTAAAAAGTAAGTCACTGGTACATCTGTTTGGGTCTAGTCATTTCTATTTATCTTCCGATGGAACTAATTCTCTTAAGAGTGTAATTTAGAAATAAAATTCTGTTGTGCTTAACTTTAAATGATGTTGGTTTTCTGCGCATTTCGAAGTAAGCCGGAACTTGTACAGATGACGGCTGAGGAAGCCAACCTGCAGATTGACCATTTGGGTTTTCTAAATAGTTCAAGAAAGGAGTAAGGTGTCTCGGACTGCAAAGGTGACAAGCACAATTTCAGTGTATTTTTTTCGATGGTAACTTCAGATCTGCTAGTTGTATTCAGGTAATCTCCTTACCAAAATTTATGTGAGGTTTGTATATGTTATTTTTTGCATTTCCTCCTCTCTGTTGGAATAGATAACAGCTGAAGCTCAAAAAATGTTTGTCTTAGTAACTTCCCCTTACTTGTGGCAATTTCGTTTACCTCACTGTTAGAAGTCAACCAAACTTCACTTGCGCGTTACCTGTTAGAGCCGAATGGTTTTTGTTATTATTTTTTTAATTGGTCAGATCTCAACTCAATGGATGCCTTGTATGGATTCTTTTGTACTGTAGGAATTCCTTCTTTATCAATTATTATGGTTTTTACTCTTGGTATGTACAGACTTTTGAGTTTTATTTTTGTTTTCGTACATGATGCTTTCCTTGCACTGGGTTGCTTTCCTGAAAAGGCTCGCATCCATCAACCTTACGTTTTGGTTTCGCTTGGTCCTGTGACGTGGGTGATGAATGTTCTTATCAAAATAGGTCATATATTGTGAGATAAGTTTCCTTCAAATATATCTTTTTTTGTAGCAGCAATCATTCTTAAATCTTTGTGTACCCTCAATATATATAGTTGTCAACTGCTTAATTTACCTTAAATCTAGTGATTTGTGGTGATCTGTATGATGACCGACTTGTAGTTCACCTTAATTGCTAGAACTGCCATGGGCGACGTTTAATATATTCTGAAAATTCACAATCTAATAAATGGTTAAAATTGTGAAGGTCAATGACATGTGCCTTACATGCTGGTACTTGGCATTCCTGACATGCTTTTTACCAGTGTTAAAACTAAGTCACTGGTGCATGTGTTTGGTTCTGGCCATTTCTATTTATCTTCCGATGGAACAAATTCTCTTAAGACCTGTAATTTAGAAATGAAATTCTGTTGTGCTTAACTTTAAAGGATGTTGGTTTAGGGTGCAATTCGAAGTAAGCCGAGGCTTGTACAGATGAAGGCTGAGGAAGCCAATTTGCAGATTGACCATTCGGGTTTTCTAAATAGTTCAAGAAAGGAGTAAGGAGTCTCAGACTGCAAAGGTGACAAGCACAATTTCAGTGCATTTTTTTCGAAGGTAACTTCGGATCTGTTAATCGTATTCAGGTAATCTCCTTGCCAAATTTTATGTGAGGTTGGTATATTTCAGTTTTTGCATGTCCCCTTCTCTCTGTTGGACTAGATAGCAGCTGAAGCTCAAAAAATGTTGGCTTAGTTACTTTCCCTTGTGGCAGTTTCGTTTACCTCACTGTTAGAAGTCAACCAAATTTGATTTGCCCGTTAATTGTTAGAGCCGATAGGTTTTTATTATAATTTTTTTTAATGGTCAGATCTCAACTCACAGGAAGTCTTTAATGAATTCTCTTTTGTACTGTTGCAATTCATTCTTTATCAATGATTTCATTTTTTACTCTTGGTAAGCACTGACTTTTGGGTTTTATTTTTGTTTTTTTAACTCCGCTAGCATGTTTTTTCCTGGCATCAGTGTAGGAATCGGCTTTTGTAATTCAGAGGACATTTTGTGAGCCTTTAAAAGCCTGACCCTTTGTAGATTGGAAATTTAGATACTCCTTCAGGAGCTCTGTGAGCTTGCCTTCAAGCGGAAATGAAGTCCCTATTGTTGTTGGAAGTCCTTTTAATTCTTCTTGGCTTTCTTTTGGCTCTATTAATTGCTTGCCTTTGACACAGCGCAAACAACGCCATCTCGCACATTCTCCATGCTTTCGTGGAGTTTCTTCAATCTTAGTGCTGGGAGGGTGACATATAGCCCCACATTCTAGACATGTGACCATTTCCACACATTTTCCTACAATGTCACATACACTGCAGGTAACATAGGATGGTTGACCCATTTCAGTCTCTATTGCGAGACATGAACCTCTTGCTTGCTTTCTATCATTACTTGTCTTGGTTTGACTGTGACCACCAGAGCGGATACCTAGGGTTTCCATTTCTCCAAATAGACCTTGAAGAGATTGTGTCTCATGTGTTTTCGAGGGGTAGTCTCCCGCGGCCTTGGTCTTGAACGCCTTGGTGGGAGACTGGTAGGGGTGCCTCTCCCGCGGCCCATTCCACGGCCTCTTCCACGACCACTTCTTAGAGTCATTTCTAAGTTAGCATGGGTGGCCTTTCTTTGAATTTGATTTAGATTAAATATAAAATTTAATCTAATATTAACGGTTTTTAAAAATTAGTCCAAGACGCCTAAGTGTAAAGTTCTTTGTTACAAAAAAGAAAGAAAAGAATCACGGTTGTCACCTATCGGGTGCCCGAAATATGTACCCTTCTGATGGGATAATCGAAAAATAAATATTTATAAAACTGTCAACATCATTGAAATTTATTCTCAAAGCTCGCATTTTGGAATCTCTCCAAACGTGTGCACACACATATTTGATAGCAAGATATTCATATATGGTTATAATTTGTATGAATTTATTTTCCTATTTTTTTTTAAGTAAAGGTTAGAGTTCAAATCATCTAACTCTTTAATATTCAATTTTATTTTTTAAGTTTTGAACCTACGATCTTTTACATATAGGGCATTGTTTTTTACCACTATACTTGTTTTTCTAATTTTAAAATAAAACAATATCTTGTCATATCATACAATTTTTTTTTTGTGAATTATTAACTTTTATTCTTGTACTACAAAGTGATTTACATGTTTGTTTGATCCTAACTGATCCGAAAATCCCCTAAAATGATCAATACGATTCACATTAAGTCTAATCAAATATATTTTGCATGTGAATCTTGTATATTCTTAATAAGTTCATAGTTAGCACATGATATATTAGAATCCGATTCGAATTTGATACATGTCCAACTCTAAAAGTAATATGAATAAATTTAACAGGGTCAAATTCCGGCACCACAGAGCTTCTACCAATTAGTATAACATTTTTTTTTTTATCTAAATGATATTCTAAAATGAAAAATGCTATTTGAGCTGTAATTTCAGTTTATTTGCTTCAGAATACATTTATAACCATAAATATTGTACACGTATTTTATTCATGCGCTACTCTATGTCCTGTTGTCAATCTCAACATGACTCATTTATGAATAAAAAGGTGAAAATTAAGTAGTGTTGTCTCATTAAATAGTTCCGACGAGCACTAAATAGATCATGATCATAGCTTAATTTAATGATTTTAAATAGGGGGATAGTATATAATTTTATTGTCAGGTAAACCACAACAATTCTAATGTGTATTAAATTTTAAAAATAGGAGGGCTTATATGATAATTCTATAAATAATTATAATTATAGTATAATAAATACTTCAAACCTCTAAAAAAATAAATTAGTTGTAAAAAATTTACATAACAACAATGGGAAATGCAAAAATATACAAGCAATAACAATTACACCATTGACATATGTTGGAGATACATAGCAATTTAAACATAGTGGGAGATGCATCAATGATGGTACTTAGCATAACAACTCTTCTACCTTCTTCTCTCTTTACCGTGTTTTCCGAAGCTTACCAGAAATAGGAAAAATGCATCAACACTTTATTCCATATTTTGATCTAATGTAACGGCTAGTAAACCTCATGTAAATCATATATAGAACTGAGATTGTATTGTAATGACATAAATAATTATCCAATAAAGCTCTAATCAATTCAATTCAGTAATCTCTCCTCTCTCATGCGCGCGCGCACACACATCACACATAGTACATAGCCTAAAAGTATAATTATTCTACATATACAGATCTCATACCAATGAAAATTATACATATATAGAAATCAATTGACAAGCACAGATAAGTACTGTAATTATGTGTTGTCGGTATCAGCGTACATGGGTTGTTGATGTGGAGGTGACCTTACGTAAGGCTACTGCGAACACAAGCACGACATGAGAGGCCCGCGTCATGGTCGTTCCCAAAGTAGCATATCTCGTGGGGTCGTCGGCAACCAACCACCCAATCCCTATCATCCCGAGCCCGAAGAGAAAGATCATGACGAGAGCAACACCAAAAGCATACTGAATGTGAATGTGTGATATCATGACAGCACGTGGCAGCGGCCTTAGCATTGCTGAAATTGTCGAGGAGGAAATGAAGATTCCAACTCTGACCAAGTTCGTAGGTAGTGTTGCTGGATCGGGGTGCGGGTTGAATACACTGGCAGGGACCAGTTCGCCATGAGCTATGTTGTTAGCCATTTGAAGTTACTTCTGTTGATACTTTTGTGGGTTGCTTGGTGAAGAGATGAATGCTGTATTTATAGGGATTAGGGAAGGGATGAGATTGCGCGGGTTTTATTCATAGCATGTGTTAATTCTTTCGGGCCGGTTCGGGCCTCGGGCTCTCCAATTAATTTTTTGAGATGCCATTATTTAAATCAATTTCCTTGGTCAAAAACTCAAAACTGTTAAGTTTGTATTTTTTTTTTCTTTTCCTCAGTGGAAAACTCAAATTTTTTTTTTTTTATTCATGTCCTTAATCGAAACTTTAAGTTCGTATTCTTTTATTCATGTCTAAACATTTTAAAATTCGATCAAATATTTGTAGTTGTGTTAAGGCTAGTACAAAAGTAATACATATTTCATAGTTCTAATGTTTCAATGCATATACTATATTTTATAAAAAGAGGATATTTTTGCTTCTATAGATGAGGAAGTGGAGACCGTTCAGTCCGCATCAAGATTTGTGTGTATTTGATCTGTTTGAATCTTAAACAGCGCACACAAATTTTGATACGAAACAGCTCTGACCAGATCCGATATCTGTCGAACCATCTATGATTATGCGTCTGAACACTTAACACTCCATTTTTTAAAAAGTATTAGAACCAAATGTTATAATTATTGTATACACGGAGTGCTATTTTTCTCTTCTCGCCTAGAGAAAAAAGAGCGACCCAGTAAAACCCTAGCCGCCTCTCCGCCCCCTTCTCCCATTTCGTCCATCTCACTCCTTCTAGTCTTATCTTCGAACAACAATATCCTCTTCTCTCCCTCGTCTCTATCTCCTTGAACGGAGAGGAGAATGAGGGAGAGTGAGGGAGCGGAGTCGAGCGGAGCCGATCGGAACCGATAGTGCGGTATCGTAGGAGTTCGGAGTGTAGAGTCCTCATCTCGATCGGAGCACGACAGTGAATAAATTCGGTCGTCGAAGTGTGGCGGCGGTCGAAATAGCGGATCCGGTCGTGGAGCGAGATGAGGAATTAAGGTATTAGAGTGATTATGAGTGTATATAAGTAGGATTAGAAGAGTAGATCTAGGAATTTAGATGGTGATTAAGGGTAATTAGAGTAATTTTGAGTAATTTTGAGAATTTCGTGAGAATAAATGAGTAGATTTAGGAATTAGAGTCACTTGACTCGTTGTAAATATGTTTTTTATCAATCAAATTGTTAGTAGGTATTAAAGCCACTGACCTTAAAAAAAAACACTCTATTTTTTAGATAACAGGAGGTAAAGGTCAAGTGGATGAACTCATCAGATGCACAATTGTTTGTAACATTCATGCGTTTGACGCCCATCAAACTCAAATTTGAGTTCGATGAGCTCTGCTTCTGTCCGATATATTTCAAAACTTGTGTGTGTTGTTTCAATATTCGTGTATATCCGTTTCAATATTTGTGCAGATCAAGCGTGTTCGGATCTTGGAGCTCAATGAACTCAAATTTCAATAATACGATAGGCATCGGGCACACTTTTTCCCCAATTGTTTTGGTTTTTTCCACTTGTGATAGGAGGGATATGCATGATATGGTATAGTATAAAATAAGTTTTAACTAAAAGATGACACGCAAATTAGCACCGGGGCCCGAAAGCCCGAATGCACGCCCAGTGAGATTCCAACTTTCCGGGCCCCACAACATTTTTTTATGAATTTTGCTAACAATCACCGGAATATAATATCTCGCAAATGCAAATGAGGAAAGAATTCTGAAGCTTAACGTGTGGTCCCCTCAACTTTCAACCGGATCCAGACTCCTAAATTCCCCACCCCCCCATAAACTTATAAGATGCCATTATGTCATAATGGCCGTGCCAAAGAGATTATACCGGTCTGGCCGGATTGTTTTAGGTATAAATTTTGTTTTCAAAACAAACTTAGCTGCTAGTGTAATTAAAAGTCCAATCTTTTGTGTGTCGTGATTTTGAATTGTAATATTTTAAAGATCGTAATTACAGTACTTATCTGTGATTGTAAATTAATATTCCATATCCTCCCAGATACTTGTGGAGGTAGAATAAATAAATCTGGTCCATTAAAATAAGTGAACGGTTATGATTTAATAAGTCAAAAAAATTATTCGGACTCTTGTGTATTAGAGAAAATATTGGGCTTTTTTTCTTTCTCGGACTCTGCTTTGAATATTATTTAGGAAATGGCTAGTTATCGTTATTCAAGCAATTGAGTTATTTAAGTCAGGTACCTGATTTGGTAGAAAGAGACTATCTTTTTTATCTGACACGAAATTTGAAAAATCTCTGTACATCTAAAGCAGATCCGGAAAAAAAAAATGCTAAAATTTATTCAGATAAGATACATTTAATTAGTTCTTTATTGTACAGACATATTGGATATCAATTTTAGTATAATTAGATATAATTGGATCACTGATTAAGTGTCCAAAAAATTAATCATGCTTGACAGATACACAACCTATTTAAATTAGAAAAAAAATAATACCTATAATTATTTCTTTAATATGCATTATCCATATTTAACCAAAATAGAAAAATAATATTTCCTTGGTGTTTCATGACTATCTTCTATAACATAATAATCATCCAATTTATATTTTTTGGAGTAAGGAATTTTGTAGGTTCATAAGGTTTTGCTGCAAAAAAAAAAAGTTAAATATAAATATTTAAACTATTATTAATAATCAACAAAAGTTGGATCAAGAACACAATATGCCTTGGCAAAAAGTTCCTTGGTAAAAAATAAGAAAGGGTCAAGATGGTCAGCCATCGGGTGCCCGAAAAGCCCGGCCGAAATATGTACAAGACAAGGGCGGACCTAGAGTGTTCCAGGCCCCCCTGGATTTTGAGATTTAGTGGAAATTTATCGGTCTTGACTGATTTTGCCTTCTTTGGAATTTTTTTTGCCCCCTTCTGGACGTTTGATTTGTAATTCGGATTAAATTTAAGGTTAAAATTGAAATAAATTTGTTGAATTTTGATTGGTAATTAGAATTATAAGTTAGAGCATCAGAAATTACAAGTCAAAGCATTAGAAAGTATAAGTTAAAACATTATTTTTTATCGAGTATCCAATTAGTTAATGAATTTAAATCCGATTAGGTATTTAAACCCGATTCGATATTTTTTTGTCCCCGTGAAAATTCTAGATCCGTCCCTGATACAAGATATGGTAGAGACTAAAAAGTAATTATAAACTGTCAACATCATTGTTAAAGAGACTGCGTATTAGTGATTTAGTTCTATGCATAATACATGGTATATAAAAAGGTTCATTCAATTCAACAAAGGAATGACACGCAAATTAGAGCTTAAAAGAGAGAAGAATAAAAAAGTAATGCGGTGGAAAATAAACAAATCACACAAATTATAAAAAAAAAATGATGAGTTGTGCTTGAATTGGTTGTAACGTCACATATATTCTGTTAAATATTTTTGATGGAAATAATAATTTAGTAATTTAATCGGAATAAATAAAAAAATTCAATCATTTTGAATGAATAAATTAAATTTGAGTGAACAATTTGTTAAAAAAATAATAATGATCTCTAACGAAATTCACTGTTTTCTACAGTTTAATATAAGGAAGAGCCGAATTTTTTATTTATATCCAAAAAATAAATTAAATTACAAAAAATAACCATTTTGGTGTTGAAATTCGAAATCTACCCAAACCGGAAAAAAAATTTCCGGATTCAACATCTAACTCCGGAAATTTTTTTTCCGGAAACTCAACTCTAATTCCGGAATAAATTTATCCGGATTCTAAATCCGGAAAAAAAATTTCCGAACTCAATTTTCGGAAATTTTTTTTCCGAAATCGCACCGAATTCGTTTATAAAAACCGCGGAGCTCTCGCTTTGATTATCGCTAACCGTGAACCACAGCTTTGATTATCTTCGGAATGAGATTCATAAATTTGTTGGGTATAATGCTAGTCAAGCAAATCTGGAAATCCAAGCCAGGTTTAATATGTCTACCGATGGGGGACGTGACCATCAATTAGTACCGGTAATGAACCAACAATCGTTCGAAATAGTTTTAGAAATTGTGTCGTCTTTTTCACAAAGGTTACCGGTTCTGGAGTTGTATGTAGAATTGGAACCGAACTATACCAGTCAGATTCCTGAACCTCGATCCCGACCCAGTACCAGTCGGAATCATGTGGATCCCGACCCAATACCAGTTAGATCCCGACTTAGTACCGGTCGGCACTCTATGGATGTACAGAGACCCCGACCCAGTATCGGTAGCAACTCTGTGGATCTACCAGTTAGACCTCTACCCAGTACCAGTCGGAACTCTGTGGATCTACCAGTTAGACCCCGACCCATTACCAGTCGAAACTCTGTGGATCTACCAAGCACATCCCGACCCAGTACCATTCTGGTATTTTTTAAATTACTCTGGACCATTCTGGTATTTTCTAAATTATTCTATACCATTCTGGTATTCTCTAAATTATTCTGGACTATTCTGGTATTTTCTAAACTATTCTGGACCATTCTATAAATTCTAAATTATTCTGGACCATTCTACAAATTCTAAACTATTTAAAATTAAATAATTAAATATTATAAATTAAAAAAAAATACCTGCGCTGCTGCTGGGAGAGAGGAGACCGAAGAGAGAGCGGGGAAAGCGATGGGGTTTATATAGGCCGGGGGAGTTCGGAAATTTTTTTTCTAGATTCGGATTTCGATTACCGGAAAAAAATTTTCCGGACTTAGATGCTCAATTCGGAAAAAAAATTTCCGGAATGGGTATTTTTCGAATTTCATCCTAGCATTGGGTATTTTTTGTAATTTTATTTTATTTTTGGATATAAATAAAAAAATCGGAATGAAGAGTGTATTTGATACGGGTCGAACAATAAATGACCAGAGATCATCCTGGTCTAGCCCCGAATTTTTTATTTATATCCAAAAAATAAATTAAATTACAAAAAATAACCATGTTGGTGTTGAAATTCGAAATCTACCCAAACCGGAAAATTTTTTTCTGGATTCAACATCTAACTCCGAAATTTTTTTTTCCGGAAACTCAACTCTAATTCCGGAAAAAAAATTTCCGAACTTAACAATTTTTTTTTCTTTTAGAAAAATAGCTAAAATACAGAAATCTAACACTAAAAAATCGAATTGTTTTTTTAAATATTTGTTAGATTACTTTTTTTGATATTTGTTAGATTACTTTTTTTTATAGCATATTTATACTAAAATACGCTAAATTACTTGAAATTATGTTAATTTATGCTGATTGACACTAGATTACTTTAAATTATGTTAACTTTTTTTTAAGAGACAAATAGTTAAAATGCTGAAATCTAACACTAAAAAATCGAATTTAGTTTTAAATATTTGCTATATTACATTTTTTTTATATATAATTAGCATATTTATACTAAAACACGCTAAATTACTTGATTTATGCTGAATTACACTAAATTACTTGAAATTACAATAATTATGTAGAATTATGCTAGAATACACTAAATTACGGTAAATTACGTATGAATAGGGATGATATCTTCACTGAGAAAGTGAAAAATGACGACGAAACTTCAAACGGTCATAAAACAGCGCTCGAGTATCCGATTTCAGCTAATGACCACTTTTCGGAAAGTTGTGAAAATGCGCATGCGTCCGAACTAGCTTTGCTAGTTGGCAGATTTCCAAATTCAGAATTGCCAAAAAACAAAGTGAAGAGCCTCAAAACTTCAGTTGAAGTTTCCGATTAAGATTTTCATTTATATTGTTCAATCTACGTAGCTCAGTAAATTAATTATGTAATGAACTTTTAGAAACCTATTTTTATTATTTTTGGAATTTTTTTTTACTATTTTTATGATTTATGAAAGATACCACAAAATAGGTCCCATTCATACGTAATTTAGCGTAATTTACCGTATTTTATCATAATTCTACATAATTATTGTAATTTCAGCATTTAGTAAATTTACCGTATTTTAGCACAAAATCGGCCCTATTCGTAGTAAAAAACAATTCGATTTTTTAGTGTTAGATTTCAGCATTTTAGCTATTTGTCTCTTAAAAAAAAGTTAACATAATTTAAAGTAATCTAGTGTCAATCAGCATAAATTAACATAATTTAAAGTAATATAGTGTCAATCAGCATAAATTAACATAATTTCAAGTAATTTAGCGTATTTTAGTATAAATATGCTATCAAAAAAAGTAATCTAACAAATATTTTAAAAAACAATTCGATTTTTTAGTGTTAGATTTCAGTATTTTAGCTATTTTTCTCTAAAAAAAAAAAAATTGTTGAGTTCGGAAATTTTTTTTCCGGAATTAGAGTTGAGTTTCCGGAAATTTTTTTTCCGGAGTTAGATGTTGAATCCGGAAAATTTTTTTCCGGTTTGGGTAGATTTCGAATTTCAACACCAACATAGTTATTTTTGTAATTTAATTTATTTTTTGGATATAAATAAAAAATTCGGGGTCTAGCCGATTCCTTTTAGGGAAAATTAAAGTTTTGGTTCTTCAATTTTTTTTTTCAACACAAACTTAGCTGCTAGTGTAATTAAAAGTTCAGGATCCAACTTAATTTTTTTCTTGAAAAGTGGAAAGACAAATTTGATGTAAATAATTTTTTTAATTTTTATTGGTAACTGTTTTGTTTCCTACATTTTTGTGAGAAGTTGAGGCTTGAGAGAGCTGTTGGTGAATTTAGTAACTTAAAACTTTAAACTCAAATGTTAAAATAAAATTGTTAGATATAATTTATATCATTTTTTTATGCACAGCCAAAAAATTACAACATTTCAATTTTATTATGATTGGTATCAAGAGATAGTAAAATAAATTAAGGAGGATAATTTTTGGATTTTAATTTTTTAACATGTTGATTTATAGGAAAAATAAAACCAGATTGGTATCAAGAGCTAGTAAAATACGTTCATGAAAATAATTTTTGGATTTTAAATTTTTAACATGTTAATTTATAGAAAAATAAAATAAAAAAGTGATAATAATGTATATACACATATAGAGCAAGTAATATATGTTAACGAAAAAAATTTATTTTTTAACATGTTAATTTATGGAAATCGGAACTATTTTTGTGTCTCGTGAATTCTAAATTATTTAACGAAAAAATTATAGAATTTTTAATTAAATTTCTGGAAAAATAATAATAAAATTTACGAATTATAAAGATAGAATTTTTATGTTCCAATCCATAAACGTTTTAAATTGAAATAAATAAATAAGGATTGTCATTTGAAAGTGCCACGCATCTAAAGACTTGTTATTTAAAATTTCCATTATTAAAGTGGTCAAAATTAGAAGGTTTATAAATTAATTTTAATGCATTCATTTTTTGGACGTCTTTTGACTTTATACTAAATTAATTTAAAATTTTAAAATTTCCACATGTAGATGCATCACTCGTAAAATAGAAGGATTTTAACGGTTTAGATTTATCGTTTGAAGCCGATTCGATAGGTTTTAGAGTTAAGCTCACAAAGGAGTTCGGTGAGCTTAAGAACACCTTAGTTCTACTCTTTTGTAGAGATGATTTTTTTTTCCTATTAGAATTCAAGAAAACAAAAATAAATAAATGTGGGACCATTCAATATTTAAAGGATTTAAATAATTGTCCTTAACTTTTCTTGTAAATATAGGATTTTGGATTTGACATGTATCTCCTTCTTCTCACTGTTCGATTAAAAATTTTAATTTTTCAAAGACCAAAATCAATGTTGACCTTTTTTGGGAAACTTGTGCCATTGCAGTGAGGTTCCTTTGAAAACAGTTTGACCATGATCGTACGACTATAATAAGCACAAACAATGACTTGATGCATATTTTAAGAAGAGATCAAAATCAAATTCATTCTTCATTTTTATTCCCGGTCATTATATTCTTACTGCCGACATTTTTATTAATACCCAAAGTCCATAAAAAATTATTAAAAATAACCACCGGCTCAAATCTTTATTAAAAATATCCATACCGGCCAATTATTGGCCGGATCCGATTAAAAAGCCCAACCGGCCAATAATTGGCCGGTACCGATTAAATACCCCAACCGGCCAATAATTGGCCGGTTCCGAGGTTAATTCGGTTCTATAAATTGGCATGCACACTCCCTCTTCTCTCTCACAATTCATTTCGTCAAAGTTCACACTCTCTCTCCTCGATTGAGCAGATTCTCCCGGATTTCTCCTTCTCCTCCCAGATTTGCAAGTAAGTCCCTATTCTTTGTTGTAATTTATTTTTTAGAGTAAAATAGTTGTAAAATGTTAGAAATTGTTAGTAATTGTTAGTAATTACCAGAATTTGTATAATTAGTAGAAATAGTTGAAATTAGATAGTAATTAGATAGTAGAATTTGTATAATTAGTAGAAATAGTTGAAATTAGCATTGTTGACTATATTTCTCCTCCCAGATTTGCAAGTAAGTCCATATTCTTTGTTGTAATATTTTTTTTATAGTAAAATAGTTGTAAAATGTTAGAAATTGTTAGTAATTACCAGAATTGTTAGAAATTGTTAGTAATTACCAGAATTTGTATAATTAGTAGAAATAGTTGAAATTAGATAGTAATTAGAGTAATTAGTCAAATTAGGGTATACGGTTTATGATTTAGGTCAATATATTTCTAATTAAGTATAATTAGCATTGTTGACCATATTTTTACGAAATTTAGAATGTTTTAATATGAGTAAAAAAAATTAAGCCCGATATATGAAAATTTAGCATAATTAGGTAAATTAAGCCTATGTTGGTACATTTAGGATATTTTAGCGTACGTAATTATAGTTTTACGTAATTAAGCATATTGTACCAAAATCAAACACATTTTGGCATATTGTACCGTCGTGAAGCCTATTTGATCAGATTTTACCGTAAGCCTATTTGATCAGATTTTACCGTAAGTAAGCCTATTATTTCCGTTTTAAGCGTAATTAATCTTATTTTAGATATTGTGACCGTTGTAAAGCATATTTTAGCCGTTTTTAGCGTAGTTGAGCCTATTTTACTGGTTTTTACCGTTATTGATTTTTTTAAACGTTTTTAGCGTTATTAATTATTATTTATCCCTTTTTAGCGTAATTAAGCCTATTTTAACATTTTTTACCGTTATGAAACATATTTTAGCCGTTTTTACCGTTATTGAGTCAATTTTAAACGTTTTTAGCGTTATTAATTGTACTTTATCCATTTTGTAGCGTAATTAAGCCTATTTTAACTATTTTTACCGTTATGAAGCATATTTTAGCTGTTTTTTCCGTTATTGAGTATTGTTTAAACCTTTTGTAGCGTTATTAATTATACTTTATCCCTTTTTAGCGTAATTAAGCCTATTTTAAATATTTTTACCGTTATTAAGCATATTTTAGCAGTTTTTACCGGTATTGAGTCTATTTTAGACGTTTTTAGCGTTATTAATTGTACTTTATCCCTTTTTAGCGTAATGAAGCCTATTTTAACTATTTTTACCGTTATGAATCAAATTTTAGCTATTTTTACCGTTATTGAGTCTATTTTAAGTAAGAATACTTAATTTGTGACCGAGTCCGACTCTGCTGCTTTTCTCATCTCAACCATTCAAATTCGTTGAGATTTGTGCCTAAAAAAGTTTCTTCATCAAGATACGCGAATGGAAAATTTTGAATGGTTGGGATGGGAAAAGCAGCAGAGTCGGATTCTTTGTGACCCAGGGAACATTTCTACACATACAACCTTTAATTTTAAAATTGGTCTCCTAAATGTTTAACAAACTTGAGATTGGAACTGAGAGACTACAACTCTCCAAAATTCTGAGAACTAAGTTTTATTACAGATTTGATGAGTTGTAGTCTCTCAGAATTTTGTTTTATTAAGTATTCTTACTAGGAGTGACGAAAAATGGATAAAACAAAATTGAGAGACTACAACTCTCCAAAATTCTGAGAATTAATTTGTTTTATTATAGATTTGGAGAGTTTGTATTATTATAATTGTGCCAAAATTACTGTTATGCTTGTAATTTCTGTTAAAGTGAAGAATTAATGCCTGTAGCTGCAAACCAACAGTGACACAAACACATTCACATCTAACATGTTCACAGGTGCGCCATTTTCAACACTGTAGGCTACCTAATTATTCACTTGTGCCATCACATTATAATTAAGCAAACAGTAAAATAGATATGAGATTACATAAAATTGTTAGATTTTATTTTGCAACACATATATCATTGCTTGTAGGAGGTTGCAAACCATTAAAAAGAATCCAAAAAACTGAACAAACAACAGATATCATTGATTAGGAGATAAACGGTCCGTGAATCCAAATTCTTTATGCAAATTTTGATGCCCATCGAATGCTTTAGAACTGATTTGAATAAAACTTTGTCCAAAACCTTTTGGATACAAATAGGAAAATTCTACTGTGAAAGCATCATCATGATCCGAACCCTACATCTTTAGGTATCGTTGGGGCACAAAACCAATGGTGCATTTTGTCCAAAATCCTAAACCCTAAACTCTAAACTCTAAAGTTGAGTTACTTGTCTTAAAGTTGCGGTAAAATGTTGGGTTACCTAGAAAGCATCATCTTGTGTACCAAAATATCAATAACCAATGCATACAGACAGAAAGTAAAGCATATATATTAACTATTTCTACATGAGAACTCATCACTAGTAGTTCCAGTACCCAACATAATAGCACTACAAATCCAAATTAGACAAAATATTAAGTAATTAAAACCAAAATAATTCAGGAAGCAAGAGACGAGAAGAAATTTTTCAATTATACTCTGGTCATGATGATGCCCTGGTCGTAATGATGCGACAATTGGGTAATTCAGCAACAGCTTCTTGCAAGCACTTGACCACCAAATGAAATGCTCTATCCTTCACATTGAATTTAACCTCAACAGTTTCAAGCTGTTCACACTTGAACCGTGCAACTTTTATTTGATTACTCCATAACTATCAAACAAAAGATGGAAATAAAAATAAAGAAAGAGCAGAACACTTTTTATTTGCAAATTACAAAATAAAAGATAGAAACTTAAAAAGTAAAGAATTACAATCTAGGTTTTCCTTGTGATCTTTCATTGAGAGAAATAGCAGGATGTTACCATTCAATTTAACAACTGCAATCTACTCATTTCAGTTGTTTCCTGGTCATCACAATTCATTAACCTTTGTGTCATAAAACTCTTGATAAAGAGTATCAGTTCAGAAAGTACATTAAAAAAAGAGAATCATTAAGTACCTTACAGCAACCACTGGGGAGACCTACAGTAAGCTTCTTCAAATTAGGACAATGCTCCAACAATGAAGAAAGTAGATCGAACTCAATACAATTCAAACAAAGGTCACTCAAAGAAAGACAAGTCAATTTTGATAAGGTTCTGCAATTTGCTATGTCAGCTTCCAGACAGGCCTACAAAAGGCGAAGAAGAAACAAAAAAAGCCATCAGAAAATAAAAATTACAGACCGATGGGAAATTCAACAAAAGATATACCTCAAGCCTGTAAAAAGGAGCTTGTTGGTTACTAAAGTCAGTGGTTACCAGTGTCAAAATTCCTTTTAGTACAAGACGATTAACATTGATGAGGCCACGTAGAATGTTGCTCTCGGTCACGATCACGTCAGGCTCATCATCAACATCATCCGTACAAACAGCAAATTCAATGCATGCTTCATGGAGAGATGGCATGTTCAACGTGATCCCGTTTTTCTGGCAGCAGCTACACATTTCAAAGTCAAATGACAGAAGATTGGGAGAATTAATAATTATCATTTCACTATACTCCATCGATCCCGATGGACAATGTTGCATTATTTTCAAATGTTTCAGACTATGAGAAGTAATTTTAGAAATCTCAAACGAGGGTCCTTCCACTTGCAAATCCTCAAGCACCGGGCAACCAAATAGAAGCTTACTCATGAAATCCTGATCAAGTTCTTGGTTTCTGAGATGGAGCTGTTTGAGGGAAGGGAGGTTTATAATCTCAGGGGTATCAATACGTCCTGTGGAGGTAAGGGTGAAATACTCTAGTGACGAGCAAGTGAAAACTTCTGAAGGCAAAAGGATTATTTCATCCATAATGATAATAATAGTGAGAACACGAAGATTACACTTGTTGGCATACCGAAACCATGGTCCGATGGACTTGCACAACATGTACCCCGACCCAACATCCCAAGAATCACAATCAAGCGTGAAAGTGTGTAATTGGGATGTAGCTTCACGGAGAAATAGGACTGTGCTAATAAACTCTACGAGCCTCTCCACCTCGAGAGGCTCACAAAAACCAAAAGGGTTCAGCTGAATGTTCTCGAGTTCACGAAAACCAAAGTTGAGAACGGGCAAAGTGGTCCAGAGAGTCTTCCATCTCTTTGAGAGCAAGCACAGCTGGACAGCCTCCCGAGCAAGCATGAACGACATTATGTGATGCAGTACTGGATCAGGCAAGCTGCTCAGCATGTCTCTGTTACCCCGAGATCTTGAGCTCTCTGGCTCAGATCCGGCCATGGTTAAAGATTCTGAGAGGAATTTAGTCGAACAGGTGGTGCGCATCAGTCTTGTGCCCAAGAACCAGCAAAGCAAGCAAGCCGACTAGCTGGAAACAAACACATATACCTTCTCAGTCGCTCAATTGCATTATATAAAAGTGGGTTTCTAATTGCAAGTTTCAAAGAAAAATGTTTCATATGCACCAAGCAAAATCTCAGTGATAGTCTATATCCCCATGAAGCATTAAAAAGTATATCACATACTCATCCTCAATTTCATTCTTAAAACCAAATTGCTCCAATCATGCTTCAGTGCTTCTACATATTTTAGAGAGAATTGGGAGACATTTCGGTTTTACAGAAACTAAAAGTTGAGGTCAAATGACATCCCCAAATACTTTAAAAGGGTGCACAATAATCCTCGTTTTGTTGGTGTACAGGACATTCTGATATATTGTAAGGGTATATATGGCATCCAAAAGAAAACTGAAAAAGAGGCCGACCTTGCTGCCAGATGGAGCAGTCTTTTTAGACCGAAATGTTTTCTGGTTCCTGCCAGAAAAAAACATCCGTCAGTGACATTTTGTTTAACAAGAAAAAAAAAAATTGGTCATTGAACACTTACAATTATACAAAAGTAGTCCTAGAACACCCTGATCACGATGAAAGTTAAAATAATACATATCAAAAGATTCCTGTGAAGATGGTTCAAGTTCAATAGAGAATTGAATTTTATGATAGAATTGGGACAACGATAGAACCGATGTTCCATCGGAATTTGATTTCGATTATGGCACACATTTAAGTCTCACAGCGTGGATTATCTTCGGGCCCGAATTTGAGTTTATAAACTTAAACTAGAGTGTTATTAACTTATTAAGAATTTGAGTGAACTTAACTCAAAACTTATTAAATTGAATTTACATGACAAATCTGTCATCGACAAATTTAAATCATTGAAACTGATCTACTTTATGAGTGAAATATTTACGTGTGAAACTTGAAATTTTTCGAATGAATTTTGTATAAAATCAATCGGTAAAAAATAAAAAGTTCGTAAGTTAGTTTTAATATTTTCTTTTTTATTATTTTTTTACCGCTTGACTTTATACTACATTAATTTAAAATTTTATAATTTTTACAAGTAAACTATAACCTGTGAAGTAGATTAGTTTCAACAATTTAAATTCGTTATTTGAAATTAATGCGATAGGTTTAAAAAAAATAAGAAAGCCCCCTTGTTGTTTGCTTCTCCTACATCATAAAAAAATAAGAAAGCCCCCTTGTTGTTTGCTTCTCCTACATCAAAAAAATAAGAAAGCCCCCTTGTTATTTTTGATCGGCTTTTTTTTATATCATTCAGTAGTTTACGACATAATAAAAAAAAAATATGATATATTTTTTTTAAGATTGGAAGATATGAATCGAAAATAGAGGATCGTACGATTCTGGTAAGGAATGATATCAGAAACGAAAATAGAGGGCGTGATATGTGGCCTCTGTTAATAACACATACGGTACTTGATTATAGGAAGTGTAAGAAAAAAATTAATTAAATATTCGTGGAGTGTATTGACAATTAAAAAAGTGTCACAATTTAATTCAAAATTTCAGAGGCATATATATTGTTGGTGATATAAATGTTTCCGGGCACCATTTCTGGAAACAAAAATCAATTTCACAGGAGAAAGTGTAATAAAATATCTCAGATGAAAGATTGACAATTATTAATAGAGGAGGGTTCAAATGCCTCTATTTTTAAAAACTTCAATAACTCAAAATTTAAAACTTAAAAGTAAAAAAAAAACCGTTGAATTTGATCTACATAATTTTATCTATGCACGTGTAAAAAATTATGACATTTCAATTTTATTTTGATTGTCATCATGAGCTTGTAAAAAACATACTGTAGATCATATCCAACGTTTTTGATAATTTTTTATGAGCACATAGATAAAATAATGTAGATCATATCCAACGTTTTTATTTTGACTTTTAAGTTTTAAATTTTGAGTTATTAAAGTTTTTAAAAATGGAGGCATGATGGAGGCACAAAAAATAGAGGCATTTGAACCCTCCTCTTATTAATAATTTACTTTCATTCAAGATTCCCATGAATCAGATAGATTTTTTCTTGATTGTTTTAAATAATCAACCAAACCGACCAACTTAAATTTAAAATTAGAAAGACCTTATAATTCAGTAAATGGACCATGATCATAATAACGAAACTGACATTCTTAAAATAAAATTTAGTTCAATATAATTAATACTTACAATTGAAAATATATAGATAAATAATGGGTGAGGATGTCATCAAGATCAAACAAGTTTTATTAATGAGTGTGTCTTCTATGGACATAAGGACCTATTTGTAAAATGAACATATTTTCATTTTCAAAGTTCAAACAGTCGATCCGACCGCTCAACATTATCTCCATATTAAAATGTACTTGGAGGTCAAATTTTACATTTTTTTGAATTTTTTTACTATTTATTAAGTATTTTACAAAACTAGTCAAATTAAGACCATTGAATTTTGTAAAATGGGTATTATTGAATCATTGATTAAGTGTCGAAAAAAATTGAATCGTTAAATTTTAGATTTACATTCAGCCGGTGCTTCCTCGGAATGGCGCAGACGGGCAGTATTATTTATGCTTTGAGATTTCAGTCGGTGCATCTTACTCTCTTCAAGCGAGCGGTCCTTCACAAGCTCAGATGAGTCCTCATTTCAGTCAGTGCATCTTACTCTCTTCTTATATGACATGCATTTTATCCTAATAAACTATCTGAGGAAATTGCAATGAAACATACTTTGAACGGTCAGATTTCTCTATTTCCTTGTGCTTTCTCTTGAACCCATCTCAGTCAACTGTGCCAGGAGGGAAGAGTTTCCTTGTCTCATGACTTGATTATTTCTCATTTCAATCTTCTCTCATGACTCATTATTGTGGGGAACAACCTCTTTTTCAACTATCTCACCTCTACTGATCAGTTGCATACTTGCATGTCATCACCTCTAGTAATCATTTTTTCTTATTACATGTCCTTTTATGGACCTCGAAAATTTCAAACATCAATTTCAAGAATTAAGTAACTTAAAAGAAAGAAAAACAACCACCCTGACTACTCCAACTAGTTAAGAGTACCCTAATTTACAAATGAAACCAACCTGACTTCTCCAACCTGTTGAATAACTGTACCAGTGTCTAAAAAAACTTGACAACCATACAAGCAGAAACGTATTAGTACCATAAAGACTAGCAGTGTGTACCAGCGTCCAAGATAATCTACCTTTCCTATGCTTCTGCGAGTACTTACCAAACATTAAAAAAATTAGGTTTGGCTTAGAAGATGGAACTAGGCAAAAATTATGGTCATCCAATAAAAAGAAAATAACTTTTCTAACTCCAAAAAGTAAATTCATAAGCATAAGCATAGGTACACAAAATTTACTGGAATAGTACAAACTGAATGGTACAATAATTCAAATATATATTGCATGACAACTACATCTAATAATTCAACCTTAACGACATTACCTCCGGTAGCAAACTTCTTTCCAAGCTTTTTAGAAGCATCACTGAGCTTTACCCCTGAAATTTATCAGCCAGTAAAATTTAAAAATAAAAATATTATTCCTTTTTAACTTTCTAAGCATTAATTTGCACTTTCTGATTAATAAGGTAATGCCTATTGCACAAAAGTTTAATTTCTTGGACAAAACTGAGACTATACTGAATAAAACTGATAATCACTCACTACAGAGGTCTGAGGATGAAAAATTAATTGCACATATAAAAGTACTGGTATAATCATACAAGCAACACACCAACACTGACAAGCGAAGGACAAACAAAAAAAATTTAGTGTCTTGTTTGTTTAACTGTATGAACAGATTAGGGACAGAGAGAGGCAATACTCCAAATTTTTGGTGAAATACATCAACCGTCGCATTGACTTTGCGAGGAATCAACCCCCTTCTGCAAATTGGAATAGGGAAAGTAAAATCATCTAGAAAATTCATCATGAAATATAGGTAAAGAGGCACAAAGGTAAACAATTTTACCTTATTTTCCTGGAATCAAGAAAACCACAAAGCTCCAAGGCCCCTAAATTCAGAATTAGAACATTTACCTGCGTTGTCTTGCAAATTCACTTCCTGTTCAGTAAATATCAACAGTTTACTTAAGCGTTGGCGTACGATGTTGATACTCCCGCCTCCATCCTGCTTCGCCACGGCGTACGCCTCCGGTCTGAACACTTCCCTATACATCTCCTGAAAATTAATCACCGGTACAGTGAGTGTACCGTCCCTGTCGAACGACGCTTCTCAGCATGCCTTGGCGCGTGCGCTTGTGCCGACCAACCTAAGAGAGGTGCAAAGGAGGCGATAGGAATTGGAGAGGGAAGGCAGAGATACGGGGATAAGGAGAGGGATTGGAGAAGAGAGAGGTTGGAGGAGACGGATTGAAAAATTAAAAGATCGCCCCGCTGCATGTGATTTCCATCGACCGGGAATGAAGAAATTCCGCCTTTTTGGGCATCGGACCTACCTTGGTTCGATGGGTGTGATGACCATTCGATCTGCATCAAGATTCGTGTGCTCTGTATTAAAATCCGTGCAAGTCTGTATCAATTTCCGTGCACATATATCTTGATGCTAATGTACGGTCCTAGAGCTAATTGAACCTAAATGTAGGTCCGATGCCCATCGGACCTACTCCTATCTCTTTTGGCAAACGCAATAATCACTTTTCAGAAAATTATAATGGCAGAGAATTATCTTTCAAAAGCATGAACCAAACGCCCAATGACGCTAAGATTGTTTAGCGGGCGGTAGTCAATTTAGTCGGATTTTATCTTTGTTTTTAATTGGGTCCGTCTAAGTTGGATCATGATATTTTCAAATATTCATGACTATCTTTTATAACATAATAATTAATCATCCAATTTATATTTTTGGACTAAGGATTTTGTACGTTCATAAGGTTTTGTTGCAAAACAGTTAAATATAAATATTTAAATTATTATCATTTATTAACAAAAGTTGGATCAATAACACAAGATGCCATAGCAAAAAGTTCCTTGATAAAAAAAATAAAAATAAAACAATTAACAAAAAATTAACAGTTCTCGATCGGGTGCCCGTAAAGACCGGCCCGAAATATGGACAAGGTATGGTAGATAACTATATTTTAAACCTTATTTCACCATGAAATGTCCTAATATAACCCTTATTTCACCATGAAATTCAAAGAATTCCCAAACTACTCAGGAGCGGAACTATAAAATTTAGTTAGATGGAACTGATACTTAAATGCACAAATATTAAATTGTGATTAGTAAGACTTGAACCCAAGATCTCCCAATAACAAAATAGAGTCTTAACCACTAGACTACAAGAACACATCTAATATTTTATGAGGGGTGCTAAACTATATAAAAACTTCAAAGAAATAAAAAATCTATTAAATTTCAACATACGTGATAAATTTTTAAAATCATGGAGTGGCTTAGCACTCCCTGAGCATAGTGTAGATCCGCCCCTGAAACTATCCCACTCATGATTTTAAACCTCAATATGAACATGAATAAACAGGCTTTGTTAAATAAAAGAAAGGAAGAACTTGAAGGAGGTTGAGGATCTGACGACATGTCAGAAGCAAACCTGTATCAAGTAGGCCCCCCGCTTTTGGTGTTTTTAAATAAACAAATGATGGTCAAATTCAGAGCATGCAATTCCAACATTAAAAGTTCTGATTCGCTCAATACAGGTTCCAATTTGAGAGAATTGTTACCGGAAGAGGAGGGATAAGAAGGAGATGAGAAACTGAATAGATCAGCGATGGGTTGAGGCGGACGAAAGATGTGAAGAGGAAAGGCGGAGATGATGTCAGACTGGTGGTGGCACGGCCGAAGTAGAGTGGAGAAAGGAGAGAAGGTGCCGGAGATCAACACCATTGACAAGCTTGGGTTGGTCTCAGAGAGAAACTAAGAAGGAGAAGAGGAAAAGAGTTTCACCGAAAGAAAATAAAATAATCGCGTGCTGGATTGTATTTCCGTCTAGCGGGCATCAAAAAATTCCGCGTTTTTTTTTGCTATCGCGATAGCCACAAATCAGGTCATCGGCATAGCAAGGAATCACCTATTCCCGAATCTATTCTCTTATTGATTTTGCCAAACGCGGACATGACTTTCCAGGAAATTACAATGCCAAGGAATCACTTTCGAAAAGTATGAACCAAACGCCCCCTAAAGTAATTTTTATTGATACTCCGGAACTCTCTCTTGATACTCTTAACCAAAGAATCAAGAAACATAAAGATATTGCATTCAATTAGAAAGCCAAAAAATTTAAAATTACCCTCAACCAAATATAAAAAATCACATATTTGTGAGAATTTCAAATTTACTCAGGCCGAAACGTGAAATGATTGACGCCAAATATTGAGCCACCATTTGTTGTTGAAGGACCCGCAAAAACCCAAAAAATTCAATTGTTACAGTTAATTTTAATATATTTGTTTTATAATTTTCAAAAATAGAAAGAAATAACTAATAATTTGAATATGTTAGAAAGAACATCCAACAAAATAGATAAAACATTAATAATTTAGATATACTAGAAGGACTCCGAAATATTTTTTAGACATAATTTTTCCGGCTGTAAAAAAATTACATTATTCTTGGTGTGTTACTGGAAAAAAATAAAAATACTTTGGATATGAATTATTGATTCACATTCAAACACTTCTAGTAAATAAAGAAAATTATCATTGTCCTTTTAGTACATTCAAATTCCAAGGTACTCCATCTATTTTCAAAACAAAATTGCCATCATTACGAAATATCAAATCAATTTTTTTTTTCAAAAATAGATGGGGTATCTTACAATTTGAATATACTAGAAAGATCATGACAATTTCTTTATTTACCTAGAATTAACTTTTGAATCGGAATCAATAATTCATATCCAAAGAATTTTTATTTTTTCCAGTAACACATCAAGAAATAGTTTATTTTTTTACAGCTTGGAAAAATCATGTCTGAAAAATGTTTCGGAGTCCTTCTAGTACATCTAAATTATTAGACATTTTATCTATTTCATTTGATATTCTTTCTAACATATTCAAAGTATTAGTTGTTTCTTTCTAGTTTTGAAAATTATTAAACAAATATATTAAAATTAACCGTGACAATTGATATTTTTTGGGTTTTTGCGGGTCCGCAACGACCCCAGTCTTTGGGTTCCGTCATTTCATATTGCGGCCCAGGTAAATATGGAATTCTCACAAATATTTGGTCTTTTGGTTTATTATTTTTTTGGCAGGAGTATATTTAAAAATTTCAGATTAAAAAGTAGATCAGCTTTGAAAGACTCAGTACCAGTGCCACTACAGATTGTACTGATCACTCCCTAATTAAGCTTTATCAAGCACCAAAAATAGAGATAGGGTATAGTTATCAATTCAATTCTTAAAAGAACTAAATAAAAAGAATAAAAAAAAAGTGTTTAAGTGTTTGTAAAGATATTAGATATTATAGTGTTTTCATGAATAAATTGGCTATTTTAAAATTTTAGATGTGTACACTAAAATTTTTCCCTTATATAAAATGATTTACATATTTATTTGTGTCTTAAGTGTCCTTTGTCAGTTTAGACATTTATATATACAAAAATTAAAATATAATATTTATTGACATCCTCAAATTCTAATTGAATAGATTTTGTACATGGATCTTGTATATTCTTAATAAATTCATATTTTAAATTATATTAGAATCCTATCCGAATCTAATGCATTTACAATCTGAATTTTTTATAAACAGGCCACATTGGGACTCATAAGGCTTCTACCAATTATTGAGTAGTTCCGACTGGCACTAGATCATAATAATATTTTAATTAATTATTCTAGAAAAATATTAGACCGATAAAAATAATAATCGTCAACTAAAGAACCTAATTTTATTTCACTTGTAGCCTCCTCTCTCATATCTCATATTTTTGTAAAGATTTATTAGGATGGTAATTTAAAAATGCTGTAAATTGTATGTTCAGAAATGTTTTCTGGGTCACAAATTACTAGAACCGACAGTTAAAAACAGATGCGTAAATTACTAATATATTAAAAAAAGTTACAAACATCTTATAGTTAATTAATTGCTGCAAAAATTAATAATATAAAAGCATATGCTACATGCTGGAGATGACCAACGCGGGTACTATTAGCATATCTAGCTAATTTACCAATTAAACCCTACATCTCTTTTATCGCTTTTTTCCCCCTTTTTTCCAGGAGATAGGAGTAGGTCCGATGGGCCGAATTTTTTATTTATATCTAAAAAATAAATCAAATTACAAAACATAACCAAGTTGGGGGCGAAATTCGAAATATATCTAAACCGGAAAAAAAATTTCCGAATTCAACGTCTAACTCCGGAAAAAAAATTTCCGGAAATTAAACTCTAATTCCGGAAAAAAAATTTCCGGACTTAACAATTTTTTTTTTTTTATTTCAGAGTTTCCGGATAAAATTTATCTGGATTTAACAATTTTTTTTTTTTTTTTTTAGAGATTTCGGATAAATTTTTTCTTAACTTAACAAATTTTTTTTTAAGAGAAAAATAGCTAAAATACTGAAATCTAACGCTAAAAAATCGAATTATTTTTTAAAATATTTGTTAAATTAATTTAAAAAATTTCAAAATGGTGTAGAATAATTTAGAAATTATCAAAATAGCTAAAATACTGAAATCTAACACTAAAAAATCGAATTGTTTTTTTACTACGAATAGGGCCGATTAGAGAGGGAAAAACATCCGTGCCGTGCCGTGACTAACACGCCGTGACTTTGGTCACGTGCCGTGCCATGCCGTGACCAAGTAAATTTTTCACGTGCCGTGCCGTGCCGTGACAAAAATTACGAGGGGTGGTCACGGCACGCAAATGGTCACGGCACGGCACGTGAAAAATTTACTTGGTCACGGCATGGCACGGCACGTGACCAAAGTCACGGCACGGACGTTTTTCCCTCTCTAATCGGCCCTATTCGTAGTAAAAAAACAATTCGATTTTTTAGTGTTAGATTTCAGTATTTTAGCTATTTTGATAATTTCTAAATTATTCTACACCATTTTGAAATTTTTTTAATTAATTTAACAAATATTTAAAAAAATAATTCGATTTTTTAGCGTTAGATTTCAGTATTTTAGCTATTTTTCTCTTAAAAAAAAAATTGTTAAGTTTAGAAAAAATTTATCCGAAATCTCTAAAAAAAAAAAAATTGTTAAATCCGGATAAATTTTATCCGGAAACTAAAAAAAAAAAGAAAATGTTAAGTCCGGAAAATTTTTTTCCGGAATTGGAGTTCAATTTCCGGAAATTTTTTTTCCGGTTTGGGTATATTTCGAATTTCGCCCCCAACTTGGTTATGTTTTGTAATTTGATTTATTTTTTGGATATAAATAAAAAATTCGGTCCGATGGGCATCGGACCTACATTTAGGTTCAATTGAGATAGGAGTAGGTCCGATGCATTTAGGTTCAATTAGCTCTAGGACCGTACGATTAAAATCAAGATCTATGTGCACGGAAATTGATACAGACTTGTACGGATTTTGATGCATATCGAATGGTCATCACACCCATCGAACCAAGATAGGTCTGATGGGCATCGAACCAAGATAGGTCCGATGGGCATCGGACCTACTCTGATTCCGGTTCAATTAGCTCTAGGACCATGCGATTAGCATCAAGATCTTTGCGTACGGAAATTGATACAGACTTGCACTGATTTTGATGCAGAGCACATGAATCTTGATGCAGATCGAATGGTCATCACACCCATCGAACCAAGGTAGGTCCGATGGGCATCGGACCTACTCTGATTCCTTTTTTCAGATAATTACCAGACAGAGAATATAACCCAACGTGTACTGTACCGCCCAGTTTTTCTTTCCGTACCACTTTAACAGCTGATAATTAAGAAAATAAATCTGCTGTGATTCTTTGGAATCACAGGAACCTGCCATCTCGATCTCAACTGTTGGTCTTTTTCGAGATGCGTGCATGAAAATTTATTTTTCTAAGAATATTTCTGAGATCCGTGCATGGAAAAGTTTGAACCATTGATCTCGGAATTTTAGGATCTTACGATTCCTCTCGGAATCGCAGCAGATTCGGACTCGATAATTAAGCTTTGCTCCTTGTAAATGCACATTGAAATTTATCATGAGATTATTCAATAGAGCTTTTAGTCAATATAATTCATCGAATTAAACATAGACATAACAACAAAGAAAACGCAAAAACATACAAGCAATATATAACAATAACGCCATTGACATCACACACACACACTGACACACACACACATATCACACATAGCAAATAGGATCACAAATAGAAATATTTTAGTACCGTAACATATCCCACATATACCAAAAGAAAATTGTATATACATACATAGATCGTTATATATACAAGCACAGATTAGTACCATAACTACTTGGTGGTGATATGGGCATGGGTTGTCGATGTGAGGGGACCTCACGCATGCAAGGCCATGGCGGACACGAGCACAACATGAGACGCCCGTGTCGCGATCCTTCCCAAGGCAGCGTATCTCGTTGGATTGTCGGCAACCAACCACCCAATTCCTATCATCCCGATTCCAAAGAGAAAGATCAGCACGAGAGCAACATCAAAAGCATACTGAATGTGAATGTTTAACATCATGACAGTATGCGGTAGAGACCTCAGCTTTGCTGAAACTGCCGATGAGGAAATGAAGATTCCAACACTGACCAAGTTCGCCGCTATTGTTGCCGGATCAGGATGCGGGTTGAATGCGCCGGCAGGAAGCAGTTCATGAGCCATTTGAAAATATATACTTTTGTTGATGAGATTTTTGGTTGTTGGATGGAACAATCAGTGTTATATAGAGAGACGGTATTACTTGTTTGATTAGTACTGTATATTATAATATATGTGTTAAATTGTTGTGGGTCCCGGGACGGTATTACTTGTTTGATTAGTACTGTATATTATAATATATGTGTTAAATTGTGGTGGGTCCGATGATGATGCTGTATATTATAATAAAGAGTGATGCTTATGTGGACATAAGGACCTATTTGTAAAATGAACATATTTTCATTTTCAAAGTTCAAACAGTCGATCTGACCGTTCAACATTATCTCCATATTAAAATGTACTTGGAGGTCAAATTTTACATTTTTTTGAATTTTTTTACTATTTATTAAGTATTTTACAAAAACTAGTCAAATTCAGACCATTGAATTTTGTAAAATACTTAATAAATAGTAAAAAAATTCAAAAAAATGTAAAATTTGACCTCCAAGTACATTTTAATATGGAGATAATGTTGAACGGTTGGATCGACTGTTTGAACTTTGAAAATGAAAATATGTTCATTTTACAAATAGGTCCTTATGTCCATAGAAGAATTTGCCTATAATATATTGTAGAGAAATTTGGATATATATACCCATCACAACTTCTTTAATTAGATATTTACCCATTCAAAATTGAAAATTAGATATTTTCCCATCTAAACATAACATATTTATTAATATACCCATTTGTAATATTTTTTACTAAAAGATATAGATTAATATTAATAAAAAGTTTAAGAGGCCATTTTACCCTTGATAATTGAGCATTAAAAGTTAAATAGAGCAAAAATGGCCTCTTGCTACTCCAGGATGGCAGGATCGAGTGAGAACTAAAAAGTTCAAGAAACAGAAGTTCCTGGAGATGGGAAATGGAGCAGGACCATCTTAACTGATAATTGAACTAAATTAACTTTTAACTGCTCCATTTTCCATCTCCTGCTCCATTTTACCATTTTACTCCATTTCTCTTCCAACGACGAGTGCAAGCTGAAGTTCCTAGAGCTGAAGGCGAAGAGGCAGCACCGGTACATAATATTCAAGATAGAGGAGGGGAAGGAGGTACTCGTGGAGAAGACTGGAGCAGTACCATCTTAACTAAATTAGTTCTTGCTACTACCATCTTAACTTACTACTACAAATTAAAAGTTAATTTAGTTCTTGCTGCTCCAGGATCGAGTGAGAAATGGAGCAGGAGATGGGAAATGGAGCAGGAAACAGAGGTTTTAACTTTTAACGCTCAATTATCAAGGGTAAAATGGCCTCTTAAGCTTTTTATTAATATTAATCTATATCTTTTAGTTAAAAAAAATTACAAATGGGTATATTAATAAATAGGTTATGTTTAGATGGGAAAATATCTAATTTTCAATTTTAAATTGGTAAATATCTAATTAAAGAAATTGTGACGGGTATATATATCCAAATTTCTCTATATTATAATATATGTTTGATTAATTAGTACTGTATGATGATGCGAATAATAAGTAAACTATATATATCCCTTCCTCCTAATTAATTTGTAATATTATTTTTTCTTCGATTAGTATGCAGTTTGTGCTCCATGTACATGATCTTTTGTTTATACAAATTGGTAATAATAGATAAATATTATAAGTTAATAACTCATATTTATATATGTATACATATATTAATAAGTTAATAGATAAATAGTTAATCTATTTATACGGACTTTCAAAAATTTGTAAAAAAATAATTCTTACCCAATCTAAAAAATAGTTTAAATCTTTAATATGTCAAAATTCAATTCCATCATCATATTAAATAGAGTGGAGTAAGTCCGATAGGCATCAGACCTACTTTAAGTTCGATGGGCATACTTTTAAGTTCGATGGGCTCTGACATCATCTGATCTATTTTAAGATACGTGCTCTCTGTTTTAATACTCACGCGAGTTCGTTATAATTTTTTTGTGCGCACACATTTTAAATCATAACTTGGTTGATTGGTGCTATGCATAATACGATAGACTCTCTCTTTCTCCACATACACATACATATTTATAAATATTGGTTAAAAAATAAACTCTTAACTTTTTCGTAGCAAGATATGCATATATGGCTGTAATTTGTATGATTTTTATCTTACTTTTTTTATAAAATAATATCTTGTTTTGTCATACAAGTTAATTAAATTAAAGTTGGGTTGATAATTTTTACTCTTATAATATAATTTTTTTACTTGTTTGTTTATGCCCTAAGTGTTTTTTTTTTTTTTTTAAAAACATTTTTATAAAAGATCGAAGAGTGAGGGTATGGTACTTCGGCTAGTGTACTATGGCTAGTGTATTACGGCTCAATATGGTACTTTTTAAAATCCTAACGGTCGATCCGAACCGTTCAATATGATATCCATATGAATATGTACTTGCAAACTAAATTTTTATATTTTTTCAAACTTTTTTACTATTTTTTTAGATAAGTAGAATTTTCAGTGTTTTATACAAATTCTGGACCATCAAAATTGTACCTATCTAAAATGATAGTAAAAAAATTTGAAAAAATATAAAATTTAGTTAGCAAGTGCATATTCATATGGATATCACATTGAACGATTCAGATCAACCGTTAGAATTTTAAAAAGTACCATATTGAGCCGTAGTACACTAGCCATAGTACACTAGTCGAAGTACCATAGCCTCACTCGATCGAAATATGATTCTAATTGAACCAAAAATCCTCTAAAAAAAAAGAATATGGATTCACATTTGGATCTTCAAATTCTACACGTGGATTTTGTATATTCTTAGATGTGCGTGGGAACTTGAAGATCCAAATGTGAATCCATCTTAGATGTGGGTGGGAACCACGCATGATGAGGTCAGCTTGAATGGGATGTGGCGAGGATCCGTATCCTCTGCATTAACTTAAAAGGGAATCTTTTGAGTTAATGAATTTCAACCGTCTGATTTTAAACAGAGTCAATTCAGCTCGTATTTATAACATGGGAACCCTTTAATGTTAGTGCAGATCTAATTCGTACAAATCTTAAAACAGATCGGACAGTCGAGATTCATTAACTCAGAAGATTCGTGTGCTCCGCATCAATTCCGTGCAAGTATTATCAATTTCCGTGCACATAGATCTTGATGCAAATCGTACGGTGATAGAGCTAATCGAACCTAAATGTAGGTCCGATGCCCATCGGACCTACTCCTATCTCCGCACTTTGAAGGAGCATGTAATATAATATTACAAGTTACATGTTTGTTTGTCTTATTTTTTTTATTTAAAACCCGTAAGCATGCGAGTTACGACAAACATGAGACTTGAGATGCTCCTTCGTAAAATATAAAAAAAAGGTTCAGATGGGTGTAGAACCCACGCACGCATGATGAGGTCAGCTTGAATGGAACGCCGCGATTTGTCGCAGTTTCAAGGAACATGTAATATTTCAACAAACATTGAAAGTTGAGATGGTCCTTCATAAAATATTAAAAAAAGTTCAGAGATGGGTGTGGGACCCACGCATGATGAGTCAGCTTGAATGGGACGCGGCGATCGAATTCACATCCTCTGAGATATCTCAACTTTTTGAGTGTTTTTATGGAAAATCACAATCATTCAAATAGTTCTGCACGAATCTCAAAGCATAAATAATACTGGCTCCCTGCACTTTCCCCGAATAGGCACCGGACACGTCGGTCACGTAAAAGTTGAGATATCTCAGAGGATACGCACTCCGCGGCGATCCGTCGCAGTTTCCACTGAACGCGTATCCTCTCCATTAACTCAAAAGGGAATATTTTGAGTTAATCAATCTCAACCGTCTGATTTTAAACGAAGACAATCCGGCTCCTGCCTATAATATATGGGACCTTTCAATATTAGTGCGGACCTAGTTAGCACGAATCATAAAATAAATCGGACGGTTGAAATTCATTATTCGAAAGATTCCCTTTTGAGTTAATGCAGAGGATACGAATTCGTTTCAACTGGGTTAAAAACACACAAAAGAGAGAAGAATAAAAGAGTAATGCGATGGAAAATAACTCAAGTGTCCAAACAAATCACACAAATTATAAAAAAGTGATGAGCTGTGCTTGAATTAGATGTAACGTCGTATATATTCTGTTAAATATTTTTGACGGAAAAAATGAAAATTCACCAATATCTAAAGAACAGTACTGTCAACATCATTGTTAACAAATTAATAATAATAATAATAGTACCCAAATTCAGACACCAACAGCAATTTAACACATATATTATAATATACAATACAAATCAAACAAGTAAGATATATCATCCTTCCTCTTAATTAATTTGTAACTTGTTTTCTTCGATTAGTATGCAATTTGTGCTCCATGTTCATGTTATTTTGTTTATACAATTGGTAATATAGATAAATATTTAAAGTTAATGACTCGTATTTTATATATAAATATATATATATAGAGAGACAGAGAGCGAGAGTTAGGCTACGGTACTTCTGGAGTAAAGCGTGTGTTTTACTTCAAGTCTATATTTTTAATTTTAAAGTTCAAAATATCGATCCGAACAGTTGAAGTTGATCTTCATATTAAATTTTGCTTGGAGACCAAATTTTACAATTTTTAGAAAAAAAAATATTCTATTTGTTTGGAATTTTTGAAAATCATTATTTCAGAAAATTGTGGACCATAAAAAATTAGTGATTTTAAAAAATTTCAAACAAATAGTAAAAAATTTCTAAAAATTGTAAAAATTGGTCTCCAAGCACAATTTATATGGGGATCAACTTGAACGGTTCGGATCAACATTATGAACTTTGAAAGAAGATATAGACGTGAAGTAAAACATTCGTTATACTTCGCAAAGTACCGTAGCCCAACTGTGTGTGTGTGTGTGTGTCTAGAGAGAGAGAGATGGGCTATCATGCTTTGGGAAGTAAAGAGAGTGTTTTACTTCCCGCTCATATTTCTATTTTCAAAGTTCAAACAGTCGATCCGAACTTCTCAACATTATCTTCATATTGATATGTGGTTGGAGACCAAATTTTACATTTTTTTAGAAACTTTTTACTATTTTTTTAGAATTTTTGAAAATCACAGCTTTTCATTAAATAAAAAATTCACAAAAACACTTATTTTCAAAATTTCTAAAAAAGTAGTAAATTTTTTTTTTCAAAAAATGTAAAATTTGGTCTCCAATGACATATCAATATAAAGATCATGTTGAGAAATTCGGATCAACTGTTTGAACTTTGAAAATGGAGATATGAGCGGGAAGGAAAACACCTTATTTACTTTCCAAAGCATCGTAGCAGCACAATTAAGTTATGTGATTTTCAAAGTCTAAACAATCCATCCAAACCATTCAACAAGATATCTATATTAAAATGTCCTTAGAGATCAAATTTTACACTTTTTTGAATTTTTTTACTATTTATTAAGTATTTTCTAAAATTGTTGCTTTTCAGTGATTCATAATTGTCTAAAAATAGCAGTTTTATAAAATACTTAATAAATAGTAAAAAAAATCAAAAAAAAAATATAAAATTTGATCTCCAATCACATTTTAATATAGAGATCATGTTGAATGATTTGGATTGACTGTTTGGCTTTTGAAAATTGCAAAACCTAATTATTGTAAGATGTTGTAACTTACAAATATTGCAAGTGGATCCCTCCTCGTATATATATATGAGAAGGGATCAAATTACACCTTTTTGGTGACACACTCTAACACCTATCATTTTCAAAGTCCAAATCGTTCAACATAATTGATATATTAAAATGTGCTTGGAGATCAAATTTTATATTTTTTGAATTTTTTTACTATTTATTAAGATGGTTACAAAATCGTTGTTTTCATACCATTGAAAAACAACGATTTTGTAACCATCTTAATAAATAGTAAAAAAATTCAAACAAATGTAAAATTTGATCTCCTAGCACATTTTAATATGGTGATCATGTTGAACGATTCGGATCGACTGTTTGAATTTTGAAATCACACAATTAACCTATAAAAAAACGGTGTCATGATGTGTCACCAAAAAAGGTGTAATTAGATCCCTCCTCTATATATATATATATAGAGAGAGAGAGAGAGAGAGAGAGAGAGAGAGAGTGGCTAAGATACAAACGTTTGCACCAAGGCCTTGGTGGAAACGATTCGGTTCTCCGATTTTTAAAGTTCAAACGGCCGATCCAAACCGTTAGATATTTAATCTATATTAAAATATGATTGGAGACCAAATTTTACATTTTTGGAATTTTTTTTTACTATTTATGAAGCCACTTTGAAAATTGCTGATCCGGATGAACAGTAAAAACAGTGCAAACAAATTCTGGACCATATGATCAGCCATTTTCAAAGTGGCTTAATAAATAGTAAAAAAATTCCAAAAATTGTAAAAATTTGGTCTCCAAGCATATTTTAATATAGAGATCACATCTAACGGTTTAGATTGACCTTTTGGACTTTGAAAATCTGAAAACCATTCGTTTGCACCAAGGCCTTGGTGCAAACATTTGTATCTTAGCCACTCTATATATATATATAGAGTAGGGCTATTGTACTTCGCGAAGTCTTACTTCACGCTCATATTCCCATTTTCAAAATCCAAAACGTCGATCCGAACCGTTGAAGTTGTTCTCCATATTGAAATGTGCTTAGAGACCAAATTTTACATTTTTTTTGGAAATTTTTTACTAATTATTAAGCCACTTTGAAAATCGCCGATCCATTGTGAACAGTAAAAAACAGTAAAAAATTATGGACCAATGGATCGGCGATTTTCAAAGTGGCTTAATAATTAGTAAAAAATTTCCAAAAAAATGTAAAATTTGGTCTCCAAGCACATTTCAATATGGAGAACAATTGTTCAGAACGATGTTTTGGATTTTGAAAATGGAAATATGAGCGTGAAGTAAAACTTCGTTTTACTTTGCGAAGTACAATAACATAATTTTATACACACACAAATATTAATAAGTTAATAGATGAACAATTAAACTATTTATACGGAGAGTCAAGAATTTGTTAAAATAATACTTCTTTCCCAATCTAAAATATAGTAAAATCTTTAATATGTAATAATTCAATTTCCACCATCATTTTAAATAGAGCGGAGTAGGTTTGATGAGCATCAGACCTACTTTAAGTTGGATGGGCTCCAACACCATCCAATCTGCCTTAATAGCACCTTAGCTCTACTCATTACAACAAACATGAAGGTTAGAGTCTCATAGATGGTTCTAGGGCTGCACAAAAAATTCGTAGTTCGTGATTCGATTCGAGTTTGATTTAAAAAAGTTCGTAAAAAATTCGATTCGAAATTTAGTTCGTTCGAAATTAATTCAAACCAAACTTAGTTCGAAATTAATTCAAACCAAACTCAAATTGGACCTAGTTCGTTCGAAATAGGTTCGCAAACCAAATTTAGTTCGAAATTAACTAAAATGTGTACCATTGATTTCCGCTGATAACTTATGTTCGTTGATGAAAACATAAGGCCGCCCAGTCCATAATTGCTCTCAATTCTGAAAAATGTTTCTTGAAACAAAAAGCCCAGTCCAACTACAAACCCAAATAGAAAAATTCAAAAATAAATTTGGACCAGTCCCAGAACCAATAATCTCCAATCAAAACCGCTGTAAACAAAACCAGCCATAATCGCTCTACCCTAGCCGACTTTCCCTCTGTTGGTTGTGATACCAAACCCTAGAGTTTGGCTGATGTTGTGCTTGTGATTTATGTGCTGGCTATTGCTGTCTTGGTGCTGTCTCTGCTTTGTTGGCTGATTACTGGGACTAGCCGTGAGGCGAGACGACCCTTGGATACTGTGATTGTACTGAATTTTGATTGATTGTACTAAACTTTGGTGTTTGATATAAATTTTGATATTTGTAATGAACTTTGATATAAACTTTAGTGTACTGTGTAATTAGAATTCAGAATGCCTGAGTTTTTATTGAAGTGTTGTAATTTCGAATTATGACTCAGCCATAAGTCATAACTCGTAAGTCGTAACAAAGTTAGTAAAAGTTCGAAATTGAATTCGTTCGAAATTAATTCAAACCAAACTCAAACTGAAGATAAGTTCGATCGGTTTGGTTCGTTTGCAGCCCCAGATGGTTCTTCATAAAAGATAAAAACAACAAAAAAAGGTTCAGACGGGTGTAGGACCCGCGCATGATGAGGTCAGCAGCCAGCTTGAATGGGCGGCGATTCGTAGCAGTTTCAAGGAGCACCGAGATTTTTATCAAATATCCAAAGTTAATTACAAATAATAAATATACCCCTAACGTTTGAAATTTATAAAATATTTATACCGGTCATTTTTTGGCTGGTTTTAATTTTTTTCGGTATCGGCCAAAAAATAGCCGGTACTAATTTTTTTTTTAGAGACACTATAAATAGCAAGATGCTAAAATCTAATACTAAAAATTCAATTTTTTTAAATATTTATTAGATTACTTTTTTTGATATATAATTAACATATTTATACTAAAATATGTCAAATTACTTGAAATTATGTTAAATTACGCTGAATTACACATAATTACGCTAAATTACAATAATTATGTTAAATTATGCTAAAATACGGTAAATTACGCTAAAATGGCCAGTACCGAAAAAAATTAAAACGGGCTAAAAAATGGCCGGTATGGATATTTTTATAAATTCCCAACATTAGTGGGTATGTTATTAATTTGTAATTAACTTTGGATATTAATAAAAATGTCGGCAAGGAGCATGTAATATAATATTACAACAAACATGAAAGTCGAGATGGTCCTTCATAAATTATAAAAAATGGGCATTTCATGCATCACGCTGAATTTGGTGTGAACCTCATGTGAAAACTGGGATCCGTATCCTCTGCATTAACTCAAAAGGAATTTTTTGAGTTAATGAATTTCAACCGGCTGATTTTAAACGGAGTCAATTTGGCTCGTGTCTATAACGTAGGGGGCTCTTTAATATTAGTGCAGATTTAGTTTGTATGAATCTTAAAATAAATTAGACAGTTGAGATTCATTGACTCAAAAGATTCTCTTTTGAGTTAATGCAGAGGATATGAATTCTAAAAATTGATGCTTAATAAATATATTGCCTACGGGCTTCTCTCTCAAAAAAGTAGTGGTGTTGATCGGCTCCGGTTTAATCTGTTTTAAACGAACCGTCAGAGTTCGGTTTAAACGGCTTGGTTTTTCCGGTTAAATGGATTGATTAGTTTTTTTTAAATATTGGTTTAATAGTTTCGTTCGATTTAGAAATTTAAAAATAAATTAGACCAAACTTACCAACATTTTTAAACACATTCCCGTCCGAACCAAACATTTATAAAAATTCAAAAATTATGACATAATATATATTGATTGGTTCGGTTTAAAATCGGATAAACCGAGCCAAGCAAAAAAATTAAATCCATCTTTTAAAAAAAATTAACAAAAAAAATATTTTTATGATTAATATCCTATTCTGGTTCAACCGAACAAATCAAAATTAACTTTGGTTTTTCGGTTCGGTTTGGTTCTTATTCAATTTTTGTTATTTTCGGTTTGATTTTTAAAAACTGAATAAAACTTTGATTTGTCTATTTTAATTCGGTTTAAACAAAGCCGAACCGATGAACACTCCTACATAAGAGCTTAAAAGAGAGAAGAATAAAAAAGTAATGCGGTGGAAAATAAACAAATCACACAAATTATAAAAAAAAATTGATGAGTTGTGCTTGAATTGGTTGTAACGTCACATATATTCTGTTAAATATTTTTGATGGAAATAATAATTTAGTAATTTAATCGGAATAAATAAAAAAATTCAATCATTTTGAATGAATAAATTAAATTTGAGTGAAGAATTTGTTAAAAAAATAATAATGATCTCTAACGAAATTCACTGTTTCCTACAGTTTAATTTTTTTTTCAACACAAACTTAGCTGCTAGTGTAATTAAAAGTTCAGGATCCAACTTAATTTTTTTCTTAAAAAGTGGAAAGACAAATTTGACGTAAATAATTTTTAAATTTTTATTGGTAACTGTTTTGTTTCCTACATTTTTGTGAGAAGTTGAGGCTTGAGAGAGCTGTTGGTGAATTTAGTAACTTAAAACTTTAAACTCAAAATTTTCAAATTTTAGTAACTTAAAACTTTAGACTCAAATGTTAAAATAAAATTGTTAGATATAATTTATATCATTTTTTATGCACAACTAAAAAATTACAACATTTCAATTTTATTATGATTGGTATCAAGAGATAGTAAAATAAATTAATGAGGATAATTTTTGGATTTTAATTTTTTAACATGTTGATTTATAGGAAAATAAAACCAAAAAGTGATAATAATGTATATACACATACAGAGAAAATAATATATGTTAATGAAAAAATTTATTTTTTAACATGTTAATTTATGGAAATCGGAACTATTTTTGTGTCTCGTGCGTTCTAAATTATTTAACGAAAAAATTGTAGAATTTTAAATTAAATTCTGGAAAAATAATAATAAAATTTACAAATTATGAAGATAGAAATTTTATGTTCCATTAATCCATAAACGTTTTAAATTGAAAATAAATAAATAAGGATTGTCATTTGAAAGTGCCACGCATCTAAAGACTTTTTCTTTTCTTTTTTTGAAAGGCTTGGTAGCAGCTACCAAGAGTACAATAAGCAAATGAGATTACAACTCCAAAAACCTAATACAGTCACCTACTTAGTTTATTTGAAAAATAAAATTTGTACTTGCAATAACTCCATCTCTGTGCTGACTTTGTTCTCCGCAATGCAGCCGCATCCATATTTCTCCTCTAATTCGGTCTGCTAGAATAAATGGAGGCACCCTTTTACCACGAAATATCAGCTCATTTCGTTGCCTCCATATACCCCATAATACTGCAACAAAATGTGTAGCCCATGTTCTTTTGTTCTCATTTTTGATAGCCCTGTACCTGTGCCAAGAGCGCTCCTAGGTTAATTTAACAGAGTTCGAGATAGTAACAAGATCTCCAAAGTAATTTCATACTTGAAGCGCATAGCGACATTGAAAGAATAAATGAAAAGTCGACTCCATGGGGCAATCATTACAAAGAGCACAATTCAATACACAATGCAATTCCCGTCTCAGCATAGACTCATGAGTTAGGATTTTGTTGTGCAGCCATAGATAAGTGAAGAACTTAACCTTGAGAGGAGCATAACATCACCATAAGTCACTGTAACCCCATCTAATTCTACCCCCCTGAACTCAGCAGTTTGTATATGGATGCAGAAGAATAAATTCCATTTGAATTCCAACGCCAAAACAACACATCTTGCTGCTCAGAAAATTCAGGTATCATTTCTGATGCAATCGGGCAAACACAAGGCCATCGCGTGATCATGTCTCCTAAAGAGACTGTTTGCAACCGCGGTCTTGGTCCCGCCTTTTTGATAGATTTAATAGCTAGTCCACCCCATGAGTCGTACCAGTATGAAACTGATCTACCGTCACCAATCTCCCATTGAATACACCATTGGAATAAAGGATGAATTCGCACCATATGGTTCCAAAATTAAAAGGTCCATCTTGTTATTTAAAATTTCCACTATTCAAGTAGTCAAAATTAGAAGGTTTATAAATTAATTTTAATACATTTATTTTTTGGACGTCTTTTGACCACTTTACTTTATACTAAATTAATTTAAAATTTTAAAATTTCCACATGTAGATGCATCACTCGTAAAGTAGAAGAATTTTAACGGTTTAAAGTTATCGTTTGAAGCCGATTCAATAGGTTTTAGACTTAAGCTCATAAAGAAACTTGGTGAGCTCAGAACCCCTTAGTTCTACTCTGTACAGATGATTTTTTTCCTATTAGAATTCAAGAAAACAAAAATAAATAAATGTGGGACCATTCAATATTTAAAGGATTTAAATAATTGTCCTTGACTTCTCTTGTAAATATAGGATTTGTTTTAGATTTGACATGTCGTCCCTTCTTCTTCTCACTGTTCGATTAAATATTCTTTTTTCAAAGACCAAAATCAATGTTGACCTTTTTTGGGAAACTTGTGCCATTGCAGCGAGGTTGCTTTAAAAACAGTTTGACCATGATCATTGCTAGGGCTGTACAAAAAGATCGTGGCTCATGAGTTGCTCGAACTCAGCTCGGTAACGAATTCGCTAACAACTCATTCGTTAAAAGTTCGAGTTACTCTGACTCGAGTTGAGTAACTCGTTCAACTCACGAGTTGAGTTCGAGTTGGACTCAGCTCGTTCATTTTAACTCGGACTCGGTTGAGTTCAATACCTGCATCCCATATATATCTCGACTTTTTGAACAAATAAACAGTGTTTCGAGGAATGCCCTTTCTTACCAGTAAACAAAAATAACTATGACATACGTGAATATTTACAAGAATTTCTACTAGAGCTGTTGTTTTTTGAACAAATGAACCTTTTTGGAAATAGTTTATTACATAACAACAATTTAACACCTTAAAATTCAAAGTGATAGACTGCTATTAGGTAATTGGAATCACTGATCACGAGTTAATTCACGAGTCATGAGTCAACTTGAGTTCAGCGAGCCAGCTCGGTTCAGATACTCGAGTTACTCACGAATTTTCCCGAGTTAAATTTGAGTTACCCCAAACTCGAACTAACTCAGCTCGTTAGTAGCCCTACTTGATGCATATATTTAAGAAGAGGATCAAAATCAAATTCATTCTTCATTTTTATTCCCGGTCACTATATTCTTAGGGCTTGTTCGGCAGCACAGTGGGCTGGGGAAATTTTTTTTTTTGAACTGATTTTTACTGTTCACGTGGGAAAAAAAAAATTCAGTCTGAGTGAATTTTTTTTTTCCCACGTGAACAGTAAAATTTGGAGAGCAACCGAACAGGCCCTTACTGTGGAAGCTGTGGCACAACTTATTTTATTTCACATCCAGAAAAACTAGATATTAATTGAGCCTCAAACTGAACTATTGATAATTGAATAAAGTTCCCAAATGAATTGGTTTACCTATGAGATATTGAGAATTTGAAATTATATTTTTGGTATATATATAAATTCCTCGGAAATCTCAGAATTACGAATTCCCCTCTAAAATTTATAATATTATATTTATTCTTCTAAACTAACTACAAAATTTCAATTCTCAATTTGTTGTTTTTTAATATTTTTAATTAAAACTCATTTTAAACTTATAAATTTCTCATTTTACTTTTAATTAAAAAAACAAAAAAAACATATAGTCTATGTGGCAAAATTATTCAGTATTCTAATTAGTCGATTTTTCGAAGACACATAATTCATTTATTTACTTATAACACATACAAACTTATGGATGGTTTTTTGAACAATTTTTTTTACTCTTAGATAATATGGTCATTATATTGTAGATACCAACAGTTATAAAAAAAATTAAGTTTTGGAAGAGACTTAAGAGAAGTTGGATTTTGAATTTCCGTTACTGACGTAAAAATATTTTTATTTGATTTGCTTCATAAATGCGCGCGCGCGCACACATATATATATATAGAGGAGGGATCTAACTACACCTTTTTTAGTGACACATCATGACAACGTTTTTTTTATAGGTCAATTTTGCGATTTCAAAATCCAAATAGTCGATTCAAACCGTTCAACATGATCACCATATTAAAATGTGCTTGGAGATCAAAAGTGTGTCACCATATTAAAACAACGATTTTGTAACCATCTTAATAAATAGTAAAAAAATTCAAAAAAATGTAAAATTTGATCTCCAAGCACATTTTAATATATCCATCATGTTGAACGGTTTGGATCGACTATTTGGACTTTGAAAATAGTAAGTGTCAAAATGTGTCACCAAAAAAGGTGTAATTTGATCCCTCCTCATATATATATATATGTTGACAATATATATGTTGTTGTTTAATCAAATTGTATAAAATTTATTATCTTATCTAATTAATTAAATTCGTCGACAAAAAAATAGTAAAAGTAAAACTTCCATACATAATAAAATAAAAAATAATTTAAAACTGTTTGAAAAATAAAAGTAACACAATATTTTGAATTCCTTTGTTAAATTAAAACTTGAGGATTTGAAATAATCTGAAAAAAATGTTGGAAAGCAAAATAATTTAAAGATGAAAGTAAAAGAAACGACAATATTTACTTATTACTTTCATTATTTATTTCCTTTTTTTGCACTAATCTGTCTAACCGGTATTTTTCTTTAATCATTATTTTTCAGCTTTATTTAGTTTCCTTTTCGGAGAGAGAGAGAACAGTACGGTCCAAAAGAATTCAGAAATTCTTTCTGAGATAGGAGTAGGTCCGATGGGCATCGGACCTACTTTTAGGTTCAATTAACTCTAGCACCGTACGATTAGCATTAAATCTGTGTGCACAGAAATTGATACAGACTCGCACGGCTTTTGATGCGAAGTGCACGAAACTTGATGCTGATCGGATGGTCATCACACCCATTGAACAAAATAGGCTACTCTGAATTCATTTTTGCTCGCCTTTGCCCTGTACGGCTTAAACCCTATAAACCTCCTTTTCTCTTCTCCTTCACAGTTACTTCCTCAATCGGTCTCAAATCTTTTTTATTTGCAAAATTCAATCTAAGATACACCGGATCTTCCAAAGATCTTATTCTGATCGACATTAATGGAGAACACAACGGCTCTATTCTAATCAGACCGACCTTTCTCCTCCCTTAAATATACCCTAGGTTTATCGCCGACATTCCAAACAGAGAAAGCGCGAGAATAAGTTAGCGACAGAGAACGAGAGAGCGATAGAGAGCCAGAGTGAGAGCTTGATTTAGAGAGAGAGAGAGCTCGACAATTTCCGAGAGGTAGCGAGAGAGCAGCGACAAAGGCTTTTCTCGCCAACAATTTCAAGAGAGAGAGAAAGAGGTAGCGATAGAGAGCGAGCGAGAGAGTGAGAGCTCGACAATTTCCGGGAGGTAGTGAGAGAGCTGCGACAGAGGCTTCTCGCCGACAATTTCAAGAGAGAGAGAGAGAGAGAGAGCGAGCGAGAGAGTGAGAGCCTGATTTAGAGAGAGAGCTCGACAATTTCCGGGAGGTACCGAGAGATTAGCGACAGAGGCTTCTCGCCGACATTAAAATTACTTAAGTCTCTTTCATTTGCAGCAATAAAAATTACTTCAGTCTCTTTCTTTTTATTATGTGAAGATTTTCCTCTTTTTGTTTTTACCAGTACTAATCTGTTTAATTATTTCTAGGTATCTGCAGACACTGTTGGCAAGAAATTTAATTCTCTGGTTCTGAAATCAAAGATAATTACAAAGTATAGCACACTGATTATCTTTATTTATGATGTTGGTTCTTGAGGACCGTCAACTGAGCTTCAAATGGTCTTTTTTTTTTTTTTTGCAATTTTTTATTTCTTATCTGTTTGGTTTTCTTGGTCTCACTTTTGAACTGCATCAAGTCCTCGACACCAACATTAAAATTTCTTGCTTATATTGAACAGATTAATGTGTCAGTAATCATTGTTTTCTGTTATTTTTTTTGTTAGGATGCCACATTGTCACCAATATGAAAAGCCTTCCGGACTGTGATCTTGAATGTGAAGGTTAATTTTTAAACTTATATTTTGGAGTATCATGTGTAGATTTTCATTCACGTTAATCAAATTATTTTATTACTAATTGAGATTTAGTTCAGATATATATGGGATTAGAATTTCTAATTGTGCCAGGGTAATATTTTTCCCACTTTTGGCTAAAGAAATAAATATATACCTTGGAATAGTGGCAAAAGTTTCCAGGTTTAATGGGGTATGATTTTCCTTGTTGATTAAGGCTAAAAGACTAACTTTTTCATGATGCATCAATTAATTACAGAGCCAACTGACAGTATCGGGCTTGATTTGGAGAGATACTCCGGACACAAACTCTCTAAAGAGGTCACCATAACCATACCAGTTTCTCCCGGTACAAAGTCTTCATTTGTCTCCTGTGACATTAAGAGAAATCACCTCAAATTAGGCCTTAAGCGTCAACGTTCTGTTCTTGAAATCCTTCTATTCTCGAGGTAAGTACTGTGGAAGTTATATGATGTGTATTTTCTATGGTTGTTTACCATTATTTAATTGTTTTTTAGATTTCTTCTAGGGAGAGCTTTATAACACAGTAAAAGTTGACTATTATTTTTGGAGCATGTATGTGAATGTAATTGAGCAATTTCTCTCCTTGGTTTCTAACATTATAAATTGGTTTTAATATATTGTGATTTGTTTTCCTATTTTTGCAGAGGATGGCGAGTCAATTTGACGAACCATAATCATATGGAGTGGTGCAGAGCTGTGGTAAAAGCATAGAAGGCAAAATCGGCCGTTCCGGAGCGGAATCGGCCGTTCCGGAGCGGGATCGGACGGTGCCGATCCGATTCCAGACCGATTTACGCGGACAGTGCAAATTTCGGTCAATTTCGGCCGTTTCGGCCATATTTCGGCCAGTTTCAGTCAAATTTCGGACCGTTCCGGCCCGTTCCAGTCAAATTCCTGCCGAAACGCAAATATAAACAAGTTGAAAAATTTTTGCGGCAGCTGGGATTCGATCTCTAGATCATTGGAATGGAGTCCAAGCAAGTTACCACCACACCATCCAAGTGTTTTTGATTTATACCATAACTCATTTGTATATATATAACACTTATATCATAGATTGATACAAATCAAAAGTCCGATTTTCCGATCCGATTCGGCCGATCCCGACCGATTTTTCCGATCCGGATCGGGATCGGTTGGGGCCGATCCCGATTCCGATTCCGATTTTTCCTTCTATGGGTAAAAGGTGAACCAGAAGTAGATACCCAAAAGGTCGAACCAGAGAACATCAAGCTGGCTGATTTGGATCACGAGACCCGTCAAATTGTGGAGAAAATGATGGTAAGACCCCGTATATTATTATCAGAGCGCAAGGTTGTTAGTATTTTATTACAAATGAGATACTATGTCTAACATATCAATGGCAAATAGTTTCTGATTCTTTTGCTTCTTTGATCAGTTGGATCAGTGTCACAAGCAAATAGGGGCTCCCTACAAGTGACAAGATGCACAAGCAAGAACTCCTCAAGAAATTTATAGCCAGGTAAGAGAATTGTACTATTAATTTTAGCTCGGATTATTATGCCCATTGACATCTATAGCGATAAGTTATATATACTAATCATATAGTGCATTTGATTCAACAACAACTGAAGTAATGTTTGCAGATTTAGGTCACGTCTCTGTCAGATCAAGAACTCAAGAAATTTATAACGATAAGTTATACTGATCTAATGGTGCATTTGATTGAACAACAATTGAAGCAATGTTTGCAGAATTTTCTGTCAAATCAAATCTGGTTTTATTCTTTTTACCCACCCTGGTACCCCTCTAGATTTTGATTTCAGTACTGTATATGTATGATAAAATAGTGGTTTATTTTTCATCTGTTTTTTCTGCACATTGCTTTAGCTGGAGTAAATTTAGAGTTTTACCTTTCTTGCATAACCAACCTAGAACATTGCCACCGATGACAACATTAGGCTCACATCATTTAAAAACCATCCAATGCAGAATATTCACTATCTCTATTGGAGAAAGGAGTCTTAGACTGCAAAGCTGACAAGCACAATTTCAATGCATTATTTTCGAAGGTAACTTCAACTTTGTGGCAACACTCATTCTTAAATCTCTACAAGTACTGACTTTGGTTTAATTCAATAGTTGAGGCTTGTGTTTATTACCACCCATTTTATGTAATACATACGGCAAGTACTCTGGTGCATCATTTAGCTAGGTTCTAGTCATTTCTGTATTGTCTTCTTATGGAACTAAATTCTCTTAATATGCATAAATAATTTAGAAATAATTTTTTTTTGTTGTATTTAATTTTAAGGGATGTTGCGGCATTTCGAAGAAAGCTGAGGAATTGTTTGAAGGCAGAAGGAGTAAGAAGTCCAAGACAGCAAAGCTGACAAGCACAACTTGATGGCATTATTTTTGAAGGTAACTAAACTGCAGATCACATTGGTTTGATTCAGGTATAGTCCTTGCCAGATTTTATGTGAGGTATGTTTCATTTTTTTTTTTTACCTTTTCTCTATTGCATTAGATAGCTGAGGAAATGCTGGCTTGTTTGCTGCTTCCCATTAGATGTGGCAGTTTTGTTTACCTTTTTCTCTGCTTTGGCTGGTTTTGTGGTTTGGCCTGACCAGTTGTCTAGTCAGCCTATGCTCGAAGCTGCTTAATGAGATTGATATTTGTTAGTTACCTTGGTCCTGGTCAAGTCAGCTTCTTCTATTTCCTTTTTGTTAATAGTTTATAGCAGAGCCATTATGGTTTCTTAAACAGATCATTATGGTATTTCAAGATGTACTAGGTTTGGGCGTGTACCCTCAATATATATAGTTTTCAACTCCTTAATTTAGCTTAAATTTTGTGATTGTGGTGATCGTTATGGTAACCTACTTGGTAATTCATCTTAATTGACGTTTAATATAATCTGAAAATGTACAATCTAATAAATGGTTAAAATGTTGGATGGTCAATTACATGTGCCTTACATGCTGGTACTTGGCGTTTCTGACGTGCTTTTTATCCGTGTTAAAACTAAGTCACTAGTGGACCTTTTTGGTTCGAGTCATTTCTATTTATCTTCCGATGGAACTAATTCTCTTAAGACTTGTAATTCAGAAATAAAATTCTGTAGTGCTTAACATTAAAGGATGTTGTTTTAGGGTGCATTTCGAAGTAAGCCGAGGCTTGTACTGATGAGGGCTGAGGAAGCCAACCTACAGATTGACTATTCGAGTTTTCTAAATAGTTCAAGAAAGGAGTAATAAGGAAGTCTCATACTGCAAAGCTGACAAGCAGAATTTGAATGCATTTTTTTTTGAAGGTAACTTCAGCTTTATTGGTTGGATTCAGGTAATCTCCTTACCAGATTTTTTGTGAGGTTGGTATATTTCATTTTTTGCTTGTCCCCTTCTCTCTACTGGAATAGATAGCAGTTGAAGCTCAAAAAATGCATGGCTTATTTACTTCCCCTTACTTGTGGCAGTTTCGTTTACCTGACTGGTAGAAGTCAACCAAACCTGACTTGGCCGTTACTTGTTAGAGCCGATAGGTTTTTGTTATAATTTTTTTTAAGTGGTCAGATCTCAATTCACTGGATGGCATCAATAGAGAGCGAGAGCCTCATTTAGAGAGAGCTCAACAATTTCCGGGAGGTAACGAGAGCCACAACAGAGGCTTCTCGCCGACAATTTCAAGAGAGAGCGAGCGAGGGTGTGAGAGTCTGATTTAGAGAGAGAGCTTGACATTTTTCAAGAGGTAGCGAGAGAGCAGCGACAGAGGCTTCTCGCCGACATTAAAATTACTTAAGTCTCTTTCTTTTGCAGCAATCATAATTACTTCAGTCTCTTTCTTTTTCTTTTTATTGTGTGAAGTTTTCCCTCCTTTTGTTTTTACCAGTACTAATCTGTTTAATTATTGCTAGGTATCTGCAGACACTGTTGGCCAAGAAATTGAATTCTAGGGTTCTGAAATCAAAGATAATTACAAGGTATAGCACACTTATTATCTTTATTTATGATGTTGGTTATTGAGAATCGTCAACTGAGCTTCAAATGGTCCTTTTTTTGGCATTTTTTTTTGTTTCTTATCTGTTTGGTTTTCTTGGTCTCACTTATGAACTGCATCAAGTCCTCGACACCAATATTAAAATTTCTTGCTTGTATTGAACATATTAATGTTCCAGTAATACAAATTTCTTGCTTGTATTGAACAGATTAATGTTCCAGTAATCATTGTATTGAACAGATTAATGCTTTTTACCAGTGTTAAAACTAAGTCACTGGTGCATCTGTTTGGTTCTAGTCATTTCTATTTATTTTCCGATGGAACAAATTCTCTTAAGACCTGTAATTTAGAAATAATATTCAGTTGTGGATAACTTTAAAGGATGTTGGTGTAGGGTGCATTTCGAAGTAAACCGGAGCTTGTAGAGATCACGGCTGAGGAAGCCAACCTGCAGATTGACCATTTTGAGTTTTCTAAGTAGTTCAAGAAAGGAGTAAGGTGTCTCAGACTGCAAAGGTGACAAGCACAAATTCAGTGCATTTTTTTTAAGGTAACTTCAGATCTGTTAGTTGTATTCAGGTAATCTCCTTCCCAAATTTTATGTGAGGTTGGTATATTTCAGTTTTTGCATGCCCCCCCACTCTCTATTGGACTAGATAGCAGCTGAAGCTCAAAAAATGTGTCTTAGTTACTTCCCCTTGTGGCAGTTTCGTTTACCTCACTGTTAGAAGTCAACGAAACTTGACGTGCCCATTACTTGTTAGAGCTGATAGGTTTTTGTTATAATTTTTTTTTTAATGGTCAGATCTCAACTCACTGGATGCCTTCAATGGATTCTCTTTTGTACTGTAGCAATTACTTCTTTATCAATGATTACGGTTTTTAACTCTTGGTAAGCACCGACTTTTGAGATTTATTTTTGTTTGTGTAGATGAAGCTCACGTTGAATTGGGTTGCTTTCTTGAAAAGGCGCATCGAACAACCTTACCTTACCTTGACCTTTTGCTTGGTCCTGTGACGAGGCTGATGGATGTTCTTATGAAAATCGGTCATATATTGTGAGATAAGTTTCCTTCAAAATATATCTTTTTTTGTAGCAGCAATCATTCTTAAATCTCTCTGTGTACCATCAATATATATAGTTGTCAACTGCTTAATTTACCTTAAATCTTGTGATTTGTGGTGATCAGTATGGTAACCTACTTGTAGTTCACCTTAATTGCTAGAACTGCCAAGGGCGACGTTTAATATACTCTGAAAATGTACAATCTAATAAATGGTTAAAATTTTGAAGGTCAATTATATGTGCCTTACATGCTGGTACTTGGCATTCCTGACAAGCTTTTTACCAGTGTTAAACCTAAGTCACTGGTGCATCAGTTTGGATCTAGTCATTTCTATTTATCTTCAGATGGAACAAATTCTCTTAAGACCTGTAATTTAGAAATAAAATTCTGTTGTGCTTCACTTTAAAAGATGTTGGTGTACGGTGCATTTCGAAGTAAGCCGGAGCTTGTACAGATGACGGCTGAGGAAGCCAAGCCAACCTGCAGATTGACCATTCGGGTTTCTAAATAATAGTTCAAGAAAGGAGTAAGGAGTTTCAGACTGGAAAGGTGACAAGGACAATTTCAGTGCATTTTTTTCGAAGGTAACTTCAGATCTGTTAGTTGTATTCAGGTAATCTCCTTACCAAATTTTATGTGCGGTTGGTATATTTCAGTTTTTGCATGCCCCCCTCTCTCTATTGGACTAGATAGCAGCTGAAGCTCAAAAAATGTTTGTCTTAGTTACTTCCCCTTGTGGCAGTTTCGTTTACCTCCCTGTTAGAAGTCAACGAAACTTGACGTGCCCGTTACTTGTTAGAGCTGATAGGTTTTTGTTATAATTTTTATTTTAATGGTCAGATCTCAACTCACTGGATGCCTTCAATGAATTCTCTTTTATACTGTAGCAATTCCTTCTTTATCAATGATTACGATTTTTACTCTTGGTAAGCACCGACTTTTGAGTTTTATTTTGTTTGTGTAGATGAAGGTTTCCTTGAAATGGGTTGCTTTCCTGAAAAGGTGCATCCAACAACCTTACCTTCCTTGAGGTTTTGTTTGCTCCTATGACGAGGCTGATGGATGTTCTTATCAAAATCGGTGATATATTGTGAGATAAGTTTCCTTCAAATATATATTTTTTTTGTAGCAACAATCATTCTTAAATCTCTCTCTGTACCCTCAATATATGTAGTTATCAACTGCTTAATTAAACTTAAATCTAGGGATTGTGGTCATCAGTATGGTAACTTACTTGTAGTTCACATTAAATGCTAGAACTGTCAAGGGTGACGTTTAATATATTCTGAAAATTTACAATCTAATAAATGGTTAAAATTTTGAAGGTCAATTACATGTGCCTTACATGCTGGTACTTGGCATTCCTGATATGCTTTTTACCAGTGTTAAAACTAAGTAACTGGTGCATCTGTTTGGTTCTAGTCATTTCTATTTATCTTCCGATGGAATTAATTCTCTTAAGAGTGTAATTTAGAAATAAAATTCTGTTGTGCTTAACTTTAAAGGATGTTGGTGTAGGGTGCATTTCGAAATAAGCCGGAGCTTGTACAGATGACGGCTGAGGAAGCCAACCTGTAGATTGACCATTTTGGTTTTCTAAATAGTTCAAGAAAGGAGTAAGGTGTCTCAGACTGCAAAGGTGACAAGCACAATTTGAGTGTATTTTTTTCGAAGGTAACTTCAGATCTGTTAGTTGTATTCAGGTAATCTGCTTGCCAAATTTTATGTGAGGTTGGTATATTTCATTTTTTGCATGTCCCCCTCTCTGTTGGACTAGATAACAGCTGTAGCTCAAAGAATGTTTGGCTTACTTACTTCCCCTTGTGGCAGTTTTGTTTACCTCTTTGTTAGAAGTCAACCAAACTTGACTTGCCAGTTACCTGTTAGAGCCGAAAGGTTTTTGTTATTTTTTTTTTTAAGTGGTCAGATGTCAACTCACTGCATGCCTTGTATGGATTCTTTTGTACTGTAGCAATTCCTTCTTTATCAATGATTATGGTTTTTACTCTTGGTATGTACCGACTTTTGAGTTTTATTTTTGTTTTTGTAGATGATGCTTTCCTTGAAGTGGGTTGCTTTCCTGAAAAGGCTCGCATACAACAACCTTACCTTGCGGTTTCGCTTGGTCCTGTGACGAGGCTGATGGATGTTCTTATCAAAATCGGTCATATATTGTGAGATAAGTTTCCTTCAAATATATCTTTTTCTGTAGCAGCAATCATTCTTAAATCTCTGTCTACCCTCAATATATATAGTTGTCAACAGCTTAATTTAGCTTAAATCTCGTGATTGTGGTCATGAGTATGGTAACCTACTTGTAGTTCACCTTAATTCCTATAACTGCCAAGTGACGTTTAATATATTCTGAAAATTTTCAATCTAATAAATGGTTAAAATTTTGAAGTTCAATTACATGTGCCTTACACTTGGCATTCCTGACATGCTTTTTACCAATGTTAAAACTAAGTCACTGGTGCATCTGTTTGGTTCTAGTCATTTCTTTTTATCTTCCGATGGAACTAATTCTCTTAAGAGTGTAATTTAGAAATAATATTCAGTTGTGCTTAACTTTAAAGGATGTTGGTGTAGGGTGCATTTCGAAGTAAGCCGGAGCTTGTACAGATGATGGCTGAGGAAGCCAACCTGCAGATTGACCATTTGGGTTTTCTAAATAGTTCAAGAAAGGAGGCGTGTCAGAAAATGCCAAGGGTGACGTTTAATATATTCTGAAAATTTCCAATCTAATAAATGGTTAAATTTTGAAGGTCAATTACATGTGCCTTACATGCTGGTACTTGGCATTCCTGACAAGCTTTTTACCAGTGTTAAACCAAAGTCACTGGTGCATCTGTTTGGTTCGAGTCATTTCTATTTATCTTCCGATGGAAGTAATTCTCTTAAGAGTGTAATTTAGAAATAAAATTCTGTTGTGTTTAAATTTAAAGGATGTTGGTGTAGGGTGCATTTCGAAGTAAGCCGGAGCTTGTACAGATGATGGCTGAGGAAGCCAACCTGCAGATTGACCATTTGGGTTTTCTAAATAGTTCAAGAATGGAGGCGTGTCAGACTGCAAAGGTGACAAGCACAATTTCAGTGCACTTTTTTCGAAGGTAACTTCAGATCTGTTAGTTGTATTCAGGTAATCTCCTTACCAAATTTTATGTGATGTTGGTATATTTCATTTTTTGCATGTCCCCCTCTCTGTTGGACTAGATAACAGCTGAAGCTGAAAAAATGTTTGGCTTAGTTACTTCCCCTTACTTGTGGCAGTTTGTTTACCTCACTGTTAGAAAGCAACCAAACTTGACGTGCCCGTTACTTGTTAGAGCCGATAGGTTTTTGTTATATTTTTTTTAATTGGTCAGATCTCAACTCACTGGATGCCTTGTATGGATTCTTTTGTACTGTAGCAATTCCTTCTTTGTCAATGCTTATGGTTTTTACTCCTGGTATGTACCGACTTTTGAGTTTTTGTTTTGTTTTTGTTGACGATGCTTTCCTTGAAGTGGGTTGCTCTCCTGAAAAGGCTCGCATCCAACAACCTTACCTTGCGGTTTCGCTTGGTCCTGTGAGGAGGCTGATGGATGTTCTTATCAAAATCGGTCATATATTGTGTGATAAGTTTCCTTCAAATATATCTTTTTCTGTAGCAGCAATCATTCTTAAATCTCTGTCTACCCTCAATATATATAGTTGTCAACTGCTTAATTTAGCTTAAATCTAGTGATTGTGGTCATGAGTATGGTAACCGACTTGTAGTTCACCTTATTTCCTAGAACTGCCAAGGGTGACGTTTAATATATTCTGAAAATTTACAATCTAATAAATGGTTAAAATTTTGAAGTTCAATTACATGTGCCTTACACTTGGCATTCCTGACTTGCTTTTTACCAATGTTAAAACTAAGTCACTGGTGCATCTGTTTGGTTCTAGTCATTTCTTTTTATCTTCCGATGGAAGTAATTCTCTCAAGTGTGTAATTTAGAAATAAAATTCTGTTGTACTTAAATTTAAAGGATGTTGGTGTAGGGTGGATTTCGATGTAAGCCGGAGCTTGTACAGATGATGGACTGAGGAAGGCAACCTGCAGATTGACCATTTGGGTTTTCTAAGTGGATTCTTTTGTACTGTAGCAATTCCTTCTTTGTCAATGCTTATGGTTTTTACTCGACTTTTGAGTTTTATTTTTGTTTTTGTTGACAATGCTTTCCTTGAAGTGGGTTGCTTTCCTGAAAAGGCTCGCATACAACAACCTTACCTTGTGATTTCGCTTGTTCCTGTGTCGAGGCTGATGGATGTTCTTATCAAAATCGGTCATATATTCTGAGATAAGTTTCCATGAAATATATCTTTTTCTGTAGCAGCAATCATTCTGAAATATCTGTCTACCCTCAATATATATAGTTGTCAACTGCTTAATTTAGGTTAAATCTAGTGATTGTGGTGATCAGTATGGTAACCCACTTGTAGTTCACCTTAATTGCTAGAACTGCCAAGGGTGACGTTTAATGTATTCTGAAAATGTACCATCTAATAAATGGTTAAAATTTTGAAGGTCAATTACATGTGCCTTACACTTGGCATTCCTGACATGCTTTTTACCAATGTTAAAATAAGTCACTGGTGCATCTGTTTGGTTCTAGTCATTTCTTTTTATCTTCCGATGGAACTAATTCTCTTAAGACTGTAATTTAGAAATAATATTCAGTTGTGGATAACTTTAAAGGATGTTGGTGTAGGGTGCATTTCGAAGTAAACCGGAGCTTGTAGAGATCACGGCTGAGGAAGCCAACCTGCAGATTGACCATTTTGAGTTTTCTAAATAGTTCAAGAAAGGAGTAAGGTGTCTCAGACTGCAAAGGTGACAAGCACAATTTCTGTGCATTTTTTTCGATTTAACTTCAGACCTGTTAGTTGTATACAGGTAATCTCCGTACCAAATTGTATGTGATCTTGGTATATTTCATTTTTTGCATGACCCCCTCTCTGTTGGACTAGATAACAGCTGAAGCTGAAAAAATGTTTGGCTTAGTTACTTCCCCTTACTTGTGGCAGTTTCGTTTGCCTCACAGTTAGAAATCAACCAAACTTGACGTGCCCGTTACTTGTCAGAGCCGATAGGTTTTTGTTATATTTTTTTTAATTGGTCAGATCTCAACTCACTGGGTGCCTTGTATGGATTCTTTTGTACTGTAGCAATTCCTTCTTTGTCAATGCTTATGGTTTTTACTCCTGGTATGTACCGGCTTTCCGTTTTATTTTTGTTTTTGTAGATGATGCTTTCCTTGAAGTGGGTTGCTTTCCTGAAAAGGCTCGCATCCAACAACCGTACCTTGCGGTTTTGCTTGGTTCTGTGACGAGGCTGATGGATGTTCTTCTCAAAATCGGTCATATATTCTGAGATAAGTTTCCATGAAATATATCTTTTTCGGTAGCAGCAGTCATTATTAAATCTCTGTCTACCCTCAATATATGTAGTTGTCAACTGCTTAATTTAGCTTAAATATAGTGATTGTGGTGATCAGTATGGTAACCGACTTGGAGTTCACCGTAATTGCTAGAACTGCCAAGGGTGGCGTTTAATATATTCTGAAAATTTACCATCTAATAAATGGTTAAAATTTTGAAGGTCAATTACATGTGTGCCTTACACTTGGCATTCCTGACAAGCTTTTTACCAATGTTAAAAATAAGTCACTGGTGTATCTGTTTGGTTCTAGTCATTTCTATTTATCTTCCGATGGAACTAATTCTCTTAAGAGTGTAATTTAGAAATAAAACTCTGTTGTGCGAAACTTTAAAGGATGTTGGTGTAGGGTGCATTTCGAAGTAAACCGGAGCTTGTAGAGATCACGGCTGAGGAAGCCAACCTGCAGATTGACCATTTTGAGTTTTCTAAATAGTTCAAGAAAGGAGTAAGGTGTCTCAGACTGCAAAAGGTGACAAGCACAATTTCAGTGCATTTTTTTCGAAGGTAACTTCAGATCTGTTAGTTGTATTCAGGTAATCTCCTTACCAAATTTTATGTGATGTTGGTATATTTCATTTTTTGCATGTCCCCCTCTCTGTTGGACTAGATAACAGCTGAAGCTCAAAAATTGTTTGGCTTAGTTACTTCCCCTTACTTGTGGCAGTTTCGTTTACCTTACTGTGACAAATCAACTAAACTTGACGTGCCCGTTACTTGTTAGAGCCGATAGGTTTTTGTTATATTTTTTTTAAATGGTCAGATCTCAACTCACTGGATGCCTTGTATGGATTCTTTTGTACTGTAGCAATTCCTTCTTTGTCAATGCTTATGGTTTTTACTCCAGGTATGTACCGACTTTTGAGTTTATTTTTGGTTTTGTAGAGGATGCTTTCCTTGAAGTGGGTTGCTTTCGTGAAAAGGCTCACATACAACAACCTCACCTGGCGGTTTTGCTTGTTCCTGTGACGAGGCTGATGGATGTTCTTATCAAAATCGGTCATATATTATGGGATAAGTTTACTTCAAATTTATCTTTTTCTGTAGCAGCAATCATTCTTAAATTTCTGTCTACCCTCAATATATATAGTTGTCAACTGCTTAATTTAGCTTAAATCTAGTTATTGCGATTATCAGTATGGTAACCGACTTGTAGTTCACCTTAATTTGTCGAACTGCCAAGGGTGACGTTTAATATATTCTGAAAATTTAGCATCTAATAAATGGTTAAAATTTTGAAGGTCAATTACATGTGCCTTACACTTGGCATTCCTGACAAGCTTTTTACCAATGTTAAAAATAAGTCACTGGTGCATCTGTTTGGTTCTAGTCATTTCTATTTATCTTCCGATGGAACTAATTCTCTTAAGAGTGTAATTTAGAAATAAAACTCTGTTGTGCTAAACTTTAAAGGATGTTGGTGTAGGGTGCATTTCGAAGTAAGCCGGAGCTTGTACAGATGACGGCTGAGGAAGCCAACCTGCACATTGACCATTTGGGTTTTCTAAATAGTTCAAGAAAGTAATAAGCTCTCAGACTGCAAAGGTGACAAGCACAAGTTCAGTGCATTTTTTTCGAAGGTAACTTCAGATCTGTTAGTTGTATACAGGTAATCTCCTTACCAAATTTTATGTGATGTTGGTATATTTCATTTTTTGCATGTCCCCGTCTCTGTTAGACTAGATAACAGCTGGAGCTCAAAAAATGTTTGGCTTAGTTACTTCCCCTTACTTGTGGCAGTTTCGTTTACCTCACTGTTAGAAATCAACCAAACTTTACGTGCCCGTTACTTGTTAGAGCCGATAGGTTTTTGATATATTTTTTTTAATTGGTCAGATCTCAACTCACTGGATGCCTTGTATGAATTCTTTTGTACTGTAGCAATTCCTTCTTTGTCAATGCTTATGGTTTTTACTCGTGGTATGTACCGACTTTTGCGTTTTATTTTTGTTTTTTGTAGATGATGCTTTCCTTAAAGTGGTTTGCTTTCCTGAAAAGGCTCGCATCCAACAAGCTTACCTTGCGGTTTCGCTTGGTCCTGGGACGAGGCTGCTGGATGATCTTGTCAAAATCGGTCATATATTGTGAGATAAGTTTCCTTCAAAATCTATCTTTTTTTGTAGCAACAATCATTGTTAAATCTCTCAGTGTAACCTCAATATATATAGTTGTCAACTGCTTAATTTAGCTTAAATCTCGTGATTGTGGTGATCAGTATGGTAACCGACTTGTCTTCACCTTAATTGCTAGAACTACCAAGGGTGACGGTTAATATATTCTGAAAATTTACAATCTAATAAATGGTTAAAATTTTGAAGGTCAATTACATGTGCCTTACACTTGGCATTCCTGAAATGCTTTTTACCAATGTTAAAACTAAGTCACTGGTGCATCTGTTTGGTTCTAGTCATTTCTTTTGATCTTCCGATGGAACTAATTCTCTTAAGAGTGTAATTTAGAATTAAAATTCTGTTGTGCTTAAATTTAAAGGATGTTGGTGTAGGGTGCATTTCGATGTAAGCCGGAGCTTGTACAGATGATGGGCTGAGGAAGGCCACCTGCAGATTGACCATTTGGGTTTTCTAAATAGTTGAAGAAAGGAGGAGGGTCAGACTGCAAAGGTGACAAGCACAATATCAGTGCATTTTTTTCGAAGGTAACTTCAGATCTGTTAGTTGTATTCAGGTAATCTCCTTACCAAATTTTATGTGATGTTGGTACATTTCATTTTTTGCATGTCCCCCTCTCTGTTGGACTAGATAACAGCTGAAGCTGAAAAAATGTGTGGCTTAGTTACTTCCCCTTACTTGTGGCAGTTTCGTTTACCTCACTGTTAGAAATCAACTAAACTTGACGTGCCCGTTACTTGTTAGAGCCGATAGGTTTTTGTTATATTTTTTTTGATTGGTCAGATCTCAACTCACTGGATGCCTTGTATGGATTCTTTTGTACTGTAGTAATTCCTTCTTTGTCAATGCTTATGGTTTTTACTCCAGGTATGTACCGACTTTTGAGTTTATTTTTGGTTTTGTAGAGGATGCTTTCCTTGAAGTGGGTTGCTTTCGTGAAAAGGCTCACATACAACAACCTCACCTGGCGGTTTTGCTTGTTCCTGTGACGAGGCTGATGGATGTTCTTATCAAAATCGGTCATATATTATGGGATAAGTTTACTTCAAATTTATCTTTTTCTGTAGCAGCAATCATTCTTAAATTTCTGTCTACCCTCAATATATATAGTTGTCAACTGCTTAATTTAGCTTAAATCTAGTGATTGTGATGATCAATATGGTCACCGACTTGTTGTTCACCTTAATTTGTAGAACTGCCAAGGGTGACGTTTAATATATTCTGAATATTTACCATCTAATAAATGGTTAAAATGTTGAAGGTCAATTACATGTGCCTTACACTTGGCATTCCTGACATGCTTTATACCAATGTTAAAACTAAGTCACTGGTGCATCTGTTTGGTTCTAGTCATTTCTTTTCATCTTCCGATGGAACTAATTCTCTTAACTGTGTAATTAAGAAATAAAATTCTGTTGTGGTTAAATTTAAAGGATGTTGGTATAGGGTGCATTTCGATGTAAGCCAGAGCTTGTACAGATGATGGGCTGAGGAAGGCAACCTGCAGATTGACCAATTGGGTTTTCTAAATAGTTCAAGAAAGGAGGAATGTCAGACTGCAAAGGTGACATGCACAATTTCAGTGCATTTTTTTCGAAGGTAACTTCAGATCTGTTAGTTGTATTCAGGTAATCTCCTTACCAAAATTTATGTGATGTTGGTATATTTCATTTTTTGCATGTCCCCGTGTCTGTTGGACTAGATAACAGCTGAAGCTCAAAAAATGTTTGGCATAGTTACTTCCCCTTACTTGTGGCAGTTTGGTTTACCTCACTGTTAGAAGTCAACAAAACTTGACGTGCCCGTTGCTTGTTAGAGCCGATAGGTTTTTTTTATAATTTTTTTTAAATGGTCAGATCTCAACTCACTGGATGCCTTCAATGGAATCTCTTTTGTACTGTAACAATTCCTTCTTTATCAATGATTACGGTTTTTACTCTTGGTAAGCACCGACTTTTGAGTTTTATTTTTGTTTGTGTAGATGAAGCTTTCCTTGAATTGGGTTGCTTTCATGGAAAGGGGCATCGAACAACCTTACCTTCCTTGAGGTTTTGCTTGGTCCTGTGACGAGGCTGATGGATGTTCTTATCAAAATCGGTCATATATTGTGACATAAGTTTCCTTCAAAATATATCTTTTTTTGTAGCAACAATCATTCTGAAATCTCTCTGTGTACCCTCAATATATATAGTTGTCAACTGCTTAATTTACCTTAAATCTAGTTATTTGTGGTGATCAGTGGGGTGACCTACTTGTAGTTCACCTTAATTGCTTCAACTGCCAAGGGTGACATTTAATATATGCTGAAAATTTACAATCTAATAAATGGTTAAAATTTTGAAGGTCAATTACATGTGCCTTACATGCTGATACTTGGCATTCCTGACATGCTTTTTACCAATGTTAAAACTAACTCACAGGTGCATCTGTTTGGGTCTAGTCATTTCTATTTATCTTCCGATGGAACTAATTCTCTTAAGAGTGTAATTTAGAAATAAAATTCTGTCGTGCTTAACTTTAAATGATGTTGGTTTATGGCGCATTTCGAAGTAAGCCGGAGCTTGTACAGATGACGGCTGAGGAAGCCAACCAGCAGATTGACCATTTGGTTTTCTAAATAGTTAAAGAAAGGAGTAAGTTGTGTCAGACTGCAAAGGTGACAAGCACAATTTCAGTGCATTTTTTTCGAAGGTAACTTCAGATTTGTTAGTTGTATTTCTTTTTTTGCATTTCCCCCTCTGTGTTGGACTAGATAACAGCTGAAGCTCAAAAAATGTTTGGCTTAGTTACTTCCCCTTGTGGCCATTTCGTTTACCTCACTGTTATAAATCAACCAAACTTGACGTGCCCGTTACTTGTTAGGGCCGAAAGGATTTTGTTATTATTTTGTTTAATTGGTGAGATCTCAACTCAGTGGATGCCTTCTATGGATTCTTTTGTACTGTAGCTATTCCTTCTTTATCAATGCTTATGGTTTTTACTCTTGGTATGTACCGATTTTTGAGTTTTATTTTTGTTTTTGTAGATGATGCTTTCCTTGAAGTGGGTTGCTTTCCTGAAAGGGCTCGCATCCAACAAGCTTACCTTGCGGTTTCGCTTGTTCCTGTGACGAGGCTGATGGATGTTCTTATCAAAATCGGTCATATATTGTGAGATAAGTTTCCTTCAAATATATATTTTTCTGTTGCAGCAATCATTCTTAAATCCCTGTCTACCCTCAATATATATAGTTGTCAACTGCTTAATTTAGCTTAAATCTAGTGATTGTGATGATCAGTATGGTAACCGACTTGGTTCACCTTAATTGCTAGAACTGCCATGGGTGACGTTTAATATATTCTGAAAATTTACCATCTAATAAATGGTTAAAATTTTGAATGTCAATTACATGTGCCTTACACTTGGCATTCCTGACATGCTTTTTACCAATGTTAATGCTAAGTCACTGGTGCATCTGTTTGGTTCTAGTCAGTTCTATTTATCTTCCGATGGAACTAATTCTCTTAAGAGTGTAATTTAGAAATAAAATTCTGTTGGCTTAACTTTAAAGAATGTTGGTTTACGGCGCATTTCGATGTAAGCCGGAGCTTGTACAGATGACGGCTGAGGAAGCCAACCTGCAGATTGACCATTTGGGTTTACTGAATAGTTCAAGAAAGGAGTAAGGTGTCTCGGACTGCAAAGGTGACAAGTACAATTTCAGTGTATTTTTTTCGATGGTAACTTCAGATCTGTTAGTTGTATTCAGGTAATCTCCTTACCAAAATTTATGTGAGGTTTGTATATGTTGTTTTTTGCATTTCCTCCTCTCTGTTGGACTAGATAACAGCTGAAGCTCAAAAAATGTTTGTCTTAGTTACTTCCCCTTACTTGTGGCAATTTCGTTTACCTCACTGTTAGAAGTCGACCAAACTTGACTTGCGCGTTACCTGTTAGAGCCGAATGGTTTTTGTTATTATTTTTTTTAATTGGTCAGTTCTCAACTCAATGGATGCCTTGTATGGATTCTTTTGTACTGTAGGAATTCCTTCTTTATCAATGATTATGGTTTTTACTCTTGGTATGTACAGACTTTTAAGTTTTATTTTTGTTTTCGTACATGATGCTTTCCTAGTACTGGGTTGCTTTCCTGAAAAGGCTTGCATCAATCAACCTGACGTTGCGGTTTCGCTTGGTCCTGTGACGTGGGTGATGGATGTTCTTATCAAAATCGGTCATATATTGGGAGATAAGTTTCCTTCAAATATATCTTTTTTTGTAGCAGCAATCATTCTTAAATCTTTGTGTACCCTCAATATATATAGTTGTCAACTGTTAGAGCCGAATGGTTTTTGTTATTATTTTTTTTATTGGTTAGATCTCAACTCAATGGATGCCTTGTATGGATTCTTTTGTACTGTAGGAATTCCTTCTTTATCAATGATTATTGTTTTTACTCTTGGTATGTACAGACTTTTAAGTTTTATTTTTGTTTTCGTACATGATGCTTTCCTAGTACTGGGTTGCTTTCCTGAAAAGGCTCGCATCAATCAACCTTACGTTGCGGTTTCGCTTGGTCCTGTGATGTGGGTGATGGATGTTCTTATCAAAATCGGTCATATATTGTGAGATAAGTTTCCTTCAAATATATCTTTTTTTGTAGCAGCAATCATTCTTAAATCTTTGTGTACCCTCAATATATATAGTTGTCAACTGCTTAATTTACCTTAAATCTAGTGATTTGTGGTGATCAGTATGGTGACCGACTTGTAGTTCACCTTAATTGCTAGAACTGCCATGGGCGACATTTAATATATTCTGAAAATGTACAATCTAATAAATGGTTAAAATTTTGAAGGTCAATTATATGTGCCTTACATGCTGGTACTTGGCATTCCTGACAAGCTTTTTACCAGTGTTAAACCTAAGTCACTGGTGCATCAGTTTGGATCTAGTCATTTCTATTTATCTTCCGATGGAACAAATTCTCTTAAGACCTGTAATTTAGAAATAAAATTCTGTTGTGCTTAACTTTAAAGGATGTTGGTGTACGGTGCATTTCGAAGTAAGCCGGAGCTTGTACAGATGACGGCTGAGGATGCCAAGCCAACCTGCAGATTGACTATTCGGGTTTCTAAATAGTTCAAGAAAGGAGTAAGGAGTTTCAGACTGCAAAGGTGACAAGGACAATTTCAGTGCATTTTTTTCGAAGGTAACTTCAGATCTGTTAGTTGTATTCAGGTAATCTCCTTACCAAATTTTATGTGAGCTTGTAATCTCTGTTGGACTAGATAACAGCTGTAGCTGAAAGAATGTTTGACTTACTTGTATGGATTCTTTGTACTGTATGCCTTGTATGGATTCTTTTGTACTGTAGGAATTCCTTATTTATCAATGATTATGGTTTTTACTCTTCGTATGTACCGACTTTTAAGTTTTATTTTTTGTTTTTGTAGATGTTGCTTACCTGAAAAGGCTCGCATCCAAGAAGCTTACCTTCCGGTTTCGCTTGGTCCTGTGACGAGGCTGATGGATGTTCTTATCAAAATCGGTCATATATTGTGAGATAAGTTTCCTTCAAATATATCTTTTTCTGTAGCAGCAATCATTCTTAAATCTCTATCTATCCTCAATATATATAGTTGTCAACTGCTTAATTTAGCTTAAATCTAGTGATTGTGGTGATCAGTATGGTAAACGACTTGTAGTTCACCTTAATTGCTAGAACTGCCAAGGGTGATGTTTAATATATTCTGAAAATTTACCATCTAATAAATGGTTAAAATTTTGAAGGTCAATTACGTGTGCCTTACACTTGGCATTCCTGACATGCTTTTTACCAATGTTAAAACTAAGTCACTGGTGCATCTGTTTGGTTCTAATCATTTCTATTTATCTTCCGATGGAACTAATTCTCTTAAGAGTGTAATTTAGAAATAAAATTTTGTGGTGCTTAAATTTAAGGGATGTTGGTGTAGGGTGCATTTCGAAGAAAGCCGGAGCTTGTACAGATGGTGGGCTGAGGAAGGCAACCTGCAGATTGACCATTTGGGTTTTCTAAATAGTTCAAGAAAGGAGGATTGTCTGACTGCAAAGGTGACAAGCACAATTTCAGTGCTTTTTTTTCGAAGGTAACTTCAGATCTGTTAGTTGTATTCAGGTAATCTCCTTACCAAATTTTATGTGATGTTGGTATATTTCATTTTTTGCATGTCCCCCTCTCTGTTGGACTAGATAACAGCTGATGCTCAAAAAATGTTTGGCTTAGTTACTTCCCCTTACTTGTGGCAGTTTCGTTTACCTCACTGTTAGAAATCAACCAAACTTGACGTGCCCGTTACTTGTTAGGGCCGACTGGTTTTTGTTAGTTTTTTTTTAAATGGTCAGATCTCAACTCACTGGATGCCTTGTATGGATTCTTTTGTACTGTAGCAATTCCTTCTTTGTCAATGCTTATGGTTTTTACTCGTCGTATGTACCGACTTTTGAGTTTTATTTTTGTTTTTTGTAGATGATGCTTTCCTTGAAGTGGTTTGCTTTCCATAAAAGGTTCGCATCCAACAACCGTACCTTGCTGTTTTGCTTGGTTCTGTGACGAGGCTGATGGATGTTCTTCTCAAAATAGGTCATATATTGTGAGATAAGTTTCCTTCAAAATCTTTCTTTTTTTGTAGCAACAATCATTGTTAAATCTCTCTGTGTAACCTCAATATATATAGTTGTCAACTGCTTAATTTAGCTTAAATCTAGTGATTGTGATGATCAGTATGGTAACCGACTTGTAGTTCACCTTAATTGCTAGAACTGCCAAGGGTGACGTTTAATATATTCTGAAAATTTAATTACCATCTAATAAATGGTTAAAATTTTGAAGGTCAATTACATGTGCCTTACACTTGGCATTCCTGACATGCTTTTTACCAATGTTAAAACTAAGTCACTGGTGCATCTGTTTGGTTCTAGTCATTTCTTTTTATCTTCCGATGGAACTAATTCTCTTAGAAGTGTAATTTAGAAATAAAATTCTGTTGTGCTTAAATTTAAACGATGTTGGTGTAGGGTGCATTTCGATGAAGCCGGAGCTTGTACTAATGATGGGCTGTGGAAGGCAACCTGCAGATTGACCATTTGGGTTTTCTAAATAGTTCAAGAAATGAGGAGTGTCAGACTGCAAAGGTAACTTCAGATCTGTTAGTTGTATTCAGGTAATCTCCTTACCAAATTTTATGTGATGTTGGTATATTTCATTTTTTGCATGTCACCCTCTCTGTTGGACTAGATAACAGCTGAAGCTGAAAAAATGTCTGGCTTAGTTACTTCCCCTTTCTTGTGGCAGTTTCGTTTCCCTCACTGTTAGAAATCAACAAAACTTGACGTGCCCGGTACTTGTTAGAGCCGATAGGTTTTTGTTATATTTTTTTTAATTGGTCAGATCTCAACTCACTGGATGCCTTGTATGGATTCTTTTGTACTGTAGCAATTCCTTCTTTGTCAATGCTTATGGTTTTTACTCCTGGTATGTACCGACTTTTGAGTGTTTGTTTTGTTTTTGTTGACGATGCTTTCCTTGAAGTGGGTTGCTCTCCTGAAAAGGCTCGCATCCAACAACCTTACCTTGCGGTTTCGCTTGGTCCTGTGACGAGGCTGATGGATGTTCTTTTCAAAATTGGTCATATATTGTGAGATAAGTTTCCTTCAAATATATCTTTTTCTGTAGCAGCAATCATTCTTAAATCTCTGTCTACCCTCAATATATATAGTTGTCAACTGCTTAATTTAGCTTAAATCTTGTGATTGTGGGGATCCGTATGGTAACCGACTTGTAGTTCACCGTAATTGCTAGAACTGCCAAGGGTGACGTTTAATATATTCTGAAAATTTACCATCTAATAAATGGTTAAAATTTTGAAGGTCAATTACATGTGTGCCTTACACATGGCATTCCTGACAAGCTTTTTACCAACGTTAAAACTAAGTCACTGGTGCATCTGTTTGGTTCTAGTCATTTCTATTTATCTTCTGATGGAACTAATTCTCTTAAGAGTGTAATTTAGAAATAAAACTCAGTTGTGCTTAACTTTAAAGGATGTTGGTGTAGGGTGCATTTCGAAGTAAGCCGGAGCTTGTACAGATGACGGCTGAGGAAGCCAACCTGCAGATTGACCATTTGGGTTTTCTAAATAGTTCAAGAAAGTAGTAATGTCTCAGACTGCAAAGGTGACAAGCACAATTTCAGTGTATTTTTTTCGAAGGTAACTTGAGATCTGTTAGTTGTATTCTGGTAATCTGCTTGCCAAATTTTATGTGATCTTGGTATATTTCATGTTTTGGACTCGATAACAGCTGAAGCTTAAAAAATGTTTGGCTTTGTTACTTCCCCTTACTTGTGGCAGTTTCGTTTACCTCACAGTTAGAAATCAACCAAACTTGACGTGCCCGTTACTTGTTAGAGCCGATAGGTTTTTGTTATATTTTTTTTAATTGGTCAGATCTCAACTCACTGGATGCTTTGTATGGATTCTTTTGTACGGTAGCAATTCCTTCTTTGTCAATGCTTATAGTTTTTACTCCCGGTATGTACTGACTTTTGAGTTTTATTTTTGTTTTGTAGATGATGGTTTCCTTGAAGTGGGTTGCTTTCCTGAAAAGGATCGCTTACAACAACCTGACCTTGCGGTTTCGCTTGTTCCTGTGACGAGGCTGATGGATGTTCTTCTAAAAATCGGTCATATATTGTGAGATAAGTTTCCTTCAAATATATCTTTTTCGGTAGCAGCAATCATTCTTAAATTTCTGTCTACGCTCAATATATATAGTTGTCAACTGCTTAATTTAGCTTAAATCTTGTGATTGTGGTGATCATTATGGTAAATGACTTGTAGTTCACCTTAATTGCTAGAACTGCCAAGGGTGACGTTTAATATATTCTGAAAATTTACCATCTAATAAATGGTTAAAATTTTGAAGGTCAATTACATGTGCCTTACACTTGGCATTCCTGACATGCTTTTTACCAATGTTAAAACTGAGTCACTGGTGCATCTGTTTGGTTCTAGTCATTTCTTTTTATCTTCCGATGGAACTAATTCTCTTAAGAGTGTAATTTAGAAATAAAATTCTGTTGTGCTTAACTTTAAAGGATGTTGGTGTAGGGTGCATTTCGAAGTAAGCCGGAGCTTGTAGAGATGACGGCTGAGGAAGCCAACCTGCAGATTGACCATTTGGGTTTTCTAAATAGTTCAAGAAAGGAGTAAGGTGTCTCAGACTGCAAGGGTGACAAGCACAATTTCAGTGTATTTTTTTCGAAGGTAACTTCAGATCTGTTTGTTGTATTCAGGTAATCTCCTTACCAAATTTTATGTGATGTTGGTATATTTCATTTTTTGCATGTCCACCTCTCTGTTGGACTAGATAACTGCTGAAGCTCAAAAGATGTTTGGCTTAGTTACTTCCCCTTACTTGTGGCACTTTCGTTTACCTCACTGTTAGAAATCAACCAAACTTGACGTGCCCATTACTTGTTCGAGCCGATAGGTTTTTGTTATATTTTTTTTAATTGGTCAGATCTCAACTCACTGGATGCCTTTTATGGATTCTTTTGTATTGTAGCAATTCCTTCTTTGTCAATGCTTATGGTTTTTACTCTTGGTATGTACCGACTTTTGAGTTTTATTTTTGTTTTTGTAGACGATGCTTTCCTTGAAGTGGGTTGCTTTCCTTAAATGGCTCGCATCCAACAACCTTACCTTGCGGTTTCGCTTGGTCCTGTGACGAGGCTGATGGATGTTCTTATCAAAATCGGTCATATATTGTGAGATAAGTTTCCTTCAAACATATCTTTTTCTGTACCAGCAATCATTCTTAAATATCTGTCTACCCTCAATATATATAGTTGTTAACTGCTTAATTTAGCTTAAATCTAGTGATTGATCAGTATGGTAAACGACTTGTAGTTCACCTTAATTGCTACAAATGCCCAGGGTGACGTTTCATATATTCTGAAAATGTACCATCTTATAAATGGTTAAAATTTTGAAGGTCAATTACATGTGGCTTACACTTGGCATTCCTGACATGCTTTTTACCAATGTTAAAACTAAGTCACTGGTGCATCTGTTTGGTTCTAGTCTTTTCATTTTATCTTCCGATGGAACTAATTCTCTTAAGAGTGTAATTTAGAAATAAAATTCTGTTGTGCTTAATTTGAAAGGATGTTGATGTAGGGTGCATTTCAAGAAAGGAGGAGTGTCAGACTGTAAAGGTGACATGCACAATTTCAGGTCCTTTTTATCGAAGGTAACTTCTGATCTGTTAGTTGTATTCAGGTAATCTCCTTACCAAAATTTATGTGATGTTGGTATATTTCATTTTTTGCTTGTCCCCGTGTCTGTTGGACTAGATAACAGCTGAAGCTCAAAAAATGTTTGGCATAGTTACTTCCCCTTGTGGCAGTTTTGTTTACCTCACTGTTAGAAGTCAACAAAACTTGACGTGCCCGTTGCTTGTTAGAGCCGATAGGTTTTTTTTATAATTTTTTTTAAATGGTCAGATTTAAACTCACTGGATGCCTTCAATGGAATCTCTTTTGTACTGTAACAATTCCTTCTTGATCAATGATTACGGTTTTTACTCTTGGTAAGCACCAACTTTTGAGTTTTATTTTTGTTTGTGTAGATGAAGCTTTCCTTGAATTGGGTTGCTTTCTTGGAAAGGGGCATCGAACAACCTTACCTTCCTTGAGGTTTTGCTTGGTCCTGTGACGAGGCTGATGGATGTTCTTATCAAAATCGGTCATATATTGTGACATAAGTTTCCTGCAAAATATATCTTTTTTTGTAGCAACAATCATTGTTAAATCTCTCTGTGTACCCTCAATATATATAGTTGTCAGCTGCTTAATTTACCTTAAATCTAGTGATTTGTGGTGTTGAGTGTGGTGACCTACTTGTAGTTCACCTTAATTGCTTCAACTGCCAAGGGTGACATTTAATATATGCTGAAAATTTACAATCTAATAAATGGTTAAAATTTTGAAGGTCAATTACATGTGCCTTACATGCCGATACTTGGCATTCCTGACATGCTTTTTACCAATGTTAAAACTAACTCATAGGTGCATCTGTTTGGGTCTAGTCATTTCTATTTATCTTCCGATGGAACTAATTCTCTTAAGAGTGTAATTTAGAAATAAAATTCTGTTGTGCTTAACTTTAAATGATGTTGGTTTACGGTGTATTTCGAAGTAAGCCGGAGCTTGTACAGATGACGGCTGAGGAAGCCAACCAGCAGATTGACCATTTGGTTTTCTAAATAGTTCAAGAAAGGTGTAAGTTGTGTCAGACTGCAAAGGTGACAAGCACAATTTCAGTGCATTTTTTTCGAAGGTAACTTCAGATTTGTTAGTTGTATTCAGGTAATCTCCTTACCAAATTTTATGTGATGTTGGTATATTTCATTTTTTGCATGTCCCCCTTTGTGTTGGACTAGATAACAGCTGAAGCTCAAAAAATGTTTGGCTTAGTTACTTCCCCTTACTTGTGGCAGTTTCGTTTACCTCACTGTTATAAATCAACCAAACTTGACGTGCCCGTTACTTGTTAGAGCCGAAAGGTTTTTGTTATTATTTTTTTTAATTGGTGAGATCTCAACTCACTGGATGCCTTGTATGAATTTTTTTGTACTGTAGCAATTCCTTCTTTGTCAATGCTTATGGTTTTTACTCTTGGTATGTACTGATTTTTGAGTTTTATTTTTGTTTTTGTAGATGATGCTTTCCTTGAAGTGGGTTGCTTTCCTGAAAAGGCTCGCATCCAACAAGCTTACCTTGCGGTTTCGCTTGTTCCTATGACGAGGCTGATGGATGTTCTTATCAAAATCGGTCATATATTGTGTGATAAGTTTCCTTCAAATATATATTTTTCTGTAGCAGCAATCATTCTTAAATCTCTGTCTACCCTCAATATATATAGTTGTCAACTGCTTAATTTAGCTTAAATCTAGTGATTGTGGTGATCAGTATGGTAACTGACTTGGTTCACCTTAATTGCTAGAACTGCCATGGGTGACGTTTAATATATTCTGAAAATTTACCATCTAATAAATGGTTAAAATTTTGAAGGTCAATTACATGTGGGTTAAAATCTACCAATGTTAAAACTAAGTCACTGGTGCATCTGTTTGGTTCTAGTCAGTTCTATTTATCTTCCGATGGAACTAATTCTCTTAAGAGTGTAATTTAGAAATAAAATTCTGTTGTGCTTAACTTTAAAGAATGTTGGTTTAGGGTGCATTTCGATGTAAGCCGGAGCTTGTACAGATGACGGCTGAGGAAGCCAACCTGCAGATTGACCATTTGGGTTTTCTAAATAGTTCAAGAAAGGAGTAAGGAGTGTGAGAGTGCAAAGGTGACGAGCACAATTTCAGTGTATTTTTTTCGATGGTAACTTAAGATCTGTTAGTTGTATTCAGGTAATCTCCTTGCCAAAATTTATGTGAGGTCTGTATATGTTATTTTTTGCATTTCCTCCTCTCTGTTGGACTTGATAACAGCTGAAGCTCAAAAAATGTTTGTCTTAGTTACTTCCCCTTACTTGTGGCAATTTCGTTTACCTCACTGTTAGAAGTCAACCAAACTTGACTTGCGCGTTACCTGTTAGAGCCGAATGGTTTTTGTTATTATTTTTTTTAATTGGTGAGATCTCAACTCAGTGGATGCCTTCTATGGATTCTTTTGTACTGTAGCTATTCCTTCTTTATCAATGCTTATGGTTTTTACTCTTGGTATGTACCGATTTTTGAGTTTTATTTTTGTTTTTGTAGATGATGCTTTCCTTGAAGTGGGTTGCTTTCCTGACAAGGCTCGCACCCAACAAGCTTACCTTGCGGTTTCGCTTGTTCCTATGACGAGGCTGATGGATGTTCTTATCAAAATCGGTCAACTGCTTAATTTACCTTAAATCTAGTGATTTGTGGTGATCAGTATGGTAACCGACTTGTAGTTCACCTTATTTGCTAGAACTGCCATGGGTGACGTTTAATATATTCTGAAAATGTACAATCTAATAAATGGTTAAAATTTTGAAGGTCAATTGCATGTGCCTTACATGCTGGTACTTGGCATTCCTGACATGCTTTTTACCAGTGTTAAAACTAAGTCACTGGTGCATGTGTTTGGTTCTGGCCATTTCTATTTATCTTCCGATGGAACAAATTCTCTTAAGACCTGTAATTTAGAAATGAAGTTCTGTTGTGCTTAACTTTAAAGGATGTTGGTTTAGGGTGCAATTCGAAGTTAGCCGAGGCTTGTACAGATGATGGCTGAGGAAGCCAATTTGCAGATTGACCATTCGGGTTTTCTAAATAGTTCAAGAAAGGTGTAAGGAGTCTCAGACTTGCAAAGGTGACAAGCACAATTTTGAGTGCATTTTATTCCGAAGGTAACTTCGGATCTGTTAATCATATTCAGGTAATCTCCTTGCCAAATTTTATGTGAGGTTGGTATATTTCAGTTTTTGCATGTGCCCTTCTCTCTGTTGGACTAGATAGCAGCTGAAGCTCAAAAAATGTTGGCTTAGTTACTTTCCCTTGTGGCAGTTTCGTTTACCTCACTGTTAGAAGTCAACCAAATTTGATTTGCCCGTTAATTGTTAGAGCCGATAGGTTTTTATTATTTTTTTAATGGTCTGATCTCAACTCACAGGAAGTCTTTAATGAATTCTCTTTTGTACTGTTGCAATTCATTCTTTATCAATGATTTCATTTTTTACTCTTGGTAAGCACCGACTTTTGGGTTTTTTTTTTTTTTTTTTTAACTCCGCTAGCGTGCTTTTTCCTGGCATCACTGTAGGAATCGGCTTTTGTAATTCAAAGGACATTTTGTGAGCCTTTGAAAGCCTGACCCTTTGTAGATTGGAAATTTTGGATACTCCTTCAGGAGCTCTGTGAGCATGCCTTCAAGCGGAAATGATGTCCCTATTGTTGTTGGAAGGCCTTTTAATTCTTCTTGGCTTTCTTTCGGCTCTATTAATTGGTTTCCTTTGACACAGCGCAAACAACGCCATCTCGCACATTCTCCATGCTTTCGTGGAGTTTCTTCAATCTTAGTGCAGGGAAGGTGACATATAGCCCCACATTCTAGACATGAGACCATTTCCACACATTTTCCTACAATATCACATACACTGCAGGTAACGTAGGATGGTTGACCCATTTCAGTGTCTATTGCGAGACATGAACCTCTTGCTTGCTTTCTGTCATTACTTGTCTTGGTTTGACTGTGACGCTGGTGGATACCTAGGCTTTCCATTTCTCCAAATAGACCTTGAAGAGATTGTCTCATGTGTTTTCGAGGGGTTGTCTGGAGATCGGTTTGGTCTTGAACGCCTTGGTGGGAGACTGGTAGGGGTGCCTCTCCCGCGGCCCATTCCACGGCCTCGTCCACGACCACTTCTTAGAGTCATTTCTAAGTTGGCATGGGCGGCCTTTCTTTGAATTTGATTTAGATTAAATATAAAATTTAATCTCATATTAACGGTGTTTAAAAATTAGTCCAAGACGCCTAAGTGTAAAGTTCGTTGTTACAAAAAAGAAAGAAAAGAATCAAGGTTGTCACCTATCGGGTGCCCGAAATATGGGGAATTTTTTATTGGTAGAAATTAATGAAAAAGAAGTGAGGGAAATAGAAAGAGGACATGAGTTGTAATATTGGTAGAAAGACCGGTAAAATTCTTACCGGTCTAAAAAATAAAAAAGTTTGGACCGGTAGGAATTCTACCGGTTTAAACTTAGTTTTTTTTTTTTTTTTTTTAAATCTGATGTATAATGGAGGAAATTCTTATATTAGATTTTTAGTAAAATATGAAAAGTTTTTCAAAAAATAGATATAATGTTTCTATTATATCTAAATTTAAGATACTCTATCTATTTTTATAAAACAAATTATATTTTACTAAAAAAAGTGAAAGGGAAAAAAAACTTTTAGACAAGTAAGAATTTTACCGGTCTTTCTACCAATATCACAACTCATGTACTTTTTCTATTTCCCTCTTCTTTTTCATTAATTTCTACCAATAAAAAATTCCCCGAAATATGTACCCTTCTGACGGGATAATTGAAAAATAAATATTTATAAAACTGTCAACATCATTTTGAAATTTATTCTCAAAGCTCGCAATTTGGAATCTCTCTAAACGTGTACACACATATTTTTCAATATTGATAAGAAGTTCACTGTTTTGATAGCAAGATATTCATATATGGTTATAATTTGTATGAATTTGTTTTTCTATTTTTTTTTTAAAGTAAAAGTTGGACTTCAAATCATCTAACTCTTTAATGTTAAAAAAAATATTGTTTTATTAAGTTTTGAACCTGCGATCTCTCTCGTGTTTTTTACCATTATACTTGTTTTTCTATTTTTAAAATAAAACAATATCTTGTCATGTCATACAATTTTTTTTTTCTGAATTATTAACTTTTTCGTAGCAAGATATGCATATATGGCTGTAATTTGTATGATTTTTATCTTACTTTTTTTATAAAATAATATCTTGTTTTGTCATACAAGTTAATTAAATTAAAGTTGGGTTGATAATTTTTACTCTTATAATATAATTTTTTTACTTGTTTGTTTGTGCCCTAAGTGTTTTTTTTTTTATTTTAAAATATTTTTATAAAAGATCGAAGAGTGAGGCTATGGTACTTCGGCTAGTGTACTATGGCTAGTGTATTACGGCTCAATATGGTACTTTTTAAAATCCTAACGGTCGATCCGAACCGTTCAATATGATATCCATATGAATATGTACTTGCAAACTAAATTTTATATTTTTTCTTTTTTTTTTCTTTTTTTTTAGATAAGTAGAATTTTCAGTGTTTTATACAAATTTTGGACCATCAAAATTGTACCTATCTAAAAAGATAGTAAAAAAATTTGAAAAAATATAAAATTTAGTTGGCAAGTGCATATTCATATGGATATCACATTGAACGGTTCGGATCAACCGTTAGGATTTTAAAAAGTACCATATTGAGCCGCAGTACACTAGCCATAGTACACTAGCCGAAGTACCATAGCCTCACTCGATCGAAATATGATTCTAATTGAACCAAAAATCCTCTAAAAAAAAGAATATGGATTCACATTTGGATCTTCAAATTCTACACGTGAATTTTGTATATTCTTAGATGTGGGTGGGAACTTGAAGATCCAAATGTGAATCCATCTTAGATGTGGGTGGGAACCACGCATGATGAGGTCAGCTTGAATGGGATGTGGCGAGGATCCGTATCATCTGCATTAACTTGAAAGGGAATCTTTTGAGTTAATGAATTTCAACCGTCTGATTTTAAACAGAGTCAATCTAGCTCGTGTTTATAACATAGGAACCTTTTAATGTTAGTGCAGATCTAATTCGCACAAATCTTAAAACAGATCAGAAAATTCTCTTTTGAGTTAATGCAGAGGATATGAACTCATGTGGCGATCCGTCGCACTTTGAAGGAGCATGTAATATAATATTACAATGTTTGTTTGTCTTATTTTTTTATTTAAAACCCGTAAGCATGCGAGTTACGACAAACATGAGAGTTGAGATGCTCCTTCGTAAAATATAAAAAAAAGATTCAGATGGGTGTAGGACCCACGCACGCATGATGAGGTCAGCTTGAATGGAACGCCGCGATTTGTCGCAGTTTCAAGGAACATGTAATATAATATTTCAACAAACATTGAAAGTTGAGATGGTCCTTCATAAAATATTAAAAAAAAATGTGTGGGACCCACGCATGATGAGTCAGCTTGAATGGGACGCGGCGATCCGTCGCAGTTTCAACTGGCCTAAAAACACAAAAGAGAGAAGAATAAAAGAGTAATGCGATGGAAAATAACTCAAGTGTCCAAACAAATCACACAAATTATAAAAAAGTGATGAGCTGTGCTTGAATTAGATGTAACGTCGTATATATTCTGTTAAATATTTTTGACGGAAAAAATGAAAATTCACCAATATCTAAAGAACAGTACTGTCAACATCATTGTTAACAAATTAATAATAATAATAATAGTACCCAAATTCAGACACCAACAGCAATTTAACACATATATTATAATATACAATACAAATCAAACAAGTAAGATATATCATCCTTCCTCTTAATTAATTTGTGCTCCATGTGCATGTTATTTTGTTTATACAAATTGGTAATAATAGATAAATATTTAAAGTTAATGACTCGTATTTTATATATAAATATATATATATATATATATATATATATAGAGAGAGAGAGAGAGAGTTAGGCTACGGTACTTCTGAAGTAAAGCGTGTGTTTTACTTCAAGTCTATATTTTTAATTTTAAAGTTCAAAATATCGATCCGAACAGTTGAAGTTGATCTTCATATTAAATTTTGCTTGGAGACCAAATTTTACAATTTTTAGAAAAAAAATATTCTATTTGTTTGGAATTTTTGAAAATCATTGTTTCAGAAAATTGTGGACCATAAAAAATCAGTAATTTTAAAAAATTCCAAACAAATAGTAAAAAATTTCTAAAAATTGTAAAAATTGGTCTCCAAGCACAATTTATATGGGGATCAACTTGAACGGTTCGGATCAACATTATGAACTTTGAAAGAAGATATAGACGTGAAGTAAAACATTTGTTATACTTCGCAAAGTACCGTAGCCCAACTGTGTGTGTGTGTGTGTGTGTGTGTGTCTAGAGAGAGAGAGATGGGCTATCATGCTTTGGGAAGTAAAGAGAATGTTTTACTTCCTGCTCATATCTCTATTTTCAAAGTTCAAACAGTCGATCCGAACTTCTCAACATTATCTTCATATTGATATGTGGTTGGAGACCAAATTTTACATTTTTTTAGAAACTTTTTACTATTTTTATAGAATTTTTGAAAATCACAGTTTTTCATTAAATAAAAAATTCACAAAAACACTGATTTTCAAAATTTCTAAAAAAGTAGTAAAGTTTTTTCAAAAAATGTAAAATTTGGTCTCCAAGCACATATTAATATAAAGATCATGTTGAGAAATTCGAATTGACTGTTTGAACTTTGAAAATGGAGATATGAGCGGGAAGTAAAATTAAGTTATGTGATTTTCAAAGTCCAAACAATCTATCCAAACCATTCAACAAGATATCTATATTAAAATGTGCTTAGAGATCAAATTTTACACTTTTTAAATTTTTTTACTATTTATTAAGTATTTTATAAAAATATTGTTTTTCAGTAGTTCATAATTGTCTAAAAATAGCAGTTTTGTAAAATATTTAATAAATAAAAAAAAAATTCAAACAAAATATAAAATTTGATCTCCAATCACATTTTAATATAGAGATCATGTTGAATGGTTTGGATTGACTCTTTGGCTTTTGAAAATTGCAAAACCTAATTATTGTAAGATGTTGTAACTTACAAATATTGCAAGTGGATCCCTCCTCATATATATATATGAGAAGGGATCAAATTACATCTTTTTTGGTGACACACTTTGACACCTACCATTTTCAAAGTCCAAATAGTCGATCCAAACCGTTCAACATGATGGATATATTAAAATGTGCTTGGAGATCAAATTTTACATTTTTTTTGAATTTTTTTACTATTTATTAAGATGGTTACAAAATTGTTGTTTTCAGACCATTGAAAAACAACGATTTTGTAACCATCTTAATAAATAGTAAAAAAATTCAAAAAAATGTAAAATTTGATCTCCTAGCACATTTTAATATGGTGATCATGTTGAACGGTTCGGATCGACTGTTTGAATTTTGAAATCGCAAAATTAACCTATAAAAAAAACAGTGTCATGATGTGTCACCAAAAAAGGTGTAATTGGATCCCTCCTCTATATATATTATATATATAGAGAGAGAGTGGCTAAGATACAAACATTTGCACCAAGGTCTTGGTGGAAACGATTCGGTTCTCCGATTTTTAAAGTTCAAACGGCCGATCCAAACCGTTAGATATTTAATCTATATTAAAATATGATTGGAGACCAAATTTTACATTTTTTTACAATTTATTAAGCCACTTTGAAAATTGTTGATCCGGATGAACAGTAAAAACATTGCAAACAAATTCTGGACCATATGATCAGCCATTTTCAAAGTGGCTTAATAAATAGTAAAAAAATTCCAAAAATTGTAAAATTTGGTCTCCAAGTAGATTTTAATATAGAGATCACATCTAACGGTTTAGATTGACCGTTTAGACTTTGAAAATCTGAAAACCATTCGTTTGCCCCAAGGCCTTGGTGCAAACATTTGTATCTTAGCCTCTCTCTCTCTCTCTCTCTATATATATATATAGAGAGAGAGAGAGAGTAGGGCTATTGTACTTCGCGAAGTTTTACTTCACGCTCATATTCCCATTTTCAAATCTAAAACGTCGATCCGAACCGTTGAAGTTGTTCTCCATATTGAAATGTGCTTGGAGACCAAATTTTACATTTTTTTGGAATTTTTTTACTATTTATTAAGCCACTTTGAAAATTGCCGATCCATTGTGAACAGTAAAAAACAGTAAAAAATTCTAAACTAATGGATCATCAATTTTCAAAGTGACTTAATAAATAGTAAATTTTTTTCCAAAAATGTAAAATTTGGTCTCCAAGCACATTTCAATATGGAGAACAACTTGAATGGTTCGGATCGATGTTTTGAATTTTGAAAATAGAAATATGAGCGTGAAGTAAAACTTCGTTTTACTTTGCGAAGTACAATAGCACAATTCTATACACACACACACAAATATTAATAAGTTAATAGATGAACAATTAAACTATTTATACGGAGAGTCAAGAATTTGTTAAAATAATACTTCTTTCCCAATCTAAAATATAGTAAAATCTTTAATATGTAATAATTCAATTTCCACCATCATTTTAAATAGAGCGGAGTAGGTTTGATGAGCATCAGACCTACTTTAAGTTGGATGGGCTCCAACACCATCCAATCTGTCTTTAAAATCCGTGAGTTCCCCTTTGTGCGAGTTCATTTTAATTTTTTGTGCACACATTTTAAATCATAATTTGGTTGATTATTGCGATGCATAATACGATAGACTCTCTCTTTCTCCACACACATACATAATTATAAATATTGGTTAAAAAAGAAACTATTAACTTTTTCATAGCAAGATTGCATATATGGTTGTAATTTGTATGCTTTTTTTCTAACTTTTCTATAAAATAATATCTTGTTATGTCATAGAAGTTAATTAATTAAAGTTGGGTTGATACGTTTTACTCTTATAATATAAAATGATTTACTTTTGTTTGTGCCCTAAGTGTAATTTTTTATTTTTAGACATTTTTATAAAAGATCGAAATACGATCTTAATTGAACCAAAAATCCTCTCTAAAATAGTCAACATGGATCCACATTTGGATCTTCAAATTCTTATTGAATAAATTCTACATGTGAATTTTGTATATTCTGAATAAATACATGTTAGAAGTTGAGATGGGGGTGGGACCCACGCATGATGAGTCAGCCGTTTCTGGGACGCGGCGATTGGTGGTTGTTTCAAGGAGCTGCTATATAATGTTACAACAAACATGAAGGTTATCTTAGAGATGGTTCTGGGGCTGCACAAAAATTCGTAGTTCGTGATTCGATTCGAGTTTGATTTAAAAAAGTTCGTAAAAAATTCGATTCGAAATTTAGTTCGTTCGAAATTAATTCAAACCAAATTTAGTTCGAAATTAATTCAAACCAAACTCAAATTGGACCTAGTTCGTTCGAAATAGGTTCGCAAACCAAATTTAGTTCGAAATTAACTAAAATGTGTACCATTGATTTCCGCTGATAACTTATGTTCGTTGATGAAAACATAAGGCCGCCCAGTTCATAATTGCTCTCAATTCTGAAAAATGTTTCTTGAAACAAAAAGCCCAGTCCAACTACAAACCCAAATAGAAAAATTCAACAACAAATCCGGACCAGTCCCAGAACCAATAATCTCCAATCAAAACCGCTGTAAACAAAACCAGCCATAATCGCTCTACCCTAGCCGACTTTCCCTCTGTTGGTTGTGATACCAAACCCTAGAGTTTGGATGATGTTGTGCTTGTGATTTATGTGCTGGCTATTGTTGTCTTGGTGCTGTCTTTGCTTTGTTGGCTGATTACTGGGACTAGCCGTGAGGCGAGACGACCCTTGGATACTGTGATTGTACTGAATTTTGATTGATTGTACTAAACTTTGGTGTTTGATATAAATTTTGATATTTGTAATGAACTTTGATATAAACTTTAGTGTACTGTGTAATTAGAATTCAGAATGCCCGAGTTTTTATTGAAGTGCTGTAATTTCGAACTATGGCTTAGCCATAAGTCATAACTCGTAAGTCGTAACAAAGTTCGTAAAAGTTCGAAATTGAGTTCGTTCGAAATTAATTCAAACCAAACTTAAACTGGAGGTAAGTTCGATTCGGTTTGGTTCGTTTGGAGCCCTAGATGGTTCTTCATAAAAGATAAAAACAACAAAAAAAGGTTCAGATGGGTGTAGGACCCACGCATGATGAGGTCAGCAGCCAGCTTGAATGGGACGCGGCGATTCGTAGCAGTTTCAAGGAGCACCGAGATTTTTATTAATATCCAAAGTTAATTACAAATTAATAAATATACCCGCTAACGTTTGAAATTTATAAAATATTTATACCGGTCATTTTTTGGCTGGTTTTAATTTTTTTCGGTATCGGCCAAAAAATAGCCGGTACTAATTTTTTTTTTAGAGACACTATAAATAGCAAGATGCTAAAATCTAATACTAAAAATTCAATTTTTTTTAAATATTTATTAGATTACTTTTTTTTGATATATAATTAACATATTTATACTAAAATATGTCAAATTACTTGAAATTATGTTAAATTACGCTGAATTACACAAAATTACGCTAAATTACAATAATTATGTTAAATTATGCTAAAATACGGTAAATTACGCTAAAATAGCCGGTACCGAAAAAATTAAAACCTGCTAAAAAATGGCCGGTATGGATATTTTTATAAATTCCCAACATTAGTGGGTATGTCATTAATTTGTAATTAACTTTGGATATTAATAAAAATGTCGGCAAGGAGCATGTAATATAATATTACAACAAACATGAAAGTCGAGATGGTCCTTCATAAATTATTAAAAAATGGTCATTTCATGCATCACGCTGAATTAGGTGTGAACCTCATGTAAAAACTGGGATCCGTATCCTCTGCATTAACTCAAAAGGAATCTTTTGAGTTAATGAATTTCAACCGGCTGATTTTAAACGGAGTCAATTTGGCTCGTGTCTATAACGTAGGGGCTCTTTAATATTAGTGCAGATTTAGTTTGTATGAATCTTAAAATAAATTAGACAGTTGAGATTCATTGACTCAAAAGATTCTCTTTTGAGTTAATGCAGTTGAGATTCATTGACTTAAAATAAATTAGACAGTTGAGATTCATCGGCTCCGGTTTAATCCGTTTTAAACGGCTTGGTTTTTCTGGTTAAATGGATCGATTAGTTTTTTTTTTAATATTGGTTTAATAGTTTCGTTCGATTTAGAAATTTAAAAATAAATTAGACCAAACTTACCAACATTTTTAAACACATTCCCGTTCGAACCAAACATTTATAAAAATTCAAAAATTATGATAATATATATTGATTGGTTCGGTTTAAAATCGGATAAACCGAGCCAAGCAAAAAATTTAAATCCATCTTTTAAAAAAAAATAACAAAAAAAATATTTTTATGATTAATATCCTATTCTGGTTCAACCGAACAAATCAAAATTAACTTTGGTTTTTCGGTTCGGTTTGGTTCTTATTCAATTTTTGTTATTTTCGGTTTGATTTTTAAAAACTGAATAAAACTTTGATTTGTCTATTTTAATTCGGTTTAAACAAAGCCGAACCGATGAACACTCCTACATAAGAGCTTAAAAGAGAGAAGAATAAAAAAGTAATGCGGTGGAAAATAAACAAATCACACAAATTATAAAAAAAAATTGATGAGTTGTGCTTGAATTGGTTGTAACGTCACATATATTCTGTTAAATATTTTTGATGGAAATAATAATTTAGTAATTTAATCGGAATAAATAAAAAAATTCAATCATTTTGAATGAATAAATTAAATTTGAGTGAAGAATTTGTTAAAAAAATAATAATGATCTCTAACGAAATTCACTGTTTCCTACAGTTTAATTTTTTTTTCAACACAAACTTAGCTGCTAGTGTAATTAAAAGTTCAGGATCCAACTTAATTTTTTTCTTCAAAAGTGGAAAGACAAATTTGATGTAAATATTTTTTTTAATTTTTATTGGTAACTCTTTTGTTTCCTACATTTTTGTGAGAAGTTGAGGCTTGAGAGAGCTGTTGGTGAATTTAGTAACTTAAAACTTTCAACTCAAAATTTTCAAATTTTAGTAACTTAAAACTTAAAACTCAAATGTTAAAATAAAATTGTTAGATATAATTTATATCATTTTTTATGCACAACTAAAAAATTACAACATTTCAATTTTATTATGATTGGTATCAAGAGATAGTAAAATAAATTAATGAGGATAATTTTTGGATTTTAATTTTTTAACATGTTAATTTATAGGAAAAATAAAACCAGATTGGTATCAAGAGCAAGTAATATATGTTAAGGAAAAAAATTTATTTTTTAACATGTTAATTTATGGAAATCGGAACGATTTTTGTGTCTCGTGGGTTCTAAATTATTTAACGAAAAAATTGTAGAATTTTAAATTAAATTTCTGGAAAAATAATAATAAAATTTACGAATTATAAAGATAGAATTTTTATGTTCCATTCCATAAACGTTTTAAATTGGAAAATAAAATAAAATAAGGATTGTCATTTGAAAGTGCCACGCATCTAAAAACTTGTTATTTAAAATTTCCACTATTTAAGGACTAATATTTAAAAGTCCAATCTTTATGTGTCGAGATTTGGAATTATGATCTTTCATGGGTCGTAATTGAAAAGTTCAACCATTATTTTTTCTATTAAGAAAGAATAAATGGAGCTTAGAGCATCTACAATGTTAATTTCTTTTAAATTGCTAATCTGATGTGTTAATTGCTAGTAGAATTGCTGGGTTGTAGGTCGATTTCTAAAAAAAAAATTTGTTTATAAAGCAAATAATTTCTTTTGGACATGCTGGTACTCTCTCTTTTCTATTGGCTCTGACTCTTTCGTTTTCTTTCTTATTGGCTCTGACTCAATTTCTGAGATTGAGGGGTTAAGAAATTAAAATGAACTTAATTTTTAAACAGTGCTTTACAGCTTTTTTTTATTTTTTACGGATTGCTGGATTGGAGATGCTTTTATGACTGAATTTGAAAGGCTGGTTCTTTATGGGATTGAATTTTCAAAAGAAAATTATTAGCGCTGAGAAGTATAATTTCAGTGTATTTTCTTGTAAACAATTTCATATTGATCACATAAGAAAACAAAATAGGCTAAATGTATAACTTTGTTTGAACTTTAATATTGGTTACGAAAAAAGAATAAGTATAATTGTTTTTTTTAAAAGAAAAAAATGTCTTTGATATATAATTATGTATAACAATTTCATATATTTTTTCTACCACTGTTCTTGTAATAACGCGTTGTAATTCGGATCCGACTCTGCTGCTTTTTTTAGAGAAAAACAGGGTCCTACTTTTATGATCCCAACTATTCAAAAATTTTCATTTGCGTATCTTGATAAAGAAACTTTTTTATGTACAAATCTCAACGAATTTGAATGGTTAAGATCAGATGAGAAAAGTAGAACACTGTTTTTCTCTAAGAAAAGCAGCAGAGTCCATTCCTTGTAATTCTCACAGAAGTAATGGATGAGAGAGATTATGATCGGCGGTTCAGGAACATACTTGACTGTATTTTAATAAGTCTAAAGAATTTATCAATTTGCCTGTAAAAGCATTGAAAATTGCTTTGCATCTTATTCATCTTAAATTACATATGGAATCTTACTGATATTAATCAAAATTTTATTGCAAACAATTTTGTATATAATTTGTAGAGATGATTTTCTTTCCTATTAGAATTCAAGAAAACAAAAATAAATAAATGTGGGACCATTCAATATTTAAAGGATTTAAATAATTGTCCTTAACTTTTCTTGTAAATATAGGATTTGTTTTAGATTTGACAACTTGTTTTATTTCACATCCAGAAAAACTAGATATTAATTGAGCCTCAAACTGACCTATTGATAATTGAATAAAGTCCCCAGATGAATTGGTTTACCTATGAGATATTGAGAATTTGAAATTATATTTTTGGTATATATGTATATATTCCTCGGAAATCTCAGAATTACGAATTCCCCTCTAAAATTTATAATATTATATTTATTCTTCTAAACTAACTACAAAATTTCAAATTTTTGTTCTCAATCCGTTGTCTTTTTTTTTTTTTTAATTAAAACTCATTTTAAACTTATAAATTTCTCATTTTACTTTTAATTAAAAAAACAAAAAAAACATATAGTCTGTGTGGCAAAATTATTCAGTATTCTAATTAGTCAATTTTTCGAGGACACACAATTCATTTATTTACTTATAACACACACAAACTTGTGGATGGTTTTTTGAACAAATTTTTTTACTCTTAGATAATATGGTCATTATATTGTAGATACCAACAGTTATAAAAAAAATTAAGTTTTGGAAGAGACTTGAGAGAAGATGGATTTTGAATTTCCGTTAGTGACGTAAAAATATTTTTATTTGATTTGCTTCATAAATGCGCGCGCGCATATATATATATATATAGGAGGGATCTAAATACATCTTTTTTGGTGACACATCATGACACCGTTTTTTTTATAGATCAATTTTGTGATTTCAAAATTCAAATAGTCGATCCGAACCGTTCAACATGATCACCATATTAAAATGTTCTTGGAGATCAAAAGTGTGTCACCATATTAAAACAACGATTTTGTAACTATCTTAATAAATAGTAAAAAAATTCCAAAAAATGTAAAATTTGATCTCCAAGCACATTTTAATATATCCATCATGTTGAACGGTTTGGATCGACTATTTGGACTTTGAAAATGGTAGGTGTCAAAGTGTTTCACCAAAAAAGGTGTAATTTGATCCCTCCTCATATATATATGTTGACAATATATATGTTGTTGTTTAATCAAATTGTATAAAATTTATTATCTTATCTAATTAATTAAATTCGTCGACAAAAAAATAGTAAAAGTAAAACTTCCATACATAATAAAATAAAAAATAATTTAAAACTGTTTGAAAAATAAAAGTAACACAATATTTTAAACTCCTTTGTTAAATTAAAACTTTAGAATTTGAAATAATCTCAAAAAAATATTGGAAAGCAAAATAATTTAAAGATGAAAGTAAAAGAAACGACAATATTTACTAATATGTCAATAAAAATAAATGACATTTCTACTTATTACTTTCATTATTTATTTCCTTTTTTTGCACTGATCTGTCTAACCAGTATCTTCCGAAATTTTTATTAATAACCCCAAACAAAAGAAAAATATCAAATCTAACCCCAACTCCAAAAAATTTTCAAAAATGACCCAACCGCCCAATGACTGGGCGGTTCACCCTACCCACCAAACCGCCCAATCATTGGGCGGTCCACACGGCCAAGAAAACCGCCCAATGGTTGGGCGGTTCAGTTTTTTTTTTTTTTTTTTTTTTTTTTTTTTTTTTAAGATTTGAGAGACAATATGAATGAAATTTAATAACAAAAATTCGAATTTTGTTTTTAATATTTGTTAGATTAATTCTTTTGATGTATAAACCGACATTTTTAAAAATACCCAAAGTTAATTAAAGATTAATAAAAATGTCCAAACCGGCCGGTCCCTTGACTAAATAACTAAAATGCTGAGATTAATTCTTAAAACATTGATTTTTTTTTAAATATTTGTCAAATTACTTTTTTGATAGCATATTTATACTAAAATACACTAAATTACTTGAGAATTCCGACATTTTTAAAAATACCCCAAGTTAATTACAGATTAATAAATATGCCCACGGTTCCCGTAAAATATGCAAAATCCGATATTTTTATTTTTACCCAAAAAAAATAAAAATTAATATATTTAACCAAGTTTTTGAAAAAATTAAATTTTTACCCAAACCGTAAATAATATTTACGGTTTGAATTCGGAATTCAAACCGTAAATATTATTTACGGTTTGAAACTCTTTTTTTTTTTTTTTTTAGAGAAAATAGCTAAAATGCTGAAATGAAATATAACACAAAAAAATCGAATTGTTTTTTAAAATATTTGTTAGATGATGCACGAAAAGACCCTAAAAACTCTAATATTGTAAAGAAAGTTCGAAAACTCTATATCCGACGGTCGGATCGGGCTGGAAAGGAGTCTAGCTTGGTTTTTAAAATCGGGATCTCCTGTCAAAATTTCAGCCCGATCCGACGGACGGATCAAAAGTTACGCTCCTTTTCGTGAAGCATGCGCAGGCCCATATTGCATCATTTTCGATTAAGATTTTCATTTCTATTCTTCAATCTACGTAGCTCAATAAATTACCGTATTTTAGCATAATTCTACATAATTATTGTAATTTCAGCATTTTAGTAAATTTACTGTATTTTAGTATAATTATTGTAATTTACCGTATTTTAGCACAAAATCGGCTCTATTCGTAACGTATTTTCTAACAAATATTTAACAAAACAATTCGATTTGGACATCAAAAGAATTAATCTAACAAATATAATCTAACAAAAAAATTAATCTCAGCATTTTAGTTATTTAGTCAAGGGACCGGCCGGTTTGGACATTTTTATTAATCTTTAATTAACTTTGGGTATTTTTAAAAATGTCGGTTTATACATCAAAAGAATTAATCTAACAAATATTAAAAACAAAATTCGAATTTTTGTTATTAAATTTCATTCATATCGTCTCTCAAATCTAAAAAAAAAAAAAAAAAAAAAAAAAAAAAAAAACTGAACCGCCCAACCATTGGGCGGTTTTCTTGGTCGTGTGGACCGCCCAATGATTGGGCGGTTTGGTGGGTAGGGTGAACCGCCCAGTCATTGGGCGGTTGGGTCATTTTTGAAAATTTTTTGGAGTTGGGGTTAGATTTGATATTTTTCTTTTGTTTGGGGTTATTAATAAAAATTTCGGCAGTATCTTTCTTTAATCATAATTTTTCAGCTTTATTTAGTTTCCTTTTCGGAGAGAGAGAGAACAGTACGGTCCAAAAGAATTCAGAAATTCTTTCTGAGATAGGAGTAGGTCCGATGGGCATCGGACCTACTTTTAGGTTCAATTAACTCTATCACCGTACGATTAGCATTAAATCTGTGTGCACAGAAATTGATACAGACTCGCACGGATTTTGATGCGAAGTGCACGAATCTTGATGCTAATCGGATGGTCATCACACCCATTGAACAAAATAGGCTACTCTGAATTCATTTTTGCTCGCCTTTGCCCTGTACGGCTTAAACCCTATAAACCTCCTTTTCTCTTCTCCTTCACAGTTGGATTTTTTTTTAAAAAGCATAATTAAAAAAATTAAAATTAGGGAACCAACATGATTACCGGGATATTTCGAAAAACCATAAGAACCGAACAGCCTATTCGGTCCCCACAATTTTTTTTTCCTGGGACCGAATAGGGATTTCGGTCCCCCCCCCATTTCACAGTTTTTTCAAAAAAAACTGTGCAGCCTTCCGTGTAGCACTCTGGAACCGAGATTCAAATTCGGTCCAGGGTATTTTCAGTGGGGACCGAATTGGCATTTCGGTCCCCAATTTTTTTTTTTTTTTTTTTAAATCGAATTTTTTTTCCTTTGTCAAATTACTTTTTTTATATCATATTTATATGAAAATACGCTAAATTACTTGAAAATGTCCAAACCGGCCGGTCCCTTGACTAAATAACTAAAATGCTGAGATTAATTATTTTGTTAGATTATATTTGTTAGATTAATTCTTTTGATGTTCAAATCGAATTGTTTTGTTAAATATTTGTTAGAAAATACGTTACGAATAGAGCCGATTTTGTGCTAAAATACGGTAAATTACAATAATTATACTAAAATACAGTAAATTTACTAAAATGCTGAAATTACAATAATTATGTAGAATTATGCTAAAATACGGTAATTTATTGAGCTACGTAGATTGAAGAATAGAAATGAAAATCTTAATCGAAAATGATGCAATATGGGCCTGCGCATGCTTCACGAAAAGGAGCGTAACTTTTAATCCGTCCGTCGGATCGGGCTGAAATTTTGACAGGAAATCCCGAATTCAAAAACCAAGCTAGACTCCTTTCCAGCCCGATCCGACCGTCGGATATAGAGTTTTCGAACTTTCTTTACAATATTAGAGTTTTTAGGGTCTTTTCGTGCATCATCTAACAAATATTTTAAAAAACAATTCGATTTTTTTTGTGTTATATTTCATTTCAGCATTTTAGCTATTTTTCTCTAAAAAAAAAAAAAAAAAAGAGTTTCAAACCGTAAATAATATTTACGGTTTGAATTCCGAATTCAAACCGTAAATATTATTTACGGTTTGGGTAAAAATTTAATTTTTTCAAAAACTTGGTTAAATATATTAATTTTTATTTTTTTTGGGTAAAAATAAAAATCTCGGATTTTGCATATTTTACGGGAACCGTGGGCATATTTATTAATCTGTAATTAACTTGGGGTATTTTTAAAAATGTCGGAATTCTCAAGTAATTTAGTGTATTTTAGTATAAATATGCTATCAAAAAAGTAATTTGACAAATATTTAAAAAAAAAATCAATATTTTATATCTCAGCATTTTAGTTATTTAGGCAAGGGACCGGCCGGTTTGGACATTTTTATTAATCTTTAATTAACTTTAGTATTTTAGCATTTTAATTAACTTTAGTATTTTTATTAATCTTCAAAAAATTCGATTTTTTAGTATTTTAGTAAAAAAAAAAAAAAAAAAAATGGGGACCGAAATTCCAATTCGGTTCCCCATCCCATTTCGATTTTCTGTGGCGGATCTACCAAAAAAATATGAAATGGGGGTGGACCGAATAGCCTATTCGGTCCCAGGGAATAAAAATTGTGGGGACCGAATAGGCTGTTCGGTTCTTATGGTTTTTCGAAATATCCCGGTAATCATGTTGGTTCCCTAATTTTAATTTTTTTAATTATGCTTTTTAAAAAAAATCCTTCACAGTTACTTCCTCAATCGGTCTCAAATCTTTTTTATTTGCAAAATTCAATCTAAGATACACCGGATCTTCCAAAGATCTTATTCTGATCGACATTAATGGAGAACACAACGGCTCTATTCTAATCAGACCGACCTTTCTCCTCCCTTAAATATACCCTAGGTTTATCGCCGACATTCCAAACAGAGAAAGCGCGAGAATAAGTTAGCGACAGAGAACGAGAGAGCGATAGAGAGCCAGAGTGAGAGCTTGATTTAGAGAGAGAGAGAGCTCGACAATTTCCGAGAGGTAGCGAGAGAGCAGCGACAAAGGCTTTTCTCGCCAACAATTTCAAGAGAGAGAGAAAGAGGTAGCGATAGAGAGCGAGCGAGAGAGTGAGAGCTCGACAATTTCCTGGAGGTAGTGAGAGAGCTGCGACAGAGGCTTCTCGCCGACAATTTCAAGAGAGAGAGAGAGAGAGCCTGATTTAGAGAGAGAGCTCGACAATTTCCGGGAGGTACCGAGAGATTAGCGACAGAGGCTTCTCGCCGACATTAAAATTGCTGAAGTCTCTTTCATTTGCAGCAATAAAAATTACTTCAGTCTCTTTCTTTTTATTATGTGAAGATTTTCCTCTTTTTGTTTTTACCAGTACTAATCTGTTTAATTATTTTTAGGTATCTATTGAGGTTGAGGACCGTCAACTGAGCTTTCAAATGGTCTTTTTTTTGTTGCATTTTTTTATTTCTTATTTGTTTGGTTTTCTTGGTCTCACTTTTGAACTGCATCAAGTCCTCGACACCAACATTAAAATTTCTTGCTTATATTGAACAGATTAATGTGTCAGTAATCATTGTTTTCTGTTTTTTTTTTTTGTTAGGATGCCACATTGTCACCAATATGAAAAGCCTTCCGGACTGTGATCTTGAATGTGAAGGTTAATTTTTAAACTTATATTTTGGAGTATCATGTGTAGATTTTCATTCATGTTAATCAAATTATTTTATTACTAATTGAGATTTAGTTCAGATATATATATGGGATTAGAATTTCTAATTGTGCCAGGGTAATATTTTTCCCACTTTTGGCTAAAGAAATATATACATACCTTGGAATAGTGGCAAAAGTTTCCAGGTTTAATGGGATATGATTTTCCTTGTTGATTAAGGCTAAAAGACTAACTTTTTCATGATGCATCAATTAATTACAGAGCCAACTGACAGTATTGGGCTTGATTTGGAGAGATACTCCGGACACAAACTCTCTAAAGAGGTCACCATAACCATACCAGTTTCTCCCGGTACAAAGTCTTCATTTGTCTCCTGTGACATTAAGAGAAATCACCTCAAATTAGGCCTTAAGCGTCAACGTTCTGTTCTTGAAATCCTTCTATTCTCGAGGTAAGTACTGTGGAAGTTATATGATGTGTATTTTCTATGGTTGTTTACCATTATTTAATTGTTTTTTAGATTTCCTCTAGGGAGAGCTTTATAACACAGTAAAAGTTGACGTTTATTTTTGGAGCATATGTATGTGAATGTAATTGAGCAATTTCTCTCCTTGGTTTCTAACATTATAAATTGGTTTTAATATATTGTGATTTGTTTTCCTATTTTTGCAGAGGATGGCGAGTTAATTTGACGAACCATAATCATATGGAGTGGTGCAGAGCTGTGGTAAAAGGTGAACCAGAAGTAGATACCCAAAAGGTCGAAGAACATCAAGCTGGCTGATTTGGATTACGAGACCTGTCAAATTGTGGAGAAAATGATGGTAAGACCCCGTATATTATTATCTACGGCAAATAGTTTCTGATTCTTTTGCTTCTTTGATCAGTTGGATCAGTGTCACAAGCAAATAGGGGGCTCCCTACAAGTGACGAGATGCAAAAGCAAGAACTCCTCAAGAAATTTATAGCCCAGGTAAGAGAATTGTACTATTAATTTTAGCTCGGATTATTTATGCCCTTTGACATCTATAGCGATAAGTTATATATACTAATCATATGGTGCATTTGATTGAACAACAACTGAAGTAATGTTTGCAGATTTAGGTCACGTCTCTGTCAGATCAAGAACTCAAGAAATTTATAACGATAAGTTATACTGATCTACATATTTGATTGAACAACAACTGAAGCAATGTTTGCCGAATTTTCTGTCAAATCAAATCTGGTTTTATTCTTTTTACCCACCCTGGTATCCCTCTAGATTTTGATTTCAGTACTGTATATATATGAGAAAATAGTGGTTTATTTTTCATCTGTTTTTTCTGCACATTGCTTTAGCTGGAGTAAATTTAGGGTTTTACCTTTCTTGCATAACCAACCTAGAACATTGCCACCGATGACAACATTAGGCTCACATCATTTAAAAACCATCCAATGCAGAATATTCACTATCTCTATTGGAGTAAGGAGTCTTATGCAAAGCTGATAAGCACAATTTCAATGCATTATTTTCGAAGGTAACTTCAAACTTTGTGGCAACACGCGTTCTTAAATCTCTAGAAGTACTGACTCTGGTTTAATTCAAAAGTTGAGGCTTGTGTTTATTACCATCCATTTTATGTAATACTTACGGCAAGTACTCTGGTGCATCATTTAGCTAGGTTCTAGTCATTTCTGTGTTATCTTCTTATGGAACTAAATTCTCTTAATATGCATAAATAATTTAGAAATAATTTTTTTTTTGGTATTTAATTTTTAAGGGATGTTGCGGTATTTTGAAGAAAGCTGAGGGATTATTTGAAGGCAAGAGGAGTAAGAAGTCTGCGACAGCCAAGATGACAAGCACAACTTGAAGGCATTATTTTTTAAGGTAACTAAACTGTAGATCTGTTTGGTTGGATTCAGGTATATACCTTGCCAGATTTTATGTGAGGTATGTTTCAAATTTTTTTTTTTTTACCTTTCCTCAATTGCATTAGATAGCTGAGGAATTGCTGGCTTGTTTGCTTGCCTCCCATTAGATGTGGCAGTTTTGTTTACCTTTTTCTCTGCTTTGGCTGGTTTTGTGGTTTGGCGTGACCAGTTGTCTTCAGCCTATGGTCGAAGCTTCTTAATGAGATTGATATTTGTTAGTTACCTTGGTCCTGATCAAGTCAGCTTCTTCTATTTCCTTTTTGTTAATAGTTTAGAGCAGAGCCATTATGGTTTCTAAACAGATCATTATGGTATTTCAAGATATACTAGGTTTGGGCGTTGTACCCTCAATATATATAGTTTTCAACTCCTTAATTTAGCTAAAATTTAGTGATTGTGGTGATCGGTATGGTAACTTGGTAATTCACCTTAATTGCTAGAACTGCCAAGGGTGACGTTCAATATAATCTGAAAATGTATAATCTAATAAATGGTTAAAATTTTGAAGGTCAATTACATGTGCCTTACATGCTGGTACTTGGCATTCCTGACATGCTTTTTATCTGTGTTAAAACTAATCACTAGTGGACCTTTTTGGTTCGAGTCATTTCTATTTATCTTCCGATGGAACTAAATCTCTTAAGACTTGTAATTCAGAAATAAAATTCTGTTGTGCTTAACTTTAAAGGATGTTGTTTTAGGATGCATTTCAAAGTAAGCCGAGGCTTGTACTGAAGAGGGCTGAGGAGAGCCAACCTACAGATTGACCATTCGAGTTTTCTAAATAGTTCAAGAAAGAAGGAGTAAGTAGTCTCAGACTGCAAAGCTGACAAACAGAATTTCAATGCGTTATTTTCGAAAGTAACTTCAGCTTTGTTGGTTCAATTCAGGTAATCTCCTTACCAGATTTTTTGTGAGGTTGGTATATTTCATTTTGTGCTTGTCCCCTTCTCTCTACTGGAATAGAAAGCAGTTGAACCTCAAAAAATGCATGGCTTAGTTACTTCCCCTTACTTGTGGCAGTTTCGTTTACCTGACTGGTAGAAGTCAACCAAACCTGACTTGGCCGTTACTTGTTAGAGCCGATAGGTTTTTGTTAAAATATTTTTTAAGTGGTCAGATCTCAATTCACTGGATGGCATCAATAGAGAGCGAGAGCCTCATTTAGAGAGAGCTCAACAATTTCCGGGAGGTAACGAGAGCCACTACAGAGGCTTCTCGCCGACAATTTCAAGAGAGAGCGAGCGAGGGTGTGAGAGTCTGATTTAGAGAGAGAGCTTGACATTTTTCAAGAGGTAGCGAGAGAGCAGCGACAGAGGCTTCTCGCCGACAATAAAATTACCTGAGTCTCTTTCTTTTGCAGCAATCATAATTACTTCAGTCTCTTTCTTTTTATTGTGTGAAGTTTTCCCTCCTTTTGTTTTTACCAGTACTAATCTGTTTAATTATTGCTAGGTATCTGCAGACACTGTTGTCCAAGAAATTGAATTCTAGGGTAAATCAAAGATAATTACAAGGTATAGCACACTTATTATCTTTATTTCTGATGTTGGTTATTGAGAATCGTCAACTGAGCTTCAAATGGTCCTTTTTTTGGCATTTTTTTTTGTTTCTTATCTGTTTGGTTTTCTTGGTCTCACTTATGAACTGCATCAAGTCCTCGACACCAATATTAAAATTTCTTGCTTGTATTGAACATATTAATGTTCCAGTAATACAAATTTCTTGCTTGTATTGAACAGATTAATGTTCCAGCAATCATTGTATTGAACAGATTAATGCTTTTTACCAGTGTTAAAACTATGTCACTGGTGCATCTGTTTGGTTCTAGTCATTTCTATTTATTTTCCGATGAACAAATTCTCTTAAGACCTGTAATTTAGAAATGAAATTCTGTTGGGCTTAACTTTAAAGGATGTTGGTTTAGGGTGCATTTCGAAGTAAGCCGAGGCTTGTACAGATGAGGGCTGAGGAAGCCAACCTGAAGATTGACCATTCGGGTTTTCTAAATAGTTGAAGAAAGGAGTAATGAGTTTCAGACTGCAAAGGTGACAAGCACAAATTCAGTGCATTTTTTTTAAGGTAACTTCAGATCTGTTAGTTGTATTCAGGTAATCTCCTTACCAAATTTTATGTGAGGTTGGTATATTTCAGTTTTTGCATGGCCCCCACTCTCTCTATTGGACTAGATAGCAGTTGAAGCTCAAAAAATGTGTCTTAGTTACTTCTCCTTGTGGCAGTTTCGTTTACCTCACTGTTAGAAGTCAACGAAACTTGACGTGCCCATTACTTGTTAGAGCTGATAGGTTTTTGTTATAATTTTTTTTTAATGGTCAGATCTCAACACACTGGATGCCTTCAATGGATTCTCTTTTGTACTGTAGCAATTCCTTCTTTATCAATGATTACGGTTTTTAACTCATGGTAAGCACCGACTTTTGAGATTTATTTTTGTTTGTGTAGATGAAGCTCACGTTGAATTGGGTTGCTTTTTGAAAAGGCGCATTGAACAACCTTACCTTACCTTGACCTTTTGCTTGGTCCTGTGACGAGCCTGATGGATGTTCTTATCAAAATCGGTCATATATTGTGACATAAGTTTCCTTCAAAATATATCTTTTTTTGTAGCAGCAATCATTCTTAAATCTCTCTGTGTACCATCAATATATATAGTTGTCAACTGAATTTACCTTAAATCTTGTGATTTGTGGTGATCAGTATGGTAACCTACTTGTAGTTCACCTTAATTGCTAGAACTGCCAAGGGCGACGTTTAATATACTCTGAAAATGTACAATCTAATAAATGGTTAAAATTTTGAAGGTCAATTAAATGTGCCTTACATGCTGGTACTTGGCATTCCTGACAAGCTTTTTACCAGTGTTAAACCTAAGTCACTGGTGCATCTGTTTGGATCTAGTCATTTCTATTTATCTTCCGATGGAACAAATTCTCTTAAGACCTGTGATTTAGAAATAAAATTCTGTTGTGCTTAACTTTAAAGGATGTTGGTGTCCGGTGCATTTCGAAGTAAGCCGGAGCTTGTACAGATGACGGCTGAGGAAGCCAAGCCAACCTGCAGATTGACCATTCGGGTTTCTAAATAGTTCAAGAAAGGAGTAAGGAGTTTCAGACTGCAAAGGTGACAAGGACAATTTCAGTGCATTTTTTTCGAAGGTAACTTCAGATCTGTTAGTTGTATTCAGGTAATCTCCTTACCAAATTTTATGTGAGGTTGGTATATTTCAGTTTTTGCATGCCCCCCTCTCTCTATTGGACTAGATAGCAGCTGAAGCTCAAAAAATGTTTGTCTTAGTTACTTCCCCTTGTGGCAGTTTCGTTTACCTCCCTGTTAGAAGTCAACGAAACTTGACGTGCCCGTTACTTGTTAGAGCTGATAGGTTTTTGTTATAATTTTTATTTTAATAGTCAGATCTCAACTCACTGGATGCCTTCAATGAATTCTCTTTTATACTGTAGCAATTCCTTCTTTATCAATGATTACGATTTTTACTCTTGGTAAGCACCGCCTTTTGAGTTTTATTTTGTTTGTGTAGATGAAGGTTTCCTTGAAATGGGTTGCTTTCCTGAAAAGGTGCATCCAACAACCTTACCTTCCTTGAGGTTTTGTTTGCTCATATGACGAGGCTGATGGATTAATATATCAAAATCGGTGATATATTGTGAGATAAGTTTCCTTGAAATATATATTTTTTTTGTAGCAACAATCATTCTTAAATCTCTCTCTGTACCCTCAATATATGTAGTTATCAATTGCTTAATTAAACTTAAATCTAAGGATTGTGGTCATCAGTATGGTAACTTACTTGTATTCACCTTAATTGCTAGAACTGCCAAGGATGACGTTTAATATATTCTGAAAATTTACAATCTAATAAATGGTTAAAATTTTGAAGGTCAATTACATGTGCCTTACACTTGGCACTCCTGACATGCTTTTACCAATGTTAAAACTAAGTCACTGGTGCATCTGTTTGGTTCTAGTCATTTCTTTTTATCTTCCGATGGAACTAATTCTCTTAAGAGTGTAATTTAGAAATAAAATTCTGTTGTGCTTAAATTTAAAGGATGTTGGTGTAGGGTGCATTTCGATGTAAGCCGGAGCTTGTACAGATGATGGGCTGAGGAAGGCAACCTGCAGATTGACCATTTGGGTTTTCTAAATAGTTCAAGAAAGGAGGAGTGTCAGACTGCAAAGGTGACAAGCACAATTTCAGTGCATTTTTTTCGAAGGTAACTTCAGATCTGTTAGTTGTATTCAGGTAATCTCCTTACCAAATTTTATGTGATGTTGGTATATTTCATTTTTTGCATGTCCCCCTCTCTGTTGGACTAGATAACAGCTGAAGCTGAAAAAATGTTTGGCTTAGTTACTTCCCCTTACTTGTGGCAGTTTCTTTTAGCTCACTGACAGAAATCAGCCAAACTTGACTTGCCCGTTAGTTGTTAGAGCTGACTGGTTTTTGTTAGAGCTCTCTGGATGGCTTGTATGGATTCTTTTGTACTGTAGCAATTCCTTCTTTGTCAATGATGATGGTTTTTACTCTTGGTATGTACCGACTTTTGTGTTTTATTTTTGTTTTTGTAGATCATGCTTTCCTTGAAGTGGGTTGCTTTCCTGAAAAGGCTCGCATACAACAACCTCACCTTGCAGTTTTGCTTGGCTCTGTGACGTGGCTGATGGATGTTCTTATCAAAATCGGTCATATATTATGGGATAAGTTTCCTTGAAATAAATCTTTTTCTGTAGCAGCAATCATTCTTAAATCTCTGTCTACCCTCAATATATATAGTTGTCAACTGCTTTATTTAGCTTAAATCTAGTGATTGTGGTGATCGGTATGGTAACCGACTTGTAGTTCACCTTAATTGCTAGAACTGCCAAGGGTGACGTTTAATATATTCTGAAAATTTACCTTCTAATATATGGTTAAAATTTTGAAGGTCAATTACATGTTCCTTACACTTGGCATTCCTGACATTCTTTTTACCAATGTTAAAAACTAAGTCACTGGTGCATCTGTTTGGTTCTAGTCATTTCTTTTTATCTTCCGATGGAACTAATTCTTTTAATAGTGTAATTTAGAAAAAAAATTCTGTTGTGCTTAACTTTAAACGATGTTGGTTTACGGCGCATTTCGAAGTAAGCCGGAGCTTGTACAGATGACGGCTGAGGAAGCCAACCAGCAGATTCACCATTTGGTTTTCTAAATAGTTCAAGAAAGGAGTAAGTTGTCTCAGACTGCAAAGGTGACAAGCACAATTTCAGTGCATTTTTTTCGAAGGTAACTTCAGATGTGTTTGTTGTATTCACATAAAATTTGGTGTCCCCCTCTCTGTTGGACTAGATAACAGCTGAAGCTCAAAAAATGTTTGGCTTAGTTACTTCCCCTTACTCGTGGCAGTTTCGTTTACCTCACTGTTATAAATCAACCAAACTTGACATGCCCGTTACTTGTTAGGGCCGAAAGGTTTTTGTTATTATTTTTTTTAATTGGTGAGATCTCAACTCACTGGACGCCTTCTATCGATTTTTTTGTACTGTAGCTATTCCTTCTTTATGAATGCTTATGGTTTTTACTCTTGGTATGTACCGACTTTTGAGTTTTATTTTTGTTTTTGTAGATGATGCTTTCCTTGAAGTGGGTTGCTTTCCTGAAAAGGCGCGCATCCAACAAGCTTACCTTGCGGTTTTGCTTGTTCCTGTGACGAGGCTGATGGATGTTCTTATCAAAATCGGTCATATATTGTGAGATAAGTTTCCTTCAATTATATCTTTTTCTGTAGGAGCAATCATTCTTAAATCTCTGTCTACCGTCAATATATATAGTTGTCAACTGCTTAATTTGGCTTAAATCTAGTGATTGTGGTGATCATTATGGTAACCGACTTGTAGTTCACCGTAATTGATAGAACTGCCAGGGGTGACGTCTAATATATTCTGAAAATTTACCATCTAATAAATGGTTAAAATTTTGAAGGTCAATGACATGTGCCTTACACTTGGCATTCCTGACATGCTTTTTACCAATGTTAAACCTAAGTCACTGGTGCATCTGTTTGGTTCGAGTCATTTCTATTTATCTTCCGATGGAACTAATTCTCTTAAAAGTGTAATTTAGAAATAAAATTCTGTTGTGCTTAAATTTAAAGGATGTTGGTGTAGGGTGCATTTCGAAGTAAGCCGGAGCTTGTACAGATGACGGCTGAGGAAGCCAACCAGCAGATTGACCATTTGGTTTTTTAAATAGTTCAAGAAAGGAGTAAGGTGTCACAGACTGCAAAGGTGACAAGCACAATTTCGGTGCATTTTTCTCGAAGGTAACTTCGATCTGTTAGTTGTATTCAGTTAATCTCCTTACCAAGTTTTATGTGATGTTGGTATATTTCCTTTTTTGCATGTCCCCCTCTCTGGTGGACTAGATAACAGCTGAAGCTCAAAAAATGTTTGGCTTAGTTACTTCCCCTTACTTGTGGCAGTTTCATTTACCTCACTGTTAGAAATCAACCAAACTATACGTGGCCATTACCTGTTAGAGCCGATAGGTTTTTGTTATATTTTTTTAATTGGACAGATCTCAACTCACTGGATGCCTTGTATGGATTCTTTATTACTGTAGCAATTCCTTCTTTGTCAATGCTTATGGTTTTTACTCTTGGTATGTACCGACTTTTGAGTTTTATGTTTGCTTTTGTAGATGATGCTTTCCTTGAAGTGGGTTGCTTTCGTGAAAAGGCTCCAATCCAACAAGCTTACCTTGCGGTTTCGCTTGGTCCTGTGACGAGGCTGATGGATGTTCTTATCCAAATCGGTCATATATTGTGAGATAAGTTTCCTTCAAATATATCTTTTTCTGTAGCAGCAATCATTCTTAAATCTCTGTCTACCCTCAATATATATAGTTGTCAACTGCTTAATTTAGCTTAAATCTAGTGATTGTGGTGATCAGTATGGTAACCGACTTGTAGTTCACCTTAATTGCTAGAACTGCCGAGGGTGACGTTTAATATATTCTGAAAATTTACCATCTAATAAATGGTTAAAATTTTGAAGGTCAATTACATGTGCCTTACACTTGGCATTCCTGACATGCTTTTTTACCAATGTTAAAACTAAGTCACTGGTGCATCTGTTTGGTTCTAGTTATTTCTTTTTATCTTCCAAAGGAACTAATTCTCTTAAGTGTGTAATTTAGAAATAAAATTCTGTTGTGCTTAAATATAAAGGATGTTGGTGTAGGGTGGATTTCGATGTAAGCCGGAGCTTGTTCATATGATGGACTGAGGATGGCAACCTGCAGATTGACCATTTGGGTTTTCTAAATGGATTCTTTTGTACTGTAGCAATTCCTTCTTTGGCAATGATTATGGTTTTTACTCCTGGTATGTACCGACTTTTGCGTTTTATTTTTGTTTTTTGTAGATGATGCTTTCCATGAAGTGGGTTGCTTTCCTGAAAGGCTCGCATCCAACAACCGTACCTTGCGGTTTTGATTGGTTCTGTGACGAGGTTGATAGATGTTCTTCTCAAAATCGGTCATATATTCTGAGATAAGTTTCCATCAAATATATCTTTTTCTGTACCAGCAATCATTCTTAAATATCTGTCTACCCTCAATATATATAGTTGTCAACTGCTTAATTTGGCTTAAATCTAGTGATTGTGGTGATCAGTATGGTAACCGACTTGTAGTTCACCGTAATTGCTAGAACTGCCAAGGGTGACGTTTAATATATTCTGAAAATTTACTATCTAATAAATGGTTAAAATTTTGAAGGTTAATTACATGTGTGCCTTACACTTGGCATTCCTAACAAGCTTTTTACCAATGTTAAAAATAAGTCACTGGTGCATCTGTTTGGTTCTAATCATTTCTATTAATCTTCCGATGGAACTAATTATCTTAAGAGTGTTTAGAAATAAAACTCTGTTGTGCTTAACTTTAAAGGATGTTGGTGTAGGGTGCATTTCGAAGTAAGCCGGAGCTTGTACAGATGACGGCTGAGGAAGCCAACCTGTAGATTGACCATTTGGGTTTTCTAAATAGTTCAAGAAAGTAATAAGTTCTCAGACTGCAAAGGTGGCAAGCACAATTTCAGTGCATTTTTTTCGAAGGTAACTTTTGATCTGTTAGTTGTATTCAGGTAATCTCCTTACCAAATTTTTTGTGAGGTTGGTATATTTCATTTGTTGCATGTCCCCGTCTCTGTTTGACTAGATAACAGCTGAAGCTCAAAAAATGTTTGGCTTAGTTGCTTCCCCTTACTTGTGGCTGTTTCGTTTACCTCACTGTTAGAAATCAAACAAACTTGACGTGCCCATTACTTGTTAGAGCCGATAGGTATTTGTGATATTTTTTTTAATTGGTCAGATCTCAACTCACTGGATGCCTTGTATGAATTCTTTTGTACTGTAGCAATTCCTTCTGTGTCAATGCTTATGGTTTTTACTCGTGGTATGTACCGACTTTTGAGTTTTATTTTTGTTTTTTGTAGATGATGCTTTCCTTCAAGTGGTTTGCTTTCCGGAAAAGGCTCGCATCCAACAAGCTTACATTGCGGTTTCGCTTGTTCCTGTGCCGAGGCTGATGGATGTTCTTATCATAATCGGTCATATATTGTGAGATATGTTTCCTTCAAATATATCTTTTTCTGTACCAGCAATCATTCTTAAATATCTGTCTACCCTCGATATATATAGTTGTCAACTGCTTAATTTAGCTTAAATCTAGTGATTGTGGTGATCAGTATGGTAACCAACTTGTCGTTCACCTTAATTGCTAGAACTGCCAAGGGGGACGTTTAATATATTCTGAAAATTTACCATCTAATAAATGGTTAAAATTTTGAAGGTCAATTACATGTGCCTTACACTTGGCATTCCTGACATGCTTTTTACCAATGTTAAAACTAAGTCACTGGTGCATCTGTTTGGTTCTAGTCATTTCTTTTTATCTTCTGATGGAACTAATTCTCTTAAGAGTGTAATTTAGAAATAAAATTCTGTTGTGCTTAAATTTAAAGGATGTTGGTGTAGGGTGCATTTCGATGTAAGCCGGAGCTTGTACAGATGGTGGGCTGAGGAAGCCAACCTGCAGATTGACCATTTGGGTTTTCTAAATTGTTCAAGAAAGGAGGATTGTCTGACTGCAAAGGTGACAAGCACAATTTCAGTGTATTTTTTTTGAAGGTAACTTCAGATCTGTTGGTTGTATTCAGGTAATCTCCTTACCAAATTTTATGTGATGTTGGTATATTTCATTTTTTGCATGTCCACCTCTCTGTTGGACTGGATAAATGCTGAAGCTCAAAAGATATTTGTCTTCGTTACTTCCCCTTACTTGTGGCAGTTTCGTTTACCTCACTGTTAGAAATCAACCAAACTTGACGTGCCCGTTACTTGTTAGAGCCGATAGGTTTTTGTTATATTTTTTTTAATTGGTCAGATCTCAACTCACTGGATGCCTTGTATGGATTCTTTTGCACTGTAGCAATTCCTTCTTTGTCAATGCTTATGGTTTTTACTTTTGGTATGTACCGACTTTTGAGTGTTTTTTTTTTTGTAGATGATGCTTTCCTTGAAGTGGGTTGCTTTCCTGAAATGGCTCGCATCGAACAACCTTACCTTGCGGTTTCGCTTGGTCCTGTGACGAGGCTGATGGATGTTCTTATCAAAATTGGTCATATATTGTGAGATAAGTTTCCTTCAAATATATCTTTTTCTGTACCAGCAATCAAAACTGCTTAATTTAGCTTAAATCTAGTGATTGTGGTGATCAGTATGGTAAACGACTTGTAGTTCACCTTAATTGCTTGAAATGCCCAGGGTGACGTTTAATATATTCTGAAAATGTACCATCTTATAAATGGTTAAAATTTTGAAGGTCAATTACATGTGCCTTACACTTGGCATTCCTGACATGCTTTTTACCAATGTTAAAACTAAGTCACTGGTGCATCTGTTTGGTTCTAGTCATTTCTTTTTATCTTCCGATGGAACTAATTCTCTTAAGAGTGTAATTTAGAAATAAAAGTCTGTTGTGCTTAAATTTAAAGGATGTTGGTGTAGGGTGCATTTCGATGTAAGCCGGAGCTTGTACAGATGATGGGCTGAGGAAGGCAACCTGCAGATTGACCATTTGGGTTTTCTAAATAGTTCAAGAAAGGAGGATTGCCAGACTGCAAGGGTGACAAGCACAATTTTATTGTATTTTTTTCGAAGGTAACTTCAGATCTGTTTGTTGTATTCAGGTAATCTCCTTACCAAATTTTATGTGATGTTGGTATATTTCATTTTTTGCATGTCCACCTCTCTGTTGGACTAGATAACTGCTGAAGGTCAAAAGATGTTTGGCTTAGTTACTTCCCCTTACTTGTGGCAGTTTCGTTTACCTCACTGTTTGAAATCAACCAAACTTGACGTGCCCATTACCTGTTAGAGCCGATAGGTTTTTGTTTTATTTTTTTTAATTGGTCAGATCTCAACTCACTGGATGCCTTTTATGGAATCTCTTTTGTACTGTAACAATTCCTTCTTTATCAATGATTACGGTTTTTACTCTTGGTAAGCACCGACTTTTGACTTTTATTTTTGTTTGTGTAAATGAAGCTTACCTTGAATTGGGTTGCTTTCCTGAAAAGGGACATCGAACAACCTTACCTTCCTTGAGGTTTTGCTTGGTCCTGTGACGAGGCTGATGGATGTTCTTATCAAAATAGGTCATATATTGTGAGATAAGCTTCCTTCAAAATCTTTCTTTTTTTGTAGCAACAATCATTGTTAAATCTCTGTGTAACCTCAATATATATAGTTGTCAACTGCTTAATTTACCTCAAATCTAGTGATTTGTGGTGATCAGTATGGTGACCTACTTGTAGTTCACCTTAATTGCTTGAACTGCAAGGGTGACATTTAATATATTCTGAAAATTTACAATCTAATAAATGGTTAAAATTTTGAAGGTCAATTACATGTGCCTTACATGCTGATACTTGGCATTCCTGACATGCATTTTACCAATGTTAAAACTAAGTCACTGGTACATCTGTTTGGGTCTAGTCATTTCTATTTATCTTCCGATGGAACTAATTCTCTTAAGAGTGTAATTTAGAAATAAAATTCTGTTGTGCTTAACTTTAAATGATGTTGGTTTTCTGCGCATTTCGAAGTAAGCCGGAACTTGTACAGATGACGGCTGAGGAAGCCAACCTGCAGATTGACCATTTGGGTTTTCTAAATAGTTCAAGAAAGGAGTAAGGTGTCTCGGACTGCAAAGGTGACAAGCACAATTTCAGTGTATTTTTTTCGATGGTAACTTCAGATCTGCTAGTTGTATTCAGGTAATCTCCTTACCAAAATTTATGTGAGGTTTGTATATGTTATTTTTTGCATTTCCTCCTCTCTGTTGGAATAGATAACAGCTGAAGCTCAAAAAATGTTTGTCTTAGTAACTTCCCCTTGTGGCAATTTCGTTTACCTCACTGTTAGAAGTCAACCAAACTTGACTTGCGCGTTACCTGTTAGAGCCGAATGGTTTTTGTTATTATTTTTTTTAATTGGTCAGATCTCAACTCAATGGATGCCTTGTATGGATTCTTTTGTGCTGTAGGAATTCCTTCTTTATCAATTATTATTGTTTTTACTCTTGGTATGTACAGACTTTTGAGTTTTATTTTTGTTTTCGTACATGATGCTTTCCTTGTACTGGGTTGCTTTCCTGAAAAGGCTCGCATCCATCAACCTTACGTTTCGGTTTCGCTTGGTCCTGTTACGTGGGTGATGGATGTTCTTATCAAAATCGGTCATATATTGTGAGATAAGTTTCCTTCAAATATATCTTTTTTTGTAGCAGCAATCATTCTTAAATCTTTGTGTACCCTCAATATATATAGTTGTCAACTGCTTAATTTGCCTTAAATCTAGTGATTTGTGGTGATCAGGTGACCGACTTGTAGTTCACCTTAATTGCTAGAACTGCCATGGGCGACGTTTAATATATTCTGAAAATGTACAATCTAATAAATGGTTAAAATTTTGAAGGTCAATTGCATGTGCCTTACATGCTGGTACTTGGCATTCCTGACATGCTTTTTACCAGTGTTAAAACTAAGTCACTGGTGCATGTGTTTGGTTCTGGCCATTTCTATTTATCTTCCGATGGAACAAATTCTCTTAAGACCTGTAATTTAGAAATGAAATTCTGTTGTGCTTAACTTTAAAGGATGTTGGTTTAGGGTGCAATTCGAAGTAAGCCGAGGCTTGTACAGATGACGGCTGAGGAAGCCAATTTGCAGATTGACCATTCGGGTTTTCTAAATAGTTCAAGAAAGGAGTAAGGAGTCTCAGACTGCAAAGGTGACAAGCACAATTTCAGTGCATTTTTTTTCGAAGGTAACTTCGGATCTGTTAATCGTATTCAGGTAATCTCCTTGCCAAATTTTATGTGAGGTTGGTATATTTCAGTTTTTGCATGTCCCCTTCTCTCTGTTTGGCTTAGTTACTTTCCCTTGTGGCAGTTTCGTTTACCTCACTGTTAGAAGTCAACCAAATTTGATTTGCCCGTAATTGTTAGAGCCGATAGGTTTTTATTATAATTTTTTTTAATGGTCAGATCTCAACTCACAGGAAGTCTTTAATGAATTCTCTTTTGTACTGTTGCAATTCATTCTTTATCAATGATTTCATTTTTTACTCTTGGTAAGCACCGACTTTTGGGTTTTTTTTTTTTTTTTTAACTCCGCTAGTGTGCTTTTTCCTGGGATCACTGTAGGAATCGGCTTTTGTAATTCAGAAGACATTTTGTGAGCCTTTGAAAGCCTGACCCTTTGTAGATTGGAAATTTAGATACTCCTTCAGGAGCTCTGTGAGCATGCCTTCAAGCGGAAATGAAGTCCCTATTGTTGTTGGAAGGCCTTTTAATTCTTCTTGGCTTTCTTTCGGCTCTATTAATTGCTTGCCTTTGACACAGCGCAAACAACACCATCTCGCACATTCTCCATGCTTTCGTGGAGTTTCTTCAATCTTAGTGCAGGGAGGGTGACATATAGGCCCACATTCTAGACATGAGACCATTTCCACATATTTTCCTACAATGTCACATACACTGCAGGTAACGTAGGATGGTTGACCCATTTCAGTCTCTATTGCGAGACATGAACCTCTTGCTTGCTTTCTATCATTACTTGTCTTGGTTTGACTGTGACCACCAGAGCGGATACCTAGGCTTTCCATTTCTCCAAATAGACCTTGAAGAGATTGTGTCTCATGTGTTTTCGAGGGGTAGTCTCCCGCGGCCTTGGTCTTGAACGCCTTGGTGGGAGACTGGTAGGGGTGCCTCTCCCGCGGCCCATTCCACAGCCTCTTCCTCGACCACTTCTTAGAGTCATTTCTAAGTTAGCATGGGTGGCCTTTCTTTGAATTTGATTTAGATTAAATATAAAATTTAATCTAATATTAAGGGTTTTTAAAAATTAGTCCAAGACACCTAAGTGTAAAGTTCTTTGTTACAGAAAAGAAAGAAAAGAATCACGGTTGTCACCTATCGGGTGCCCGGAATATGTACCCTTCTGATGGGATAATCGAAAAATAAATTTTTATGAAACTGTCAACATCATTTTGAAATTTATTCTCAAAACTCGCAATTTGGAATCTCTCCAAACGTGTACACACACATTTTTGATAGCAAGATATTCATATATGGTTATAATTTGTATGAATTTGTTTTTCTATTTTTTTTAAGTAAATGTTGGAGTTCAATTCATCTAACTCTTTAATATTCAATTTTTTTTTTATGTTTTGAACCTGCGATCTTTCACATATAGGGCATTGTTTTTTACCACTATACTTGTTTTTCTATTTTTAAAATAAAACAATATCTTGTCATATCATACAATTTTTTTTTTGTGAATTATTAACTTTTATTCTTGTACTACAAAGTGATTTACATGTTTGTTTGATCCTAACTGATCCGAAAATCCCCTAAAATGATCAATACGATTCACATTAAGTTCTAATCGAATATATTTTGCATGTGAATCTTGTATATTCGTAATAAGTTCATAGTTAGCAAATGATATTAGAATCCGATTCGAATTTGATACATGTCCAACTCTAAAAGTAATATGAATAAATTTAACAGGGTCAAATTCCGGCACCACAGAGCTTCTACCAATTAGTATAACAATTTTTTTTTTTATCTAAATGATATTCTAAAATGAAAAATGCTATTTGAGCTGTAATTTCAGTTTATTTGCTTCAGAATACATTTATAATCATAAATATTGTACACGTATTTTATTCATGCGCTACTCTGTCCCGTTGTCAATCTCAACAACTCATTTACGAATAAAAAAGTGAATAATATTAAGTGGTGTTGTGTTATTATATAGTTCCGATCGACGAGCACTAATTAGATCATGATCATAGCTTAATTTAAAGATTTTAAGAAAAAGGTAGACCGTTAAAAATAATAATCTTTGGCTAGAGAACCTACTTCACTTGCACTCTTATTAAGTATTCTTAGTAGGAGTGATGAAACTTGTAAATAAATAGGGGGATAGTATATAATTTTATTGTCAGGTAAACCACAACAATTCTAATGTGTATTAAATTTTAAAAATAGGAGGGGCATAAATGATAATTCTATAAATAATTATAATTATAGTATAATAAAAAAAAATTAGTTGTAAAAAATTTACATAACAACAATGGGAAATGCAAAAATATACAAGCAATAACAATTACACCATTGACATATGTTGGAGATACATAGCAATTTAAACATAGTGGGAGATGCATCAATGATGGTACTTAGCATAACAACTCTTCTACCTTCTTCTCTCTTTACCGTGTTTTCCGAAGCTTACCAGAAATAGGAAAAATGCATCAACACTTTATTCCATATTTTGATCTAATGTAACGGCTAGTAAACCTCATGTAAATCATATATAGAACTGAGATTGTATTGTAATGACATAAATAATTATCCAATAAAGCTCTAATCAATTCAATTCAGTAAATTTACTACATCTCTTCTCTCTAATGCGCGCGCGCACACACATCACACATAGTACATAGCCTAAAAGTATAATTATTCTACATGTACAGATCTCATACCAATGAAAATTATACATATATAGAAATCATTTAGTAGCACAGATAAGTACCGTAATTACGTGCTGTCGGTATCAGCGTACGTGGGTTGTCGATGTGGAGGTGACCTTACGTAAGGCTACTGCGAACACAAGCACGACATGAGATGCCCGCGCCATGGTCGTTCCCAAGGTAGCATATCTCGTGGGGTCGTCGGCAACCAACCACCCAATCCCTATCATCCCAATTCCGAAGAGAAAGATCATGACGAGAGCAACACCAAAAGCATACTGAATGTGAATGTGCGACATCATGACAGCACGTGGCAGCGGCCTCAGCATTGCTGAAATTGCCGAGGAGGAAATGAAGATTCCAACTCTGACCAAGTTCGTAGGTAGTGTTGCTGGATCGGGGTGCGGGTTGAATACACTGGCAGGGACCAGTTCGCCATGAGCTATGTTGTTAGCCATTTGAAGTTACTTCTGTTGATACTTTTTTTGGTTGCTTGGTGAAGAGATGAATGTTGTATTTATAGGGATTAGGGAAGGGATGAGATTGCGCGGGTTTTATTCATAGCATGTGTTAATTATCTTTCGGGCCGGTTCGGGCCTCGGGCTCTCCAATTAATTTTTTGAGATGCCATTATTTAAATCTATTTCCTTGGTCAAAAACTCAAAACTGTTAAGTTTGTATTTTCTTTTTCTTTTCCTCAGTGGAAAACTCAATTTTTTTTTTTTTTTATTCATGTCCTTAATCGAAACTTTAAGTTCGTATTCTTTTATTCATGTCTAAACATTTTAAAATTCGATCAAATATTTGTAGTTGTGTTAAGGCTAGTACAAAAGTAATACATATTTCATAGTTCTAATGTTTCAATGCATATACTCTATTTTATAAAAAGAGGATATTTTTCCTTCTATAGATGAGGAAGTGGAGACCGTTCAGTCCGCATCAAGATTTGTGTGTATTTGATCCGTTCGAATCTTAAACAGCGCACACAAATTTTGATACGAAACAGCTCCGACCAGATCCGATATCTGTCGAACCATCTATGATTATGCGTCTGAACACTTAACACTCCATTTTTTTAAAAGTATTAGAACCAAATGTTATAATTATTGTATACACGGAGCGCTATTTTTCTCTTCTCGCCTAGAGAAAAAAGAGCGACACAGTAAAACTCTAGCCGCCTCTCCTCCCCCTTCTCCCATTTCGTCCATCTCACCCCTAGTTTTATCTTCGAACAACGATATCCTCTTGTCTCCCTCGTCTCTATCTCCTTGAACGGAGAGGAGAATGAGGGAGAGTGAGGGAGCGGAGTTGATCGGAACAGATAGTGCGGTATCGTAGGAGTTCTTCTCATTTCGACCGGAGCATGACGGTGAGTAAATTTCGGTCGTCAAAGTGTGGCGGCAGTCAAAATAACGGATCCGGTCGTGGAGCGAGATAAGGAATTAGGGTATTAGCGTGATTAGGAGTGTATATAAGTAGGATTAGAAGAGTAGATCTAGGAATTTAGATGGTGATTAAGGGTAATGAGAGTAATTTTGAGTAATTTTGGAAATTTCGTGAGAATAAATGAGTAGATTTAGGAATTAGAGTCACTTGACTCGTTGTAAATATTTTTTTATCAATCAAATTGTTAGTAGGTATTAAAGCCACCGACCTTAAAAAAAAACACTCCATTTTTTAGATAACAGGAGGTAAAGGTCGAGTGGATGAACTCATCGGATGCACAATTGTTTGTAACATCCATGCGTTTGACGCCCATCAAACTCAAATTTGAGTTCGATGAGCTCTGCTTCTGTCTAATATATTTCAAAACCTGTGTGCGTTGTTTCAATATTCGTGTATGTCTATTTCAATATTTGTGCAGATCAAGCATGTTCGAATCTTGAAGCGGGGCTCAATGAACTCAAATTTCAATACGATAGGCATCGGGCACACTTTTTCCCCAATTGTTTTGGTTTTTTCCACTTGTGATAGGAGGGCTATGCATGATATGGCATAGTATAAAATGAGTTTTAACTAAAAAATGACACGCAAATTAGCACCGGGGCCCGAAAGCCCGAATGCACGCCCGGTGAGATTCCAACTTTCTGGACCCCACAACATTTTTTTTATGAATTTTGCTAACAATCACCGGAATATAATATCTCGCAAATGCAAATGAGGAAAGAATTCAAAAGCCAATCTCCAAGACGCGTGGTCCCCTCAACTTTCAGCCGGATTCAGGCTCCTAAATCCACCCCACCCCACCCCCCCCCCCCCCACCCCACCCCCCCCCCCCCCCACCAAGAAACTTATAAGATGCCATTATGTCATTATGAACTGAATAAATTTTTCTTATCATTTTTATACTTTTAATATAATGAGTATATACCGGTCTGCCTGGAAACAATAATGGCTAACATGCTGTGCCGTGACGTGACTAACACGCCGTGACTTTGATCTCGTACTGTGCCGTGACCAAGTTAATTTTTCACGTGTTATGCTGTGGCGTGACTAAAATATATATCAAGGGACAGTCATGGCATGCGAATGACCACGCCACGTGAGTCACACCGTGCCTAAACGTGCTGTGACCATACGTGACTCGCGTGACCATTTAATTATAATTTATATTAGTTTATTCAAGATTCACCATTAAATCAATATCTAATGGTCCTTATTACACGTGACTCACGTGACTACGTGCCGTGCCATGCCGTGACTAAATCTTTCACGTGTCGTGCCGTGCCAAAGTTTCAAAATATGAACATGGCGCGCGAATGATCATGGCACGGGACACGCGAGTCACGGCACGTAACTGACACACGTGCCATGCCGTTCCGTGCCGTAACTGTGCCGTTCCGTGACGGAGCCGGCTCCGCCGTGCCATTTTTCCCACTCTAGCCGTGCCAAAGAGATTATACCGGTCTGCCGATTTGTTTTAGGTATAAATTTTGTTTAGGGAAAATTGAAGTTTTGGTTCTTCAATTTTGTTTTCAAAACAAACTTAGCTGCTAGTGTAATTAAAAGTCCAATATTTTATATGTCGTGATTTTGAATTGTAATATTTTAAAGGTCGTAATTACAGTACTTATCTGTGCTTATCTGTGCTTGTAAATTGATTTCTATATATGTATAATTTTGAAAGTCTGGTCCTTTTTGAATCCATATCCTCCCAGATACTTGTCGAGGTAGAATAAATAAATCTGGTCCATTAAAATAAGTGAACGGTTATGATTTAATAAGTTAAAAAAATTATTCCGACTCTTGTGTATTAGAGAATATATTGGGCTTTATTTTTGGGCTTTTTTTCTTTCTCGGACTCTGCTTTGAATATTATTTAGGAAATGGCTAGTTATCGTTATTCAAGCAATTGAGTTATTTAAGTCGAATTCAGATTCAGTCATGTACCTGATCTGGTAGAATGAAATTCGAACCCTTTATTTTGATCTGACATGAATTTCAAATATCTCTGTACATCTAAAGCAGATCCGGAAAAAAAAAATATTCAGATAAGATAACAGAGCGGCTACACTTCCATTCAAGTCATCGACTGGATTAAAATTTGTTGAGAGTAATTGATTTCAGTCGTACATCATCAATCAAACGGCCAAGATCAAACATAACATTAATTTTTCTAGTACTATATGTAAAGCAATAAAGTAGAAAATAAATATACAGTTGTACACAGCTACTGTATAAAATAGAATTAGGAATTAGAAATAGTACCAATGGTACCATAACGACTAGTAAGCCTTTTAGTACAAATAGGAACAAGATGTGAAAAGCAAAATAATAAGATTGAATGAAAGAGTATTTCTTCTCAGATCTTAAAAAATAACATGGTATCAGAGCCAAAATATCCATAAACCGATAATTTCTCAGAATACCAGTAACCTGGTACAAAGCCTCAAGCAACACAAACAACCCGAAAACAAGAAAATCCGCATAAACAAGCATGGCAACAGAGAGACAACACTCATATGAGGTACCATACATTCCTAAAAATTAACCAATACTTTGCTCAATGACAGAAATTACGTGTCTTGGGCTAGATCGGCTACAATGACACTTTATTCCTGAGACAAATTCGAGTTCATTACTGAAGATAATGCCAAACCAAAAGCCACAAATCCTGACAAGCCAACAAAAGAAGAAAAGAAAAGAAAATCAAAGATTGGCATCGCTCAGATGTCACTGTCATGACATGGCTGACCACATCAATGGAACCCAATATTGCCGATATTTTCATGAACAGTGAAACCTCAAAAGAACTCTGGAAAGAAGTAAAAAATATGTATGGTCAGCAAAACAACCATTCTCATGTATACTGCCTTCAGCAAGAACTCCAACAAGAAAAGAAAAGTAATCGAACCAATATTAAAGGGAGGAATTTCACATATACCCCTCAAAAACTTCAAAATTACGTATTACCCCCTCTAAACTTAAATAACTCACAAATTTACCATTTTATTGTCTTTTATATTAAAACTTATTCTACATTTATAAAATACCCATTTTTTACTCTTTATTAAAGGCATAAATGTCCATCATACTCAAATTTAAATCTAAAGGGTTTCTCACATTGCGAGCAATCCAGTATTTCATGAAAGAACAAAGCATATAGAAACTCCATTTGTTCGAAGTGAAAATCAATCGGCCGATATCTTCACCAAAGGCTTGGATCCCAAGCCATTTTAGAACATCACAAGCAAATTAGAAATGATCGACATATACATTCCTAGCTTGAGGGAGAGTGTTGAGAATAATTGATCTCAATCGTACATCATCGATCAAGCAGCTAAGATCAAAGATAGCATTAATTGTTCTAGTACTATATGTAAAGCAATAAAGTAGAAAGTAAATATATAGCTGTCCACAGCTACTGTATAAAATAGAATTAGGAATTAGGAATAGTTATTTGTTCTCCAAAAGATCAAAGGTGGTCTTGGTGTTCTTAATCTGAAATCCATGAATATTGCCTTACTTGCCAAATGGTGGTTTAGGTTTAAAGATCCCACCATTGAGGGTAAATGAAAATTAATCCTTTTTTCCAAGTATAGTCCTTCAGGGTTAGATTGTTCAAGATGTTTTGCTTTTTGGGCTGGTGTTCTGTCATTTAAGAATATTATTGAGTTAGGCATTAATAGGAACATAGGATCAGGTCATGATACTTCCTTCTGGCTTGATAGATAATGGTTTGGAGAATGCTCTTTATATTGCTTATTTCGTCAACTCTTTAAGATAGTTTCTGACCATAATATTACTGTTTTTATGCTTTTCATAACTCTAATCTATCCTTATCTTTAAATAGGCAGTTAACTGGGGTTTACCTCAATGAATTGTTACTTTTACATTCTACTATAACTTTTGACAAGGTTTATACTGATATTACCAGACCTGATTACATTACCTGGAGATGGCGTCCTTCTGGTAAATTCACCGTACATTCATTGTACTTGTGGTTGGTTTCCTAATATGTCTTATGATAGCCTTTGGAATTCAAACATCTCTCTCAACATCAAAGTTTTCATGTGGTTGGTCTTGCAAGATAAAATTTTAACTAAGAAAAATCTATTTAAGAAAGGATAGCATGGTGATATATCTTGCCCATTTTGTGATGCCTTTGAAACAATTGATCATTTATTTGTCACATGTCCAATAGCTAGTTTATTATGGTCTTGGATTGCTCTACATAATTCTTTTACTTTTAATTGTACCTCCATTTCTGACCTATGGCAATTAGATGCTTGGATTCCATTAAAGATAAATTTCTTATTGAAATGATTAGGGCTGCTACCATTTGGGTTATTTGGTTAGCAAGAAATAAAGTTTGTTTTCAACATATTACTATTCCTTCTAGTTCTTCTTGAGGTCTTCATATTATTGCTCTAACTTCTTTCCGGTGTAAGGTTAAATTAGTTGATATTTTTTTAAATTAACATTAATTTTACCTATGGATGTTTCCTCTTTGCATTAGGCAGGTCCCTTGATAATCAGCTCGGATTCAGATACCCAGAGCAACCTGTCGAATTCAAAGGACACATACCCTGGTCTTGGTTTAGAAGGGTCTGAATTGTTAGAATATCTTCGAATCCGAGCTAAAATTGATGATATTGATGCTGCTTTTCAAACTATAGGCAATCAAGGTGTTCTTGTTCCTCTCTCTTCTTCTACCGAGTCACCTATTGTTGCTACAAGATTTCTTCTATTGATAGTTCTGCTACTTCTGTTTAGTCTATTGTTACTGTTTTTGTGGTTAGGCTTATGTTCTATTATGTTCTATTTTGTTCTATTATGTTTTCTATAGACTTGTATTAGTTGTGGTTAGGCATATTCTATTCTGTTTTCTATGGACTTGTAGCTCTCTTTTGTATGAATCTAATGAAACAAGTGGTTATCCACTTTTTCAAAAAAAAAAAAAAAAAAAATAGAAATAGTACCAACAGTACCATAACAGTTAGTAAGCCTTTTAGTATAAATATGAACAAGATGTGTAATGCAAAATAATAAGATTGAATGAAAGAGTATTTCTTCTCAGATCTTACAAATAATAACAAAATTCCTAATGTCACCGTAGCAGATATAATTTGGACGAGTTCAAATGTCAATATAATTCATCAAATTAAATAGAGCAACAATAAAAGATGCAAAAATATACAAGTAATTAATAACAATAACGCTGAGAACCAACCTTTGGTCTAGTGGCAAAGGCAATATCCTTTATGTGGTAGATTACAGGTTTAAAATCTAAATTGAGAAATCTCTTATAGATATTAAATAATTAGATAGTTTGACATCCAACCTTTACTCAAAAAAAAAAAAAATATCAACTATTTTTTGGAGAGAAGTTTTGGATACAAGTATTGTAACTAGTCCGTGGTACTATCGGTGTGGTTTGTGGATGTGGAGGCGACATCACGCAAGGCAACGGCGAATACGAGCACAACATGAGATGCCCGTGCCACAGTCCTTCCCAAGGCAGTGTATCTCGTAGGGTAGTCAGCAACCAACCACCCAATTCCTATCATCCCGACTCCAAAGAGAAAGATCATGGCGAGAACAACAGTACCAAAAGCAAACTGAATGTGAACATCTGACATAACAACAGCATGCCCCACCATTGATGAAATTACCGATGAGGAAATGTAGATTCCGACAGTAACCAAGGTCGTGGCTAGTGTTGCTTGATTCGCATGCGGGTTGAATGCGTCCGCAGGTAGTTGTCCCCCAGGAAATATGTTGTTAGCCATTTGAAGGTAGCTTTTTTGGTAACCTTTTTTTTTGTGAGCGAGGAGATAAAATGTTGATAACTTTTGTTGGTTGCTAAATTTTTGTGACAAGTTGAGGCTTGAGAGGAGGTATGGTGAATTTATACAGGGACGTGAGGGCCCTCAGCTTTCAGCCGGATTCTGGCTCCCTCTAGTGTAATTAAAAGTTGAGCAGCCAACTTGATTTTTTCTTGAATAATTAAAATACAATTTGAGAGGGTAGTTGGTGAATCTATATATAATTTAGCAATCTATATAGTCCACACGTAAAATATGAATATTGTAACCAAAGTCACCGAAACTTTTATTAATATCCAAAAAAATATCAAATTCAAAATCTACACCTGATTTATGAAATTTTTTGAAATCTGTCCAAACAGCAAAATTAAATAGAAAATATTATAATTTATTTATTTTTTGTATTGAAATATTAGAAATATTTTATATATTTATTTGAAAATAGATGGAATACTATATAATTTCATTTATAGAAAGACTGCGACAAATAAACCGGATCAACATTTTTCAGGCCGGATTTTTTGCGGCTGTAAAAAAAATTAAAAATATTTCTTTGTGTGTTATTGAAAAAATAAAAATATTTTGAATCTAAGTTATTGATCTCAGTTTAAAAGTCACTTCTAGATAAATACATATAATATTGTGGTCCTTCTATTTTAAAAAAATAAGAATTTTCTCAGACGAAATGATTTCTTATAATTTTTTTTTTCAAAATGGATACAATATCTTAGAATTTAAATGTACTAGAAAAACCGCAATATTTTCTTTATTTACTCAGAAGTGACTTTTGAACCGGGATCAATAACTCAGATTCAAAAAATATTTTTTTAATAGCACACAAAGAAATATTTTAATTTCTCTTACAGCCGCAAAAAAACTAGGATGAAAAATGTTGATTCGGGTTATTTGTCGCAGTCTTTCTAATAAATCAAATTATATAGTATTCCATTTATTTTCAAAGAAATATATAAAATATTTCTAATATTTCAGTACAAAAAATAAATAAATTATAACATTTTTTGAGTAATTAAAAAATCAGAAAATCCTAAAACCGCAAAATTATTTAGCGGATATAGGATTTCCACAATTTTTTTTTCGGAAATATGTATTCCAAAACCGCAAAATAATTTTGCCGAAATTTGCTAAATTTCTGGAAAAATATTTTACGGTTTGAGCAGATTCCGAAATTTTTCAGAATCAGGTGTAGATTTTTGAAATTTGATATTTTTTGAGAAATTTAATATATACATGCATTCCCCATAAAATCATAAAAATATATCCATAATTAATTATTATGGTTAGCTATTTCAAAAAATAAAATCCAAATGAATTACAAGTACACTAATGGATGATTTGTACACTCGAATTACACATATTTTAGATATGCTCCTAGAGTCCCAGTTATAAATAAAACAAAATTATGAATGTTTTGAAGGGTACCTAAAGAAAATTAAAGAAATAATACTCGTGAGTTTGTGACCCTTAATTAATTAGCCCATTTGTCCCGGACATCATGACAGTCCATACGTAACATATGAATATTTGACGTAAATGTTTAGTTTATTGATTTATATAAAAACGAAACCTAAAATTGATAATTTTTCATGGACATTTACAAAAAAATAAGATGACTCACATCATATGACTTTCTTTTACATGTCGTGATTTTCAATTATAATATTTTAAAGGTTGTAATTTAATAGTGTCACCATTCTTTTTTCTATTAAGAAAGAAAGAAAATCATGCTTATGACGGAATTTGAAAGATACTTGTGGAGGTAGAATAAATAAATCTGGTCCATTAAAATAAGTGAACGGTTATGTTGTAATAGTAAAATAAAAAACAAATATTCGGATTGAGAAACATTTTTATCGAAACCTAAGCTTAACACTAACCCTAACCCTAACCAAGAGGTGGGTGAAGAGTAGGTAGTTTGGAGGTTTCTCTGGTGGAAAGGTTTCCAAGGGTTTTGACTTTTGACGAGGTCGATATTATAAAGAGGAGAAGAAATTAACGGGGTGGATTGGGAAAGGAAGATGTGAAATTAATAAGAGCGGGAAAAACGTGCCGTACCGTGACTAACACGTCGTGACTTTGGTCTCGTGTTGTACCTTGTCGTGATCAAGTTAATTTTTTAAAGGGTGGTTACGGCACGTGAATTGTCACACCGTGCTTAACGTGCCGTGACTATACGTGACTCGCATGACCATTTAATCATAATTTAAGTTAGTTTATTCAAGATTTATCATTAAGTCAGCATCTAATGGTCCTAATTACACGTGACTCGTATGACTACATGCCGTACAGTAACTAAATCTTTCACATGCCGTGCCGTGTCAAAGTTTTAAAAAATGAACACGGTACGCGAATAGCCACGGCACGGAACACGTGAGTCACGATACGTAACTGACACGCGTGCCGTTCCATGACGGAGCCGGCTCCGCCATGCAATTTTTCCCACTCTAATGTGATCTGTTTTCCCTGTATTAGAGAATATATTGGACTTTATTGGGCCTATTTTCTTTCTCGGACTATGCTTGAATATTATCTTAGGAAATGGCTAGTTATCCTTATTCAAGCAATTAGGTTATTTAAGTCCAATTCAGATTCACTCAGGTACCTGATCTGGTAGAATGAGATCGGAACCATTTATTTTGTTATGACACGAATTTTAAAATTCTCCATTACATCTAAGACAAGACTTCGGAGTAGGTCCGTTGTCCATTGAACCTACTTTAGGTTCGATGGGCTCCAGGACCGTCCGATCCGATTTAAGATATGTGCTATCAGCTTTAATATTTGTGTGTGCTCGCATCAATTGTCGTGTGCACAGATCTTGAAACAAATCAGACAATTATGAAGCCCATTAAACACAAAAGTAGGTTCATCGGACCTACTCCTTTCTCCCAAGACAAATCCAGAAAAAAAAAAAAATACTAGAATTAACTCTGATAAGATACCAGAGCAACTACACTTCCATTCAAGTCATCGGCTGGATTTAAATTCCTATTGTTAATGTCGAATCCACGTGCAAAATCAGATTAAAAAATGGAATATAGTGAGGAGTGTAACAATCGAAAAGAAAATTACACTTACTTCTTTATTGTACAGACATATTGGATGTCAAATTTTAGTGTAATTAGATATAATTGGGTTACTGATTAAGTGTCCAAAAAATTAATCATGCTTGACAGACACACGCAACCTATTAAATTAGAAAAAAAAAATACCTATAATTATTTCTTTAATATGCATTATCCATATTTAACCAAAATAGAAAATTAATATTTCCTTGGTGTTTGATAATGATCGAAAGATCCACCAAAAATAGAGTTTATATAATTTTAAAAAAATAAACACATTTTTTATATCTAACAAAAAAAACATATAATCACAAAAGCGACTTAATAAATAAGTGTTAAAGGAATGAAAATAATAAATGACGCTAAGATTGTTTAGCGGGCGGTAGTCGATTTAGTCGGATTTTATCTTTATTTTCAATTCATGACTATCTTCTATAACATAATAATCATCCAATTTATATTTTTTTGGAGTAAGGAATTTTGTAGGTTCATAAGGTTTTGCTGCAAAAAAAAAGTTAAATATAAATATTTAAACTATTATTAATAATCAACAAAAGTTGGATCAAGAACACAATATGCCTTGGCAAAAAGTTCCTTGGTAAAAAATAAGAAAGCAAAAAAATTAAAGAGTCGGCGTATTAGTGATTTAGTTCTATGCATAATACATGGTATATAAAAAGGTTCATTCAATTCAACAAAGGAATGACACGCAAATTAGTACCGAGGCCCGAAAGGCGAAAGCCCGAACACTCACCGGTTAGATACTTAGATTTATCTATTTGGTCTTACTTATGGGCCCCACAACATATTTTATAAATTTCGCTAAGGATCACCAGAATAATATCTCGCAAGTGAGGATGAGCCGCATGGTCTGCATTAACTTAAAAAAATAACATTTTTGAGTTAACCCATCTCGGCTAGTGATTTGCAAACGGGTAAGGGCGGGCGGGCACGGGTAAAACCCGGGACGGGTCACGGGCAACGCGGGTCACGGGTAACGCGGGTCACGGGCGACACGGGACGGGTTAGCACGGGTATTTTTTTGAAAAATCCTACCCGGCCCCTCTCAAACCCCCCGGGCAACACGGGTCACGGGTAAGCGGGTTTAGGTCCGGGTAGAACGGGTCTGGTCCGGGCGGGTAATTTTTTTTTTTTTTTTCCTGCTGCTGTTTTTTTTTCTGTTTTTTAGGCTGCTGCCTCCGCCGCTGCTGTTTTTTTTTTTGTTTTTTTTTTTGTTTTCTTTTTAAACCAATAAAATACAAATCAAAATTCATTTAACATGATTGCATATTTGAACTCAATAATTATTGTGATACTAAAATCAAAATCAAAGTTACGAATTATTTTAAAACAATATTGCTTAAATCAATTACTTTAAATTTTGAACAATAAAATATAAATTAAAAATTTCTTAAATCAATTACTTTAAAATATTTTAAATCAATTACTTTAAAACAATAAAATATAAATCAAAAATTTCTTAAATCAGTTACTTTAAAAATAATAATGAATTATTTGAAAACAATAGATTAAAAAATAAAAGTTACCCTCCTCCTTTATTCCGGGCTTGGGACCGGCTATGTAAAATAACATAGGCGGAGTTCTAACTTTTTTTTTGTTAGTAGTTCTTCTTTAAAATGAATAATTTAAAAACTAATTGAAATGTTTAGAAATTAATGATTTAAAGAATAACCATAAAGATTAAAAGAGATTAGAAATTTATACCGACACTACCTATCTAGAAGGTAGCATTCATATACCATTGGTCGCTCTCTTCCGCACCGTCTGAATCCGAATTAGCCTCGGCCCGCGGCTCGGTACCACTTTCTTCGGTGTCGACTCCGGATGATGATTGATGATCGCGATATTGCTTGCGATTTTCAGCATCAATCCAATCTTTCAAGCACACAAGTCTCTCAAAAACATGTGGACCCAACTTACTGCGTTTGTCGGAGAGGATCCTGTTCGTCGAACTAAAACAACTTTCGGAAGGGACGGTTGACACGGGCACGGCAAATACGTCACGGGCCATCATCGCGAGGACTGGATAGTGAGTTGCATTCCTCCTCCACCACGCCATGATGTCAACCTGTTCACTTTCGTTGCGCATCGAAGTATAGCTCAATAACTCGTTTGTGGCTGTGTACGGGTCGCTCTCCAACTGGAAATCTGCTAACAATCCACCACTGCTGGTGCTCCTGGAAGTGGAACTATTAAAAAATAAAAAAAATTAGTGGACAAATAATGTAGATATTATAAATAATAAAGATTAATAAATATTCATACTTAGTGGCAGCATGGGAGGAAGACGCTTGGTTTTGGTTGTCACCCATTCTTGAGTTGTATAAGTTAAACATCTCATCGAACTTGGAATTCACATATGTATCCACCCCGGTTTTGTCTAAATGTAGATTATCTTTGTACGCTTGAAGTATTACGATCGTGAATACCTTCTTGTATGCCGGGTTAAGGCAGCTTGCGATAATGGCCAGGAGGGGTACATCTTCCCAATATTTTAGGAATTTTAGTTTCATGGCATCTACGATCGGCGTGAGAGAGGGGTCATTGCTTTCAGCTACTTCCAAGTCACGATACACCTTGGAAATTTGGTAGAGATTTTGAGCAACTCAAATGCCGTCGGTGAGTACGAGCAGGATAGTTTGACGGTTGCTGTAAAAAAGGTTCCTAGAAAATTCTTAAGCCTTTTTAGTTGCAGCCATTCTTCGCGGGTGGGTTCCAATTCCATTCCCTCGGGGGTGGAGCTTCTCAAAAACTCCCCTATGGCAACTGAGTAAGGAATGCATCGGTTCAACATCCTGTAAGTGGAGTTCCAACGGGTATCTATATCCCAAGGTACTCTCAACCTGCTCAATCCAAACTGGCTACACAAAACCGCAAACCGTTGTTTTCTTTCTTAGTTTGAAACAATGTGGGCAAGAGCTCCCTTAAATTTAATTATCAATTGTTTTACCGCTTCTGTTTTAAGGCCGTCATTCACGACGAGGTTAAGTATGTGGCAAGCACACTTTTGGTGGAACATTTCACCATTCATGATTGGGTTCAGTGACCGTTTAAAAATCTCAATGGAAGCTACGTTGTTGCTAGCATTATCGAATGAAATAGAAAAAATCTTGTTCTCTGTGTCTCTTTTAAGGTTATACTCTTGTAAAACCTCAATAATGGATCGGTAAATTACACTAGAAGTGTGGGGGGAATCCAAAACTCGAAAACTTAATACCCTTTTTTGTAACACCCAAAGATCATCGATCCAATGCCCGGTAATACAAGAGTACCCAAGTCCATGTTTACCGGCAGTCCAGATATCAGAGGTAATTGAGACCTTATTGGGTTGATATGCAAATATAGCTCGTAGATCATTTTTTGTACTGGTAAATTGGTTTTTTATTTCATTAACCATCTTTCTATGATGTAACCTCTTGTACATTGGTTGACCACACCCCCAAATGACCAACCGGGCAAAACTCATGCAACCACCCATACTTATTGGTTGTTCTTTGTGGGTAATGTACCGGGCCAATTCACTAAGCATTACCGATTCATCATATTTCTGGTGTGTTCTGGTACCATCCAGGTTAATAAGGGTTTGGATTTGTCTCGGGTCAGCATATTTTTGTGGAAACTCACCCTTTCTTCGGTGACCATCGGCATGTCTCTTAAAATTAGTCATACCACCGGATTTTTTATACTCGAAACCCTTACTCTTGCAACCTTTTACCTTACAAGTTAGATATTGCATAGTGCCATCCTCCAGCTTGGTCACGTCATAAAAGGGCAACCAATCCGCATTATATTCAGGAGCTCTTTTACTCTTCTTTTCTGCTGGTTCTTGTGGGGGGGCACTTGTCGAACGAGGGACATCTTCGGCTTGAATTTCAGGGACACTTGTCGAAGGAGTACCTTCCATTGGGGAAGTGAATTGACTCGATGCTATGGAAGAAGTGCCTCCGTATGCATACGGTGCTGTCGGTTGATGTGTTTCTTGTGGAATGAATATGTTTGGATCGTTAGGATAATACGGTGCACTCGTTTCGGGGGCTTGTCGATAATTTTCTGGATAATTAGGTGGAAGCATTTGGGGTTGTTGTTGATAATTTGGTTGTAGCATTTGGTCTCTTCTTTGATAATTTTCTGGATAATTAGGTGGTGCCATTTGGGCGGAGCTACCAGGATAAAAAGCTGACATATCGACGTCAAATAGTTCGTGGGACAATCTCGCGGCGTGGTCGTTGGACATTCTCGCGGCTAAAATATAACCTATTCAAAAATAAATGCAAATTACTTAGCATATTCAAAAAATAAATCTAACATGCTTATTTAAACTATTAAAAATAAATCCGAATTTAAAAAATAAAATCTAACCTATTCAAAAATAAATCTAATAACTTAACATATTCAAAAAATAAATCTAACATACTTATTTAACCTATTAAAAATAAATCCGAATTTAAAAAATAAAATCTAACCTATTCAAAAATAAATCTAATAACTTAACATATTCAAAAAATAAATCTAACATACTTATTTAACCTATTAAAAATAAATCCGAATTTAAAAAATAAAATCTAACCCAATAAAAAATAAATCTAATTACTTGGCATATTCAAAAAATAAATCTAACATACTTATTTAACCTATTAAAAATAAATCCGAATTTGAAAAATAAAATCCAACCTATTCAAAAATAAATCTAATAACTTGGCATATTCAAAAAATAAATATAACATACTTATTTAACCTATTAAAAATAAATCCGAATTTGAAAAATTAAATCTAACCTATTCAAAAATAAATCTAATTACTTGGCATATTCAAAAACTAAATATAACATACTTATTTAACCTATTAAAAATAAATCCGAATTTGAAAAATTAAATCTAACCTATTCAAAAATAAATCTAATTACTTGGCATATTCAAAAACTAAATATAACATACTTATTTAACCTATTAAAAATAAATCCGAATTTCAAAAATTAAATCCAACCTATTCAAAAATAAATCTAATAACTTGGCATATTCAAAAACTAAATATAACATACTTATTTAACCTATTAAAAATAAATCCGAATTTCAAAAATAAAATCTAACCTATTCAAAAATAAATCTAATTACTTGGCATATTCAAAAAATAAATATAACATACTTATTTAACCTATTAAAAATAAATCCGAATTTAAAAAATAAAATCTAACCTATTCAAAAATAAATGCAAATTGCTTAGCATATTCAAAAAATAAATATAACATGCTTATTTAACCTATTAAAAATAAATCCGAATTTAAAAAATAAAATCTAACCCAATAAAAAATAAATCTAATTACTTGGCATATTCAAAAAATAAATCTAACATACTTATTTAACCTATTAAAAATAAATCCGAATTTCAAAAATAAAATCCAACCTATTCAAAAATAAATCTAATAACTTGGCATATTCAAAAAATAAATATAACATACTTATTTAACCTATTAAAAATAAATCCGAATTTGAAAAATTAAATCTAACCTATTCAAAAATAAATCTAATTACTTGGCATATTCAAAAACTAAATATAACATACTTATTTAACCTATTAAAAATAAATCCGAATTTCAAAAATTAAATCCAACCTATTCAAAAATAAATCTAATAACTTGACATATTCAAAAACTAAATATAACATACTTATTTAACCTATTAAAAATAAATCCGAATTTCAAAAATAAAATCTAACCTATTCAAAAATAAATCTAATAACTTGGCATATTCAAAAACTAAATATAACATACTTATTTAACCTATTAAAAATAAATCCGAATTTGAAAAATAAAATCTAACCTATTCAAAAATAAATCTAATTACTTGGCATATTCAAAAACTAAATCTAACATACTTATTTAACCTATTAAAAATAAATCCGAATTTCAAAAATAAAATCTAACCTATTCAAAAATAAATCTAATAACTTGGCATATTCAAAAAATAAATATAACATACTTATTTAACCTATTCAAAATAAATCCGAATTTGAAAAATAAAATCTAACCTATTCAAAAATAAATCTAATTACTTGGCATACTCAAAAAATAAATCTAACATACTTATTTAACCTATTAAAATTAAATCCGAATTTCAAAAATAAAATCTAACCTATTCAAAAATAAATCTAATTACTTGGCATACTCAAAAAATAAATCTAACATACTTATTTAACCTATTAAAAATAAATCCGAATTTCAAAAATTAAATCTAACCTATTCAAAAATAAATGCAAATAACTTAACATATTCAAAAACTAAATATAACATACTTATTTAACCTATTAAAAATAAATCCGAATTTCAAAAATAAAATCTAACCTATTCAAAAATAAATCTAATTACTTGGCATATTCAAAAAATAAATCTAACATACTTATTTAACCTATTAAAAATAAATCCGAATTTCAAAAATTAAATCTAACCTATTCAAAAATAAATCTAATAGCTTAAATTTTAAATTACTCTAGGAAAAACAAATATAATTACTCTACAAAAAAAAAAATCTAACATTCAATTTTAATATTAATATTCTATACAAAATCTAACAAAAACTAATTTAAGTTAAACTAATTCAAACAAACTATAAATTTAACATTCTATATTTCAATTTAACAAAATTTAATGTAACATGAAATAAATCTAACCTTTAAATCTCGCGGGAAAATTTTGCGGGAGGTGACGAACTTCGTAATTCCAATACCTTCGTAATTCCGTTGCGTATTCGTAGAATGAATTAAATTTACAAATATATATTTTTTTTAACAACAAAATTAAAATTGAGAATAATGAAAATATTGAGATTGAGATTGAGAGAATGAGAGATGAAAATATTGAGATTGGGATGTGAAAATTTGGGAGGGATGGGGGTGTATTTAAAGAGTTTTGTTTGAGGGGGGGTTTAATTTGAAATTTTAAAACAAAACTAAAAAAAATCAAAAAATCAAAAAAGAGGAAGGGGGGGGGGGGGGGGGGGGGGGGGGGGGCTGGGGGTAGGGGCCCGGGGCTGGGGTCTTGGGGGGAAAAAATTTAAATTTCAAATTCTGGAAAAAAAAAAAGAAAAAAAAAACAGAGTACAGGTCTGGTTCGGGTTCGGGTACGGGTAGGCGGGCACGGGTCTACGGGTAGGCGGGCACGGGTAATCGGGCACGGGTACGGGTACGGGTAATACGGGTCCACGGGTCGGTATGGGCGGGTACGGGTTTGAAACGGGACGGGTATCACGGGTAAATTTAAAAAAAATCCGTACCCGGCCCTTCTCAACCCGTACCCGTTGAATCCGTGTACCCGTGCAAAACCCGTGCACGGGCACGGGTAGGGCGGGCACGGGTTCCGGGCGGGCGGGCATGGGTCTGACCCGTGGGGGTATTTGCCAATCACTAATCTCGGCCATCTGATTTTAAACAGAGCTAATCCGGCTCGAGCTTATAATGGAGGGGCCCTTTAATATTAGTCCACCCCTCCTCGAACCAAAATTTTTATTAATATAAAATAAAATAAAAAAATATCGACATTGAAGAAATATTTGACGAAAATTCGAGATATAGCTAAAACGTGATAGTCCATAACGTTCAGAGGATGTTATGGACCATCATGGTCAGCTTAACGAAATCAAATTACCGCTAATTAATTGAAATAAACACTGTAGCTGGACGTTATGGTCTATAATGTCCAGCTACAGTGTTTTTTTTTTTTTCAAAAAAATTCACAAACGAAGCAGAAAAAAAAAACACTGTAGCTGGACATTATAGACCATAACGCCGAGCTACAGTATTTTTTGTTGATTAGAGATCATTAGCGATCAGATTAACTGGACGTTATGATTTATAACGTCCAGATACAGTACCCTGTACGTTATGGACTGTCACGTTTTAGTTATATCTCGAATTTTCGTCAAATGCTTCTTCAATATCGATATTTTTTAATTTTATTTTCTATTAATAAAAATTTCGGCTCCTCGAACTAGTACAGGAAAGAGTGTCACAAAAAAAAAAAAATTTTTTTTTTTTGTCGGACAGATATGTACCAACGGAGTTCAAGAAGGGTAAAACCGTAAAAGTAATTTTTATTGATACCCACCTCCCTCTCTCTCTCTTTTCATACTCTTAACCAAAGAAGAAACAGAAAGATATTGCATTCAATTAAAAAGTCGATCAGAAAAGCAATAAGCACCCCGGATATTTATGTCGATTACTACCTAATTAAGCTTTATAAAGCACAAAAATAGAGATAGGGTATAGTTATCAATTCAATATTTAAAATAACTAAATAAAAATTTAAATAAATAAAAGGATATAAAAAGTGGAGTAGAACTAAGGTACTCTTAAGCTCACCAAGTCCTTTGTGAATTGTGAGCTTAACTCAAAAACCTATTGAATTGACTTCAAACGACATTTTCAAACCGTTAGATTTTCAATCTATATTAAAATGTGCTTGGAGACCAAATTTTACATTTTTTTGAATTTTTTTACTATTTATTAAGCAGGTTTGAAAACTGCTGTTTTTATTAAAATTCTGCACCATTGGAAAACAACGATTTTCAAACCAGCTTAATAAATAGTAAAAAAAATTCCAAAAAATGTAAAATTTGGTCTCCAAGCACATTTTAATATAGATTGAACATCTAACGGTTTGGAAATGTCGTTTGAAGTCAATCCGATAGGTTTTTGAGTTAAGCTCACAAAGAGTTTGGTGAGCTTAAGAGCACCTTAGTTCTACTCTAAAAAGTGTTAAGTTTTTTATAAGGATATTGAATATTATTGTGTTTTCATGGATAAATTGGCTATTTTAAAATTATAGATATGTACACTGACAATTCTCTCTTATTTTTAGAGAAAAAATGTGGATCATGCCCCCATTTAATTTTATTGAAGGAGTTACAAAGGTTTTGTAACAACAATGTTATAAACGAAAAAACAAAGCTCAAAACAGTTGAGCTGTAGAAGAAAAAGAAAGTGTAAAAACAGTAAATTAAAACATGAAATGAGAGAAATAAAGCATCAGTGGAAGAAAACAACAGAAGATTTTATTGCTTCGTTCCTGGCCCATATAGGGTACCAGTGGTACCTGAACTGGTACCAGTCCTCAAGCCGTACCAATTTTCTTGCCAGAAAACACACCCCTGGTACCATAGTCTGTACCGAAGGCTGTTTCCCCTCTGATTTCGTACCAGCAAGCGTATCTGTTGTCTCTGGGTCACAAATTACTGGAACCGACAGTTAAAAGCAGATGCGCAAATTACCATATCTGGCTATTTTACCAATTACACCCTACATCTCTTTTATCCTATTTTTTTTTTCCTTTTTTTTCCTGATAATTACCAGAAAGAGCATATAACCCAACGTATACTGGACCGCCCAGTTTTCTTTCCGTACCAGTTACCACTATAACAGCTGATAAGCCTTTCTCCTTGTAAATTTCTTGTAAATGCACATTGTAATTTATGAGATTATTCAATAAAGCTTTTAATCAATATAATTCATCAAATTAAATATAGACATAACAACAATGGAAAACGCAAAAACATACAACCAATTATGATAATGCCATTGATCGAAATCTCTCACCCTCGTACACACAAACACACACACACACACACACCACACGTGGTAAATAACCTTAAACCTAAAACATTTTACATAACATATCACATACCAACAAAAATAATACATGTATTGATCATTTCACAAAAACAGAGATATAATTACTGTAACTACTTGTCGATGGTATCGGTGTGGGTTGTGGATTTGGAGGCGACATTACGCAATGCAACGGCGAACACGAGCACGACATGAGATGCCCGTGTAATGATCCTTCCCAAGGTAGTGTATCTCGTGGGGTAGTCGGCAACCAACCACCCAATCCCTATCATCCCGAGCCCAAAGAGAAAGATAATGGCGAGAGCAACACGAAAAGCATACTGAATGTGAATGTGCGACATCATGACAGAACGCGGAAGAGGCCTCAGTATTGCTGAAATTGCCGAGGAGGAAATAAAGATTCCGACTCTGACCAAGTTCGTAGGTAGTGTTGCTGGATCGGGTTGCGGGTCGAATGCGCCGGCAGGGAGCTGTTCGTCAGGAGCAAGGTTATCAGACATTTGAAGGTAGCTTTGTTGATAACTTGTGTGTTTGCTAAATTTTGGTGTGAGTTGAGACTTGAGAGAGGATGGTTATTGAATTTAATTTATATTTATACTGGGAAGATTTCGGGCCGGGTTCGGGCCCGGGCTTTCCAATTAATTAAATGATGCCATGATGTCATTATTATTTATCAATTGAGTCAATACAACTTTTAGGCGCTTTTTCTTCTTCTTATTTTCTTATATAGACGAAGATTAAATGTTTTTATTTTTAGTCGGATTTTATCTGAATCTTTTAGGTGGTAGTCGATTTAGTCGGATTTTATTTTTGTTTTTAATTGTGTCCGTCTAAGTTGGACCATAATATTTTCAAGGATGCAGAGTCCTGTTTTTCTGATTCTAACTATTCAAAAAATTTCATTCACGTATCTCAATAAAGAAAATTTTTCATGCATAAATCTCAACGAATTTGAATAGTTAGGATCGGAAAAACAGAACTCTTGCTTTCCTCTAAGAAAAGCAGCAGAGTCCGGTCCTATTTTCAAATATTCATGACTATCTTCTATAACATAATAAACCTCCAATTTATATTTTTTGGACTAAGGAATTTTGTACGTTCATAAGATTTTGTTGCAAAAAAGTTAAATATAAATATATAAACTATTATTAATAATCAACAATAGTTGGATCAAGAACACAAGATGCCTTGCAGCTAGAGCGGAAAAAAAGTGTCGTGCCGTGCCGTGATATGACTAACACGCCGTGACTTTGGTCTCGTGCCGTGACCAAAATGTCAAGGGGTGGTCACGACACGCAAATGGTCATGCCACGTGAGTCACGTCGTGCCTAACGCGCCGTAACTATACGTGACTCGCGTGACCATTTAATCATAATTTAGGTTAGTTTATTCAAGATTCACCATTAAATCAATATCTAATGGTCCTAATTACGCGTGACTACGTGTCGTGTCGTGCCGTGCCAAAGTTTCAAAAGATGAACACGGTATGCGAATGATCACAGCACGAGACGTGCGAATCACAGCACGTAACTGACATGCGTGCCGTAACGGTACCGTTCCGTGACGGAGCCGGCTCCGCCATACCATTTTTCCCACTTTATGTGGTAGCGACTTAGAAGTTACAAGATAATAAAAGTAATTAATTATAAGGTGTGAACATCATTGTTAAAGAGCCTGCGTATTAGTTCTATGCATCACGCAAATTAGTACCGGGGCCCGAAAGCCCGAATACTCACCGCTATTTATCTATTTGGTCTTACTTATGGACCCCACAACATATTCTTATGATAATATCTCGCCAAGTCAGGATACACACGTGTTCAGTACAACTCACAAAGAATTCGTGCGAACTGGTACAGAAAAGAGTGCAACAACAAAAATTCAATTTTCGAGCAACTTAAGGCTGGTACAGATCCTTTTAGGCATATCTGTACCAACGGAGTTCAAGAGGGGTAAAACTAATTTTTTTTTTTTTTTTTTTTTTTGAGGGAAGATAAAAGGTCAAGCCACCTAACAATTTAATATTCACAAATTTTTTTTTTTAATTTTAAAAAATATTGTCTTTATTACTAGATCAAAAGCTGATTCTCGAAAATAATTTTTATTGATACCTCGGATCTCTCTCTTCATACTCTAACCAAATAAAAAACAGAAAAAATATTGCATTCAATTAAAAGTTAGATCAGAAAAGCACCACCAAGTATTGTTTTGTACTTTAAAAGATGATTCAATACTAGTGCCACTACAAATTATACTGATTACTCCCTAATTAAGTTGAGCTTTATCAAGCACAAAAATAGAGATAGGGTATAGCTATCAAATCAAATTTTTTTTAAATAACTAAATAAAAAATTAAATAAATAAAAGAGGATAAAAAAATTGTTCAGTTTTTGTAACAATATTGGATATTGTAATGTTTTCATGAATAAATTAGCTATTTTAAAATTTTAGATGTGTACATTGAAAATTCTCTCTCATATAAAATGATTTACATGTTTGTTTGTGTCTTAAGTGTACTTTGTCAATTTACACACTTTTACAAAAGATTGAAATATAATCATGATAAAATGGTCAATACAAATTCACATTGACATTCTCAAATTCTAATTGAATAGATTATGCATGTGGATCTTGTATATTATTAATAAATTCATATTTTTAAATTATATTAGAATCCTATCCGAATCTGATGCAATTACAATCTGATTTTTTTTTTCATAAAGCTTCTACCAATTATTGAAACTTTTATTTATCTGAATGACATCCTAAATGAAAAAAAAATACTATTTGAGTTGTGATTTTATTTTATTTACTTCATCACAAAAATAATCATGAATATTGTACACCTATTTTTTTCATGCACTTCTCTGTATCCCATAGTTAATCTCAACAATTCATGTGCAAAAAATAAAGAAAAAGGTGAAAATTAAAGTTAAGTGGGATGGAGTTGTTAACTAATTTAGATGGACATTATCTAGATTATAATAATATCTTAATTAATTTATTCTAGAAAAATATTAGACCGATGAAAATAATAATTGTTATCTAAAGAATCTAATTTTATTTCACTATCACTTGTTTATTTTATAACATATCATTTATAATAAATACCACATCAACCTCGAAGAAAATAAATTAGTTCTCAAATATTTTGGAGAGTTGTAGCCTCCTCTCTCATATCTCAATTTTTTTTTTAATTTTTATTAGGATGGTAATTTTAAAAATGTTGTAAATTGTATGTTCAGAAATATTCTCTGGGTCACATATTACTAATATATTTAAAAAAGTTACAAACATGAGATAGGAGTAGGTCCGATGGGCATCGAAGCTACTTTTAGGTTCAATTAACTCTAGCACTGTACGATTAGCACTAAATCTGTGTGCACGAAAATTGATACAGACTCACACGGATTTTGATGAGTAGTGCACGAATCTTGATGCTGATCGGATGGTCATCACACCCATCGAACCAAAGTTGGTCCGATGGGCATCGGACCTACTCTGAATTCATGCTGGAGATGACCAACCCGGGTACCATTACCATATCTAGCTATTTTACCAAATACACCCTACATCTCTGTTATTGCTTTTTTTTTTTTCCTTTCTTTCCCGTAATTACCAGAAAGGGCATATAACTCAACGTATACTGTACCGCCCAGTTTTAAGGTACCAGTTACCACTGTAACGGCTGATAAGCCTGTTGCTCCTTGTAAATTTATTGTATGCACATTGTAATTTATGAGATTATTCAATAAAACTTTTAATCAATATAATTCATCAAATTAAATAGAGACATAAGTACATAACAACAATGGAAAACTCAAAAACATACAAGCAATTATGATAACGCCATTGATCGACATCTCTCACTCCCGTACACACACACACCGACAAAATTAATACATGTATAGATCATTTCACCAAAACAGAGATATGTAGATAACATGAAACTACTTGTCGGTGGTATCGGTGTGAGTTGTGGATTTGGAGGCGACTTTACGCAACGCGACGGCGAACACGAGCATGACATGGGATGCCCGTGTAATGATCCTTCCCAAGGTAGTGTATCTCGTGGGGTAGTCGGTGAGCAACCACCCAATCCCTATCATCCCGAGCCCGAAGAGAAAGATAATGGCGAGAGCAACACGAAAAGCATACTGAATGTGAATGTGCGACATCATGACAGCACGTGGCAGCGGCCTCAGTATTGCTGAAATTGCCGAGGAGGAAATGAAGATTCCAACTCTGACCAAGTTCGTAGGTAGTGTTGCCGGATCGGGGTGCGGGTTGAATGCACCGGCAGGGAGCTGTTCACCGGGAGCTATGTTGTCAGACATTTGAAGGTAGCTTAGTTGAGACTTGAGAGTTGAGAGGATGGTTGTTGAATTTAATTTATACATTTGAGTTGTAGGCTTGTAGCTGGTGTTAGATTTCGGGCCGGGTTCGGGCCCGGGCTCTACAATTAATTAAAAAAAAATGCCATTATGTCATTATCACTTAGACACTTATCAATTGAGTCAATAAGACTTTTTAGGCGCTTTTTCTTCTTCTTATTTTCTTATGTAGACGAAGATTTAATGTTTTTATTATTTTGTCTCTATTATGTTTTTATTTTTAGAACTATAATAATTTAAAATTTAAATGTTAAAATTAAACTGTTAAATATGATTTACGCAATTTTCTTTATGTATACGTAAAAGATCATAAAATTTTGATTTTGTTTTAATTTGTGTAAAGAGATTACAAAATATATCGATGTGGATAAATTCTGGATGTTGATTTTTCAACTTATTAATTCATATAAAACTAAAATAAAAAAAGTGATAATATTTTATGTACATGTAGAGAAAATAATATAAATCACATCTAACGGTTTTATTTTAATATTTAAGTTTTAGAATTTTTGTTATTACAAAAATTAAAAAGTTGAGGCAGACAAAAAAACGGAGACATTTCAACCCACCTCTTTTATGTATAGGTTTTATGTAACTAAGAGCAAAAACTGAAAACTGTTGTTTCCATATCTAATGGCCTTGCCAAATCGACTAGGAATTCAGAGTAGGTCCGATGTCCATCAGACTTAGTTTGGTGTGATGAGCTCAATCACCGTCCGATCTATATTAAAATGCGTGAGATCTGCTTTAAAATCTATATGCATTTGCTTCAATTTTCATGTGCACAAATCTTAATGCGGATCTACGGTGCTCGAGCTCATTGGACCTAGAAGTAGGTCTGATGCCCATCGGACTTACTCCGTTCTCAATCGACCAGACATTCTGCTGGTCTGGCCGGAAACTTTTAGGAAAAAATTTTAAGTTTTGGTTCTTGAATAATATTTTCTAAGCGACCTTTAGCAGCTAGATTGTTATTTACATCAAAATAGTTATAAATTTAAAATAAAAAAATTGGTTCCTGATCTTTTAAAAATGAATAAGTTGGTCCCTAAAACTACTATTTGCATTAAATTAGTTCTTAAAATTTTGAAAAATAACTAAATTTTAAAGATTAATTTACTTAATTTGAGAGAAGTTGAAGAAACAACTATTTTTGAAAGTTCATGGGCCAATTTAGTGGAACTAACTTCATTGTTTTTATGAAGTTGGGTATTGAAATTTTAGTTACACTAAATTGATATTTTTTTTTAGGCCACTTGATTTTTTTTTGTGAAAAAAAATTCAAAGACCAATATGACGTAAATAAAAAAATTAAAGACCAACTGTATATTTAAGAAATTTTAGCGGTCAAAATCTAATATATATATATACATATTTTTAAAACCTCAGGTTGAAACTTTATTTGTGCTATGAGAAAAGTAATGCATAATTCATAGTTCTATTTTTTTTTCCAATGCATACACTCTATTTCATAGAGAGGAGATTTTTCCTTCTATGGATGCGAGGCTGAATGGTGTTCGAGGAGATTTTAAATTCAGACGGTTCGAGTAGAATTCAGATCAATCTGACTTAAGTCTGTAATGTATAGAGAATCAGTCTTTGGTTTGAAACTCGGAAGGAACAATTCTTTGTGAATATTAGTTAGTTGAGTGGCTTGATCTCCAATTACTCAAAAAAAAAAAGTTTGTAATGCATAGAGTCATTTTAAGATTTGTATCAATACATAACGAATGGATGAGATTCAAATTCAAATTATAAGGTACCTTAGGTGATATGAATTCAGGCTGAGTGTGTGTCTAAGAGCATCTACAATGATGATTTCTTTTTAAATTGTTAATCTGATGTGTTAATTGCTAATATAATTACTGGGTTGTAGGCCGATTTCTAAAAAAACAAATTTGCTTATAAAGCAAACGATTTCTTTTGGACATGCTGGTACTCTTTTTTTTCCTATTGGCTCTGACCCCTTTGTTTTTTTTCCTATTGGCTCTGATCCAATTTCTACGATGGAGGGGTTAAAAAATTAAAAGGAACTTAATTTTTAAACAGTGCTTTATAACTGTTTTTTTTATTTTTTACGGATTGCTAGGTTGGAGATGCTCTGAGTGCTTAACACTCTGATTGGAATGAAAATAGAAAGAAAAATAAAAATCAATAGATTCCAGCGAAGATGAGTTCAAGTTCAAAAGAGAATTGAATTTTATGATAAAATTAGCACAACGATGAATTGATTTCGATCAGGGCATAAATGTGAGCGTGACAGCGTGGATTAGTTCCGGCCCAAATTTGGCGGTTCATAGGTTTTGTTGACGAAAAAAGTCAAATATAAATTCAAACTATTATTAATGATTTAAAAAAAAAACTAGACCAAGATATCTAAGCGTGAAATTCCTTGTTTTAAAAATAAAAAAAAATCAAGCCCGGGCCGAAATATGAAACGCGTAGTCTCTATATTAACTCAAAAGAGATTCCACTCAAAATATTATTTGAAAGGAACTTTATGTTGCTCGGATGGTGAGTTATTCCTGCGGAGTCGTGCGGAGTGTTTAATCTGATCCGTTTATTTTGATCGGACGGATCAGATCATATCTTATCGGGTAGAGAAATTTTGTTTTTTTGTTTTCAATTCGGACAAGATTTAATCTGGTCTGTCCGATCCAAACGAACGAATCAGATTAAAAGGTCCGCATGACTCCCCAAGAGATAATCCGCAGAGGATACGAATTCGAGTTACTCTCTCATCCCAACTTTCCCTTTCCCTCTGAATGAGCCATTAGGCTGTGCTCCATATAGGGTTAGCGGAGGGGAGGGTGAGGAAGTTTTTAACTTTTACCTGCTTCACAATTCAATTTTGGAAGGAAGGGAAGACAGAGCAAGTGAATAATTCACCCTGCGGAACCCAAAATCGTCACCCCCGATTTGGGGTGTAGGCCCTTTCCCTCCCCTCCCCTCCCCTCCCCTCCCTCTCTAATACAATTATTGGAGCACAGCGGGCCCACTTTGTTGAGGATGAAACTCTACGAGTTTCTCAGATGAACCTGACTGACACAAGAAAGCCAGAAAAAGGGCATGAGAAAAAGAGGTATGGTCCCATTTGCATACCAGGTGAAATAACAGGTGCTATTTGCAAAGAACAGTTAATGAATCTCAACCGTCTGATTTTAAACGAAGACAATCTGGCTCATGCCTATAACATAGAGGGCTTTTCAATATTAGTGCGGATCTATGTTGCATGAATACGGATACGGCGATACGGTAATTCTCAAAAATCAAGAATACGATATGCCTATTATATTATAGTATTTTTATTATTAATTATATTATTAATTCAACACTTGTATTATATAAATTAAATATTAAAAATTCTAGGTATACATTAAGTATAATAGCTACTAGAATCTAACATCAAATGTGATATAGTGTAGTGGTAAAAGTCTAGTTCGCTAGAGGGAAAAACAAGAGTTCGATTTTTCACAGGCCCAAGAAAAACCTTATTTTTGACTGGTTCATACTCGCGGTGTACAGCTAGTTTAGGATTGGTTTATGGTGGGCATGGTTCATACTCGCGGTGTACAGCTAGTTTAACATCAAATGTGCACGTATCCAGGCCGTATTCAGATACGCCAGCTGGCATATCGGATACGTATCCGGATCGTATCGGATGCGTATCCGTGTCCGATACATGTTTAACACGGATACAGAGCCTATATTAGAGTATCCGAGTAACATAGGTGCGGATTATAAAACAGATACGAATTCCGAAATATGTACTCTTCTGTTATGATAATAAAGGAGCAAATCAGCAAATAATTACAAAAATGTCAACATCATACTGAAAATTTAATCTCAAAGCTAGCAATTTGGTATTATAATATGTACTTTTCTGTCTGGATAATAAAGGACCTACTTTACAATACTTTCAAGTACTATTTTTTTTTTTTTGAATATTCTGTGTCTTTCTAGAAGGTAATTTGGTTGTAAATATTGTCTCTGCCTTAATATTACAAGAGGAGGGATTGGATTACACTGTTTTTTATGACATCGAATTACATCGTTCTTTTTTAAAGTTTTTAAAGTTCAAACAGTCGATCCAAACCGTTCAATATGATGGATATATTAAAATGTGCTTACCGATCAAATTTTACATTTTTTTTGAATTTTTTTACTATTTATTAAGTACTTTACAAAATCGTTGTTTTCAGACCATTGAATTTTTGTACCTATCTTAATAAATAGTAAAAAAATTCAAAAAAATGTAAAATTTGATCTGCAAGCACATTTTAATATATCAATCATATTGAACAGATTGGATTGACTGTTTGAACTTTGAAAATGGACGATGTTATTCGATATCACCAAAAAACGGTGTAATCCGATCCCTCATATTACAATATTAAAAAAATGCTTAACAAACCCAATACTATCATGCTATTTATTTTTAGGACTTAAATGCTTTTATTTTTTATGGATTCATTATATCTTTGCCTTTTAAATTCTTAATAACAGTTTTAAAATTCAAATAACAAAATAAAATTGTAGAAGTAATTTAGATTATTCCTCTGCATGCACTGATGCACATAAAAATATTTATAGTTATTGACGGTGTTTTCATATGAATAAAATGATTCATATTGAAGTATTTTACATTCTCTTGATGTCAATCAAAATAATGTGTAAACACTGTAATTCTTTTCTTGTGCTCTATAATAACAATATAGATTATATATATTTGACATTTTTATTTTGAGATTACAATTTTAATCTTAAGTTCTTAAAGTTTTAAAAATATAGGTATAGCGAAGGCAGGGGCGGAGCTAAGAAGTATGAATGGGGTCAATTGACCTCCATTTTTTTCAATTTTTTTTATATTTATGTATGATTTTATATACAAATTGACCTCCATTCTATGCAGAAAAATTGTATATGATTGACCTCATATGTATTCAACCCCCATAGTTCGAATGTCTGGCTCCGCCCCTGAGCGAATGCATAAAAAAGAGACATTTATAGTTATATAAAAAAAAGTTATATATTACTTTCTCTCGCATCTGCATTGCATCTCAAATTTTACATTTTTTATATAAAAATGTTTCGACCATGAGTCCCCTAAAAAAGAAAAACGGCGTGCAAATGTGATTTATAATTTAAAATCGTACTATTGAAATACAATTTATATTTAATATGGACTGACTTAATCCGAACATTGGATGGATATTGAATAAACATTTCAATTTTTTGAAAAAAAAAACATTTTAAAGGCTATTTTCTTTGTGATTTTCTCTCTGTTTTTCTGTTTTTCTGTTATTTATTATGTTTTCTCTGCTGTCACAGATGGTGCTATCATGCTGGAGACACCTAGATAAAATGTTACCTTAGTGCAATATTTTTTTTGGCCATTTCATTTTTTTTTTTAATCAATTTTCCTTATTTTCCATTTTTTGGTTCATGTTTTTGTAATCTGGCAATAATATTTTGACAAACACAGTAACCTCCCAAAAAAAAAAAAAATTTAAGAACAAGAAAATAATTGCATGGTTCATTCATGACAAAATTAATAAGGAGATGAAAGGTGCTAGTGTAGTTGCATGCATGTTTATCCAAGAATGGATTGAGATGTCATATTGTAAGATAAATAAAAATTATTTAACTAAAGTTTTTGTCAAATATTAGTAGAAAAATGCTTTGAGTGGTTGCTCCTATTTTTTTATTGGATGAGACGGTTACTAATCCTCTGTTTCTCTCTCTAAACCTAACACAACTCCAACCCCTCAAAATTTCTAATTTTGGGTGCTCTATGTCATGTTCAAGCTCATGTTAAATCTTCTCCCCTTTGTCTAATTTTGGCTTCATTTTCTCAAATTCAATCTCATTTCAAACTTTAAGCAATAGAGAGGAGAGGGCCTATATTTTTTCTCCATCTTTTTTTTTTCAATATTTTCTTCCTAAACTAAAGCATCTCCTTCTAATTAGAATTTTTCTTTTGATGAAACTCTCCTTTTACCTTTTCAAATGATAATCAAAGCCATGGTGAGTCTCACATTGTCATCTCTATTTTTTTTTTTTTATTTTTTATGTTTGGATAATGAGAAATCCAGCTATAGATACATAAATGCTTGTTGGTTTATACAAATTTTGAACAATTAACCTTGTCAGGATACCAATTTTGAACATTTTTTTGTCAGAATACAAAAGGTCTAATTAAAATAACATAATAGGGTATCAATTTGGAAAAGTTATGGCTGGAATCCAATTTTTGCTGCATATGGCCTGAATAATAACTAATATCAATTTATTTCCTTCTGCATATGGCCTGAATAATATCTAATTTACTTGTTACTAAATTATTAAGTAAAATAATATTAGTTGTAATTATCCCTTTATGTAATTAATTGATTTATACTGTACCTACGTATGTATATGTACACATGACTGTATTAATGTGGAATGATCAAATAATGATTGTGTATTCATATTAATTTATATATCAGCGAATGACATGGTTGGAGGAAAGTCATGGTTTGGATGGCTTTTTAACCGCTCGACTAACAAACGTCAACCTCTCGGCTTGCTAACTCTGCTTCAGGTAAGAAAAATCATACCAATTAAGCTCAATTTTACAAAAAAAAATCATGTTAGTTAACTCTAATTGTTAACAATTCACAATTTTTATTACCTAATTTCTTTGCAGGAACAAAGACTACAAAAGCTAAGGGATAGATTAAGTGTACCTTTTGACGAAACTCGACCTGATCACCGAGTGAGTATACATATTACCATCTGGCATGCATTGTGGTGGTGACTGGTAACAGTATTTATTAATTTGTAATTTGTGTAAAAATTGAATGGTATGAGTTATCGTTTTTCTGTAGGAAGCACTTGAAGCACTCTGGCACGCTTCGTTTCCAGAAACAGAATTAAAAAACTTGGTCTCTGACCAGTGGAAAGAAATGGGATGGCAAGGACCTAATCCCTCAACTGATTTCAGGTACCAATTGACATAAATTACCGTACCGGCCTATGTCACTCAAGATAAATGCAAGTTGCTAACTAAATGCATTCTCTATTTAACTATGTTTCTTTCTTTTTTTCCTTTTTTTCCAGGGGATGTGGGTTTGTTTCCCTAGAGAACCTTTTATTTTATGCGAGAACTTACCCGGTACACAAATCTTAATTTATTTACATCTTGATACATATATGAATACTGAAGAGACCAAGTATATAAACTTACATTGTATATATATCATGTTATATAGAGTTCATATATGATTTGTATTTGTTCTTTATGGTGCTGCAATGTACCAGCATTGAATTTCACATGATTTGGCATGATATGACATGAGATGTAAATGACAGGCATCTTTCAAGAGGATATTAAACAAAAGAGACGGGACACGGGCTACGTGGGAATACCCCTTCGCAGTTGCTGGTGTCAATGTCTCTTTCATGCTTATTCAAATGCTCGAGTTAAAGTCTGGTTAGTAATGTCGAATTATCAAAAATTAATGACTTCTTAAGTTATTAAATCGGGTTCTTATCCATTTATTTTGTCTGGTTAATACGTACAGTCAAGGCGAAGTCCTTACCAGGGATGAATTTTGCAAGATTACTGTCAGGTAAAGTGATTAACAAATTCAGTTGCAGTTCTTTTCATATGAAGTTATATATTCCATTTATCTTGGCAAGTTCATGCATACTAATTAGACATTAAATTTTTGAATGGTACTGAATTTTAAATAGAAGACGAAGAAGCATTCGACATACTTTACTGCATTGCATTTGAACTGATGGATGCCCAATGGCTTGCTATGGAGGCTTCTTACATGCAATTCAAAGTAAATTACCCCCCACCCCAACACTATTTTCTTCTATCATATGTTTATTGGTATCTAAATTGGTAAAATTTAACAGGAAGTTTTGGAAGCAACAAAAATTCAGCTGGAAAGAGAGCTTTCTCTAGAGGATGTTCGTAGAATTCGAGACTTACCGGCATACAACCTTTTGTACAGATAGTTTTTTTTTTTTTTTTTTTCTCTAGTTCTTTTCTCGTTTTGAGTTCATTATAGTAACGCTCTTGAAAGGCATTGTAAAATAGATGGATTAGCTGTTTTTGACCAAGTTTCTACAGATAATTATGTACATTTTTCATTTTTCTTTATTTTCCTGTTTGCTTTTTGTTTGTTGTTTTAGTTTGGGATTCAAGATACTTTCCTAATTTTATTAGTCAGAACCTTTACATAAATTTGTAAGACTGGCGTGCCTTTGCCTACTAATTACCCACCATGAGATATAAACTTGCGATTAAAAGGAATGTCATGACATATGTAATATTTAATTGGCTATTTGGATAGAAAAGTTTATTATAATTATCTTTTGATTTTTCTGTTTAAAACTAAATTCTTTTTATCATGCTCATTGACTAGAAAGTATTAAAAATCAATAAAACAAAGCAACAAGATAAATTAACAAAATTTGTACAGTTTTCCTCTCAATTCACTAATAACCTATAAGTGGGTGCAAATTAAGTTCTATCTATCACATAAAAAAAATTTATTGCAAAGTGAAATGCTATCTTTTTCCCTCTTTTCCTTGGTATCAATTAATCTTGGGTTTGGCACGTCTTGGCCTGAGAAGAAGCCACAACATGCCAAAAACTAAGATAAATACAGGAACGGTTGTGATGTCAAGATCTATGTCAACCTTTCTTTCTCTAGTGCAGTGCACAGGATGTAGCATTGATATGGTCGTATTTATCGAAACCGCAAATCTACAATAAAAATAAAGGAAAAACTCTTAGCACAGAAAATGGCAACAAAAATCAACACACCACACCACACCAGGCATACAGGTTGCTTCAGTCAACTGATCAACAGTTCTCTTCATGCATAGTTTGTGTTTTGCCAGGGCTTCATTTGTCTTCTCTATAGGCTTATATTTCTTATATAGAAATAACATTCTCATCCAATGAGATAATATTATGCCCTTTTTGTCCACTGTACCATTATTTGACCAGTTCAAATTTTTTGGTGCTTTAAAGACGTGGTTTTTTTTTTTTAATTAGCCCATTTTCTTACAATAACTAACAAAGATAAACATGACAGAAGGCAATATATACTATCTGAATGTCAGTATTAGTAAGGGAGAAAGTATTATTCAAACGAACCCATGAGAAGATTCCTCAAGCAGAGATAGAAGCTTCAGTGCATCCCCATAACGTAAATTACTGCATTGACTTGATATCTACATGTATAATTTTTTAAAAATACATTAGAGAGAGAGAGAGAGAGAAAAAGAGAGGTAGAAGAAATGGAATGGAACAAAGTTCTACATCATTCTCATTTTTGCCCTTCAAATTAAACAGAAAAACCTCATAAAAAGTCCAAAATTCATATAACTTAAACTTTCAGGAACTGAAATGGATATTGTGTTAAAAATAGAATGAATTGACTGCATAAAAGAAGCTCAAATATGAGAAAAATATGAATTTCATACTCTTCTCCAGAGGCCGACCACAGAATTATACTTGTCAATCATTATCCTCTCCCGAGACTTGAATGGGTTATATCCTTTCGGGGCTACAAAACAAAATTTTAAACATTATTTGAAAAATTCAACATACTGAAATTACACAACAAATTTTGGGAACCAATTCTGTTTCGAACTATTTACTTTTGATTTCAAATGACCACAATGTCCTTCATTTAAATTATACTATGCTAAGCAAAATCCAGAAATAAATCTTTAGATAGAGAGGAGAAGAAAAGGGTTGTACTGGTTCGTTCAGTGATGAGACGGTGAATGGCAGAATTGACAACTTGTATGGATTCTTCAACTGAAGTAATAATATAATTTCGGGCAATTGCATCAGCCTGGAATTGTGAAGCAGTCCATCCATGACTTGTAATTGACAGTGGATTACACCCTATAGACCATGTCCAGTCCTGTCAGTTTCAGAAATCATTAAAATAATTGATAGTAAAAACATTTAGATATCTGGCTACTCGTACACAATTAATAAATCAGACAATGAGAGCAAGAAGCTAATAGAGCATTCAAAAGCTTTAGAATATCTTTGGGGACTTCCTTTTTGCAAAAGCACCCATTACATAAAGATGCGGTCTCGTTCCATGCCTCTGGTTTCTAAACAAAGTCTTCTTCGTACATTGGGCCAAACAAGAATCAAAAGCCAAAGACCAATGACTAGTGGTACTTGCATGCACAAAATACCCATAACTGCTGTGAGCAGTAACTGGGAGATAAGAAAAAAAGAAAGAGGATAGAATATCCACATTTCCCTTATCCTAACATAGATTTAACAAACTTTGACCTTGTATTGGAGCATAATTTTCCAGTGTTCTAAATAGCGCGCTATAGCGCCGCTATAGCGTTTTTGGACCCCAAACGCTACGCTACGACATCAAAATGCGCTATTTGCGCTACGGCCGCTATAGCGGCCGCTACAACGCTATAGCGGCCGCTACAACGCTATAGCGGTCCGCTACAGCGCTATTTGCGCTATACAATATGAGTTTTTTTTTATTTTTTATTTTTAAGCAATTTATATGGGTTTTAAATTAAGATAAAAAAAATCTCAAACCGAAATTGAATTTGTTGCTACTTGCTACAAATAAATCAATTTGAAATTGGGAATAGAAATTGAAATTTGAATAGAAAAAAAGTCCAAACCGGAATTAAAATTTGAATAGAAAAAAAAAATAGATTATGTCATGAATCATGATACTTAAGATATTTTTAATAGAAAAAATCGATAGTTTATGATATTACTATGGATATTTTGAACCGCAATTTGGACTTTGTACGGGTTCAATATGAATATTATAATTTCTTAATTACTTTGGAGTTATTTATTGTTCTATGAGATCTTAGATAATGTTGATATTTAGTACAAATATTGAATATACGAAATGTAAAAAAAAAAAAACGTTATTTGGAATAGCTTCCGCTATAGCGACGCTATTCGCTATAGCTTTTTTTTAGCCTTCCCGCTACGACGCTATAAACGCTATTTAGAACCTTGTAATTTTCTGAAGTATCAAATTCCTCTCTTCTCTTCTTCCATTACATTTCTTGTCTCATCATCTTAAGCCCTAATCCAGATCATGTATTAAAGAAACTCCAAAGTTTCTAATTAGGGAGTATTGTTCTAAGAGAATGGACGGCACCGTAGTTCAAGAGAAAATTAACTCCAGAAACAGAATGCATATTCTGTTTAATTATTCCTCCATTAGAAAGGGGTGCTTTATGCAAATTCCAAAAACAAGTACAATTTCAGAAAATAATGAAAATAACTGGTATTTCTTTTTCTGGGAGGAAACAAGAGCCATCGCTTGTTGATGCACAGGATATTACTTAAAAACAAAATCTTAAGCCAAGACTAACACAACCATTGAATATTTGCTAAATTACTTTTATGCTTGTACAGAAGAACTTTTCCCTTCATCTTATTAAAGATAGCACTTGAAAATTCAACCAAATGTGGACAAATATGGGATATTGACTTCTGACTTTCCTAAAACCTATGAAAGTCACATTGAAATTGCATGGTTATTTGCAAGAATATAGAGTACATAATGTACATTAAGATCAATGGTTTGAATTCACAAATTGACTCTGAATTTTGTGCCATAAGTTAGTGGTATCAGGCCATCAAGACGCAGCTGCACTGTACCCCTTATCTGTTTTTACGCAAGAAAAACCTTTTGAAAAAGAAATGAATTTGATGTGAAAACGTTGTGGGAGTGAACCACAAAATAAAATGAATAAATGAGAAAATAACCTCTATAGCAGCATCATGAGCATGACTGTATGCCAGGTGCAAGGGCAATAAACCCGCTAGGTGCTCTGCAGTTGCTGCGACAGCTGCTTTTATTGGATTCCTATTTTATTTATATGATTAACTTATCAGCAAAATAACAAATTAAACTTCCAGATCTTTTATTTTCATAAAAATTCCCAAAGAAGTAGGTTCTTTGTAGTTACTGCATCGCTCAGCCTGACACGGGTATATGTATAACAGTCAGAATTGGTTCTTAATAATTTCAATTCAATAAGCCTAAATCAAACTCTAATGCAAACATAATGACCTATGTATAACTAAAGAAGTCCTTTTTAAAAATAACTAAAAAGAAGAATATTTACATAATATGACAAAGAAAAAACTGCAGAGTTTCACGTGTACCCTATTTATAAAAGAAATGAAAAAAATAGAAAGCACTGAAAATAAAAAAGACAGAGAAAGTATACATAAAATTGACCAAAATTAAAAAGTATCTGACCTGAGATCCCACAAGAGAGAGCGGCCATTACACTGAAAGTGGGTCTCCCAAGAAGAGGTCTCAGACTGTACCACCAATACCATGTTAGGAAGAGATTTCGACTGGTAGTGCTTGTCTAGAAGCAAAACCGGCTCAGGATGTATGAACCAGAATACAGGTATTTCTACTGTAGACCTAGCATTTGCATGCTCTCCTACATAAACATTTATTATGAGTACAGTAGGAATTTGGCAAATGACCATTCGTATTCAGAATAAAACAGATAATTTAAAGTACCTAATTATTTGGAAAAAAAAATTCAAGTCCATCCTGGGAGCTCATCTTTAGCACAATTGAACATGATCAATGATATTTATAACTGAATTATAAAAAGGTTTGCTGAATTATTCTTGCAATGTACATATCTACCTTTCATGGAATCCTGATGGTTGAGGCGCTGGAGCTGGTATTGCAAAATGGAGGAGTCCAGGTAAGTACGAACAGTTGACCGATATGTTCCATTGACCAACAAGACTGGTACAGCAGCTGCATGGCGGGCCACCGCAAAGGCCATTGTCAGTGCTGGGTCATCGTCAAGTGAAACCCTAACTTTTTTAAATACTCATCAGTAAGAAAGAAAAATAATAGCATCAAATAATAGAGATTTCTTTGCTTGTCTACCTTAGCAAGAGCATGAAGTATTCTAGATGCCTTAAAAGAAAGTGGAGGTGGGTGTCTTCAAAAAGCTATTTCATTAAATATAATGTGGGCTTTTGTACTTTATTTTCTGCTATACACATGGATGCATGCATATATATATTGAAGTCATCAATCAGTGTGAAAGTTATATTTAAGCCAAAGTAGCCTTCAAGTTTGGTTCACTTAATTTACCCTGAAAAAACTGATGTTCTTATTTGAGACTTGGGAGATAAACGAGCGAAATTGCCTATATAAAAGCTTTATGAGCTCGTCGGTTGATATTCGCTTTCCATTTTCTTTTGTTTTTGTTTTTGAGAAAAAAGAAAAGAAAAAACATAAAACATACAAGTGTGGGGTAAACAGGGGTGTCTGAGAAGGCAAAACCAACGAATTGAGTCCCTCTTTAAGTACATTCAAACTCACTGGTAATTGGTTCACGCTCCTAACCCTCTGCACACCAAAAAGAAGAAAAAAATTAGCGACAAATGAATAGGATACCATAGAAGTTTTAAGCGGTAAATTTAAAGTCCTCTGAGTAATGTTAAAGAGCTGAAATGAATTCTTGTAAGAAGTATGGTTGGACATGCAACTAATGTACAGCAATACTGTGTTGTCATGATAAAAAGACACTTATTGTACTACTGACCGAGGTTATATTGCTTTAGGATTATTTACTACTAACATAACAACTTGAGGGGTTTGTTTCATTTGGCTTCAACAAAGGTTCTTTTTTTCTTATTTTCATGATGAGGTATGAACAGACGGTAAATTTATATATTCATTCTTCTGACCTACTACACAACAAGCGTAGCACTATTGTGTACGACGGTTGCTGAGTTGCATGGTCAAGTAGAAAAGGAGAATAGCCAAGTAAAGTAGGTCAGAATAAGTAAACGACGAGGAATGATAATTGAGTTTTTCACTAAGGTAATAAATTGAAGTACCTTCTGAGTGATAAAATAGAGCTGAAATGAGATCTTTTCATAGTAGTGGTAAGGCCTATCAGAGACGGAAGGGGCAATAACATGGCGCATAGCACCCCACAAAGTGGACCCAAGGTGGGCCAGGAAAGAATCTCGAGCAACAGTGTATTTAGTGTGAACTTCAGGGGCCTCGGTGAACAGATTCCAGCCCTCCATTTTCTTCAAGGCATGGATGGCTTTTCTTTTGTGAGATTCATCATGGTCTCCAGTGTGGTACCCCTCCAGTTCTTCTTTTAATTCCCTCATCCTTTGATCCAGTTCTATAAAACATAACAGTCAGAGAGAGAGAGAGAGTATTACGATTTATTTTTAAGGAGATTTGATAATTTTGTTGAAATTATCACAGAATATATTATAAGCTTTCAATCTTATAAGGAGCGAAAATATTTATTCATCTTCAGAGTTCAGGACTTCTAATGTTATATTTAGTCATCTTCATACTTATTACTTTTTGAGGAACTTCATGAAAATTCAAAGCTAAAAGGGAATAATGGTCATTTCATAAGTTTCTTGTTTGTAACACCACACCTACCCACACCCACACCCACACCCACCCACACCCACAGAGAGAGAGAGACTGAGAGAGAACCTTCACAAAGAGAGAGCTTGGTTCTTCGGCCTTTGCAATGCTTGAAAGAGAAAAGCTCATATATATCCATCTCAGCTAACAGAATATCAATTGCATGGTGTTCCTACATTACCAATAGACTTTTAAAGGAACCCGTGAAATGAGATGCAAACATCTGCAACTGCAAACAAAAACAAGAGAGAAATAAAACCTCACTAAAAGAAGAAAATCTCTCTCTAATTGCATCTTGCAACTTCTCCTCTGCCTCATCCTCTGTTATTTCTGGAATTAAACTTCCAAATTTCAAATTTTATTCAAGACAAAAGTAATAAAAAGGCAGCATTTCATGCATACCCTTCTTAAACCTCAAAATTGCAAATATCATATTTATCCTTCTAAAACTAAGCTCTCACAATAACAAAATAAAATGTAAGAGCTTGCCAAATATACCCAATATGTAAGCAAAAATTTGTGCGAAATTTACCATGGTTAAAATCTAGAATCAAGTTACAATCCTTGGTTGAACAATTACAGACAAATTTAGCCTTCTCCTTTTCTATCATCCAAGTTTGTACAGGAGAGCATGTCGGACCACACAACTTCAACCAGTTTTTCCCTCTCTCAACCAGATGAGTACCATCAATTGGTACATGAGAGAAGAGACTGGTAATAAACTGGTACCAATACTAAGGAGTGAGAGATAAGGCCTCTGATTTTCAAAGGGGAGAGAAAGTACAGACAGATTAGAGGAATTGGAGTAAAGTTGAATAAAGAAGACATGAATCAAAGCAGCTTTTTACTGCAGATGGGAAAGAGAGAGAGTGAGATTGAACTGTTTGAAGAGGATTTACAAGAAAAGTGGGAGGCACTCTAGAGAGCTTGGTTTACAACAGTAAGCAAAATAAGAGGGAAAGGAGACTTGGTAATATAATCTATTTATAAGGGTAAAAGAGGGAACTTATGGTCATGGAATTAGCTTCAATGATGTGAGAGGTTTATATTTCAGGAGGATAAATAGTTATATGCAACTTTGAAAGGGGGAATATGTAATTTTGAGGTTTTAGAAGGATACAAAGGATTCAATATACCAACTCATAAGCACATGAACATGCCAACATGATAGAAGCTACAAAGAATTCTAATTGAGATATACCTTCTATTGCACCAATGGTTTTCCCCACATTAGGCAAGCTGCGCTCTGTGCGAACCCCTTCTCCACCAACAGCCGGGCCCCATGCAAAAGGCCCCGCACTCAGATCCAAAAATGCCCACCTTTTAACAATTTTATTTACCAGTATTAATAAAAAATACCACCAATATTGGATAGGTTATTATGTAGTCAGTATTGGCTCCCAAACCTATTTTAATTTGATCAACCCCCACTGAACTATTGACTCAGGTAACCAAGACCCATGGAAACTTTTTTCATCTAAGTCAGCCCCCTGGATTTTGGTATCAGTTTCAGTTAGGCCCTTCCATCAGTATCACAGTCTGCTAAAACATTTTCACAGATAGCTTTCGCAAGACAGTGAGGTTCACTAGAGCTTCAAAGTTCCAGTGGATGGCCTTGAAGCTATTAAACAGGCAAAACAGGCAAATGCTAAATGAATGAAGGGCCAAATCGAAGCTGTACTAACTCATGGGGGATGAGTGAATAAAAAAAGGTTCATGGGCCTCATTGTGCAAAGTGAAAGAATTTCAGTCACAATTTGAAGCAAAAAAAGGGAAGAAAAGCTCAAGGTCTTTACTGAAATGTGAAAGTCGAGGAGAAGAATCATACTCTAGTCAAAAAGGAATACCTGTCTTGGCCAATCCAAGAATCAGTAAGGCAGTCAGAGTGGAGACCTTGCAAATCTGATTTAAGCTCTCTCTCTAAAATTGCATTCGCTCCATCTTTTTTACCATGCACCATCTACTAAGGAAATGATGCATCATAAGTTGGCAGTACAGTAATTTCTGGTAACACCCTAAGAAAGTAGAGATTAAGTACCTGGGCGGCCTTCTCAAAGACAATGTCAATAGAGTCCTTTCCTTGGTTAAACTTCTCTATGCTCTCCAATGCTTCCATACTTTTTTTAGACCATTCCACCTATTTAACAAAAAAGTTAAAAACAATTAGTAAAAGAGTCCCACCATACAAGCTGGTCAGTTTGTAACCAGTACAGTACACCATTTAGTGCAAACAAAAATTAGTAAAGCAAATGATATTGTCACTATGGTAAGTTACAACAACAACAACAACCAAGCCTTTAGTCCCAAACAAGTTGGGGTAGGCTAGAAATGAAACCCATTCGGAGTCCACTATGGTAAGTTACAGAACAGCAAAATATAAATTTTAACAGAGATGAAATCACTTACGGTATCAATGTCTTCTGTTGTTGTCCATGCAAATTTTGACAACGGTCGCATGTGGTATAAGGGCTTTGATGCAATCTTGTCTAGTTCTGATTCACATAACAAAGATACAACACTATTATTCTTAATACAAAAAAATTACATAAAATTTAAATCTGAGAAATAATAGGTGAATAATTACCAAGAAAGGCCTTCTTGCCTTCTGATTGGAGGACTCTAGTTTGTAGTGTTTTATTCTGCAAAAGAGAACATATCTTTCTGTAAACTATACAAGAAAACATAATTTTTATGCATAAACCTAAAAAGGGTAACTAGTTTATTAAATCATAATAAATGAGAGTAACAGAGATACCTCCTTGAGTAACTTGATTTCTGACTCTGATAGACCTCTCCTGAGGTACGAAATAATTAGTGAATTTCATCAGAAAAATAAGCAAGAAATTTTTTCAAAGATCACAAAAAAGATATGAGATTTAAGGCTAACCAACCTATAACCATAGCGAGTCATATTCTCACTATGCTTAGGATTTAAAATGAAAATGTTGTAGGAATCTTGAATTTGGAGGTATTTTATTAGTGTCTCAAATATGTACTCCATTCTATCCATGTCAACTTGCCACATCACCTCTTCTCGTGTTTCATTCCCGCTGTTGAGCAATTTATTTTACAAAATGATTAAGCTACCTAGAAAGCGAGACTTAATTATACCAAATAATGTTAAGAGAAGAAGAATCAACCATCATATCAGATATAGTAACCTAAACTTGATCATTTCAAATCATGTTACTAGTAAGAATGAATTACCACAAGAGAATCAGAAGTGAAGACAACTACCGTGATGAGGACAACAATAATGGTGGTAACAACAAGGGTAATATTACAATTCCCTTGATTTAGGAAGACAGCTTAAAGAATACCTGTTTAACATTATCATAAACAGTATAGACCTTTTAACTACCTATCATGAAATATTCAGATATTACACCAAACAAAATATTACATAAATGGATTATTTCAGGTAAAAAATAACATGTTATCTGTAGTACAAAAAGGATTTTCTTCACTTTAAACAATAGTTTACAGAGTTCTGGGGGCACAGATGAAAATATAACATGCTGAGTACCTGGTATGCTCAACATCTTCCATACGGGATAAAGTCCTTATAGCATACTCAAAAACTGAAGTGACCTTTTCTCCTAACAGTACTGCATGCACTGAGAAACTGCAAATTTCAAAATAGTTTAAAAGATATTTTTCAGTTATCCAAATAAATAAAAAGAAAAAGAAAATGTAAGTGCACAACATATCATATATTGTATCAATATCAGAAAATCATATCAAGACAGCCCGAACTTTCTTCAATACCAGTCTAACCAATATTAGATCAACAAGTGATATAATTTTGGCTGCATTGTTCATTTTTCATTTAATGGTACTCTAACCAATATTAGAATCAGATATTACGCAGAATTAAAGGCTTAAAAGAAGTAGGATTGCATGGAGTGAAATTTTGACGTATAACTATGCATAAACTTCAGTAATATCAAATAGGTCCTCAGTAAATGAAGAAAGATCAAGCATGGCTGTTCAAATCATGAAAAAGGTTAGTTATTGGTCCTCTTACTGTTTCTTTGGAAACATACGAGAATTAGCCTCACCATCTCCCTCATAAATCGAGAAAGAAAAAAATGTATGTGTTTAGTCAGTTGGTTGTGGGGAGGTTTAAAGAGCGAGGAAGTGTTGAGAAAATTGTACTAACTTGTGATTGGCATGGCTGACCAAAGGCAGATGATGCCTCTGAGTCCTGTCTATGGCAATCTTGTAAAAAGGGGCCAAAATCTCTCCAACTGGAGGTATTCTTGTGTGCTCAAACACATGGTCTATTTTGGTGAACCACCTCTCCAGTTCTTCTGGTCCCAGCTTAAACTCTAGAGCAAATCACAACATAAACAAACAAGTCAGACACATATAACATTCACCAGTGCAAAGTTTAAGGCTTTTTGTCAATAATACCGAATATTTCTCATCTTTTCAGGTACTAGAAAGTGATACCAGCATTAGTGCGCTAGAAAAAGTATACTCCCTTATATTGACTATTTTACCCCTAACTTGACAATTCTCTTCATAAGCCAAAATTGAACTAAAATCGAGGTAACCAGGTTTTGATTGGCTTCCTGTTATCGGATTTTTGCTGCATTATTGCTGGCGGTTAATTTTTGCAAATTTCCAATAAAAAATGTTGGTATCAGTTCCGATCATGAGAAGTATTTGGTACGCAGTTGAAAGAAGGTAAAACATCAGCTGCAATTTGCAGCAATGAAAGATGCTAGGTTTAAAAGGAAACTTACCATGATTTCCTTTTCCATCAAATCCTATGAAAATGAAATTCACCGGGACAGATAGATATATTGAATCTATCTCTGACAGTTTCATATAATTCGCCAAATTACCTACACAGACGAATTACCATTAACTGTGACACATTGAATCACAAAAATATGCGAGCAAATAAATATAATCAAGGTAGTAAGCCAAATATGACTAGTTCAATTTTCATATAAAAACAAATAAAGCTTGTACCATTACAAACTAATCGAGTAGAACAATACCAGAACTAGTGTAGTTATACACAGCCATTTTCCCAGCATCCTTTGATACTGATCGTTCCAAGTCACCAAAATCTGAAAAATGAACAAAAATATTCTAAAATCAGTAAAGATGATCCAGCATTGTAGCCAATAGAACAATTTGGTCAGGCCAGTATTATAAAAATGAGAAACAAAAATACTTCGTTTCCAAACACTGTCTTGTCAATTACCTCCACGGATAACTGATTCACTCCAGAATTTGCTCCTGGACTTGAGATTAAATAGAGAAAACACAGAAGACGATTTCGCAAATTTGCGGCTGCGGGTACCAGGTGTGTCTTCAGCTGCCACGTGTCGCACAAAGATAGTCGTGCTACATAGCTATTTGTTTCAATTGCAATTAGAAATCATTGCAAGTGGAAAAAAAAATTATCGATTTTGAAAGGAGAAAAGCAAAATTAAAGTGGTGGTTAGCGAAGAGGTAGAGCTACCAGTAGAAGTAGAAGTTGGATCACGAAGCGAGGAGTGAATCCGATTCGACTGAGATGTGAATCCGCCATCGAAGAAGCTAGCGCAGTGATAGAGAAAAACAGTGCTTTGATGCGTGGTCTGAGAAGTCGATGTTCGACTTGGACCCGCGAGAGAACAAACGAAGAAACTTTTTTTTTTTTTTTTATTATTGATAGTCCAAAAATCTCGAATACATATCCTCTGAAGTAACAGAATATTTCTGTTTAGATCAGGGCCATCCAATCAGAATCCGATCAATCAGGCCCGAGGTGGAATGCACGCGGCCCTTCAATATCGTGCGGATTCTGATCGGACGGTCCGGATCTAAACAGAAATATCATGTTACCTTAGGTAATATGAATTCGAAAATCTCTTGCTCTCTCCAATTTCCATGTCACTGGATTCCTTCGTACTGCGTCCCATTTAGATCCGACGGACGAGATAGGCTCAGGCAAATGTTGCAACTGGCAATATATCTTTCTCCCAATTTTTTTTATTTAAGTTTAGGATAATTCAGGATTACACATTTGGTAATTCAAATTTTTTATTAATTTCCTGCAATTATGAATTACACATTTGAGCCAATTTATTAGCAGCTTTTTTATATACATATAACAATTTATTAGTGGAAAACCAACTTAAAGCAAGGATATCATATCATAATCATTAGTGGAAATTACCCTCTGGCACAGGGTTCTGAAAATAAGATATACTAAACAAAAATAACGCATATTTCACACAAAATATTTACATTAAGGTATGAAAAGAAAAATAATAGATCTGTTAAACAAACAGTGACACAGCTTGATTCTCAGAATTCAAAGTTTTCTATTCTTTGTATTTCTAAGAGCAAACATATGATAAACCATGTTAACTAAACATCGGCAGATCCAACTGGTCGTGCCTACAAAACCACTAATTCTTTAAACCCTACTCGTTATTTTTTTTGGAGGAAATGTAGAAATTAAAAAAACATTCAATTAAAACATTTTATCATTCCAACTCTCTATCGGATACAAAGAAAGATTTCCCAAACCAGCCACAAGCTCTTCAATATTCACTGTCTGTGCTCTTAACTCTGAACTCAACCCTTCTCCCACAGCAGTACCAGTAGCAGTGCTGGTATCAGTACTGCTACCATCACCAATGCTTAGAATATTTTCCAAATCCTTTATTAGGCCTATTTCCTCATCCGAGGCATCTTCAATATCCAAATTCCAAATTCCAAATTTACCCTCTCGTGACTCCACTTCCTCCGCATTTTCTCCACCACTTTCTCTCTCCATAAGCATCTCTTCATCCAAATCCAAATATGGGTTCTTGAGCGAGTCTGAATTTGGGGCGTTTAAAGCATCAAGTAGGGCAGTTCTCATAAATTCCCAATCATTGTCAGAATTGAAAGCGAGGCAAGAATCGACAAATGCATTGTCCTCTGGTGCGAATTCTAGATTGTTAGTTTCTTGAGCCTTTTCAATCGACTCCAAAAGAACAGCTGATACGTCAGGATCTGATTCTGACGAGAGTTCATTTACTGATTCAGGTTTTTCTAGGTGCCGATCAGCTTCCAATAGGAGGGCAAGTATGTCACTTTGTGACCTTGCTGTCATGGTTCCTAGTGAAAGAAAGAAAGAGAGATAAATACATTCAGTTTCAACTATTGACATGTAATATACCAGCATGTAATTGTGGTTCAATTAACATCACAAAAATTGTAATAAATGAAAAAGAAAACAAGACTTGTTCCTATTACTTGAAAAATACTGGTACAGAACCAGCACAACCTTAGCTGGTATGAGAATAAAAAACTGTAAGGGTCCTTTTAGACTATTCTATGATATTCTTTATTTTAGCCACAAGAAAGGTAGAACAATAATTAAAAAATCAATACAGAATCCAACATTGGTTAACTTCTAAAGTAACCTGTTTTTAGATTGTTTATAAAATAATATTCATAATTCTCTCTAGAACAATTTAGAAACCAAACTAAACGATCATAAAAGAGTGGAACGAAATTAAATGTCCAGGCGATACCAATTTCTCCAATACCACTACTATACTAATCGGTACGCGCCAGTTTCTCCAATTTGCAATTAAACCCTAACAGATGCAACCTCAATTTAACACTATTTCACGCAAATTCAGTTTCAGTAAGACAACGAAGCGGAGAGATTGAGAACATGCTTGTGTGCGTGCGTGTCTGTGTGAGAGAGGGAGAGAAGGTGGTTTTTTAAGAAAAGAAAATAGTTATTTACCACGCTCCTTCTAGAGAGGAAGGCGAGAAAGTACGAGTCAGATATCTCAATCAAAGCGCGTAACGATCAAGAGCAAAATGGCCAAGTCCCGTAGGTTTGCGTCGTAGGCTCGTAGCCTCCTTTCCAAAAAGAGGAGACAAAGGGAAAGAAGGGGTATTAACAGAGGAGTTTTGACTTCATACAGCGCACAGATCTTACGAGGTGCTGTTTTCCTTTTAGGGGGATTTGGTTCCATGCCACTCCAAAATGTTGAATTTAGAAAAATGCCACCCCAAAATCTCTGTTTTGCTAAATGCCCCTCCAAATCACATTTATTAAGGAAATTGCCACAATTAACAAATTATTATACATTTGTAATTAAAAATAAACAGGATATGTTGTATTTTGAGTTGTATTTTCGTATTTTCCAGAAATGCCCTCACCCTTTCATTTCTACACCCTTAATGGGTCCGGTCCGATCCGATCCGAAAGAAAAGAAATGGTTTAGAAAAACCCTCACTGTCGAGCCTCTCTCCTCTTCCATCGAAAATTGCCATCTCCTCTCTTCCGTCGAGCCTCGCCTCCCAGTCGCAGCCACGCCAGTCGCAAGTGGTTGCTGTCGTCCGCCTCTCCTCCCAGACCATGTTCTCCCAGTCGCTGTCGTCCGCCTCTCCTCCCAATCGCAGCCACCCAAGCGATTCCTCCTTGCCGAGTATGAGGTGCCCGGACTGCGGGAAGCAATTGCTAAGGCTCGTGAGCGGTACAGACGACAATCCAGGGAGGGTGTTCTACAAATGCTTGGCTAATAAAACGGTACCGTGTTCTCTTTTCAATTTGTTGGGTATTTCGAATTTTGGGTTGAAATTGGTCAAATTGGGATGAAATTGGTTGTTAAACACTACAAGGCACATTGAGGACTGTGAAATGAGGTCTTTTGATCCGAGACTTGAGCACATTGAGGATTGCTTGTACTTGAGAATTTAATTTTGGAAGTCCTGTATTGGAGAAGTGTTGGAGATCAGGATTTTACCTCTATAAAGATTCGGATGAATTACTTAGACAGCCATTTTCATTTCTATTTTGTTATGGGGGTTATACCGAACAAGCTTAAAATCAGATGCCTCAAACGAATCTATATCATTCTTCAGAATCTACAAAATTCAACACATTAATTGCATATTATACTACTGCAATTGCTCTTCGTTGCTGGTACCAGCAAGAGTGAAATAAATCCACTCAAGAGCAACCAGTACCAAATAGTACCAGACATGAATGTTGGTAACTGACACTCCATAATCATTTTTTTTTCCTTCTAATTTCTATATATTTATTGCAATGAAAAGCATTTTGTTCATCGTTTCCCTTGTTTCATTCAAGTACCAAAAAAACATTTATCATAAGGGAGAAAAAAAATTATTTACAGGGAACGGTTTGGGTTGCTTCAGAATTTGCTCCTCTAGAGGCTTGACATGTGTTCTATAAACATGCGCATCCCCTATTACATGCACAAAATCCCCCGGCTTGAGACCTGTAGATATACGAATCCCCTGTAGATATACGAAGGCAACAGTAACATACCACACACTTGGGTACATCTGGCATGACAGCTCACCAAGTCAGCTGACCTTTGGTACATCTGGCATGACAGCTCACAATTCTCCACATAGAACTGCAATATGAATTTACAAACATACCCTTGCTTCAAAATTGTTTCGGTCTTACTAATATATCTTTTTTTGAAATTACAGCGGATGCCAAGATGCAAGTTCTACATGTGGGAGAACGAGTACGAGGCATTTCTTAGCGAATTAGGAGTTGTGACATTGCGTAAGGGTTCGGAGGCATTTCATATGGGAGGAGCACGAGGCATAAATGAAACTCGATTGGACGACATGCGAGAAATCAACAATCAAACTCCCCAGCTTGTTGCATTATCGAAGCAGATTAAGTTACTTGTTGCTATGATTTTTATGATTTTAGTTGTGATGATTGGTATATTTATTGCAATAATATGCAAGTAATGCTTTACTTGTGAGTTTAGCTTTATGTAATGAGTCTATGCTTTATGTAATGAGTCTTTATAGTTGATGATGGCTTTATGTAATGAGTCTATGCTATATTTGCATTAGCTTTATGTAATGAGTCTATGCTATATTTTCTCTTTGAATGGCTGAATTGGAGTAGCTGATGATGGCTTTAGTTCTTATAGCTGATGATGGCTTTATAGTTGATAGCCTTAATGTGGATGCTTGTAGTTCTTATAGTGGATGTTTATAGTTCTTATATGTGGATGCTTGTAGTTGATAGCCTTAATGTTGATGCTTGTAGTTCTTTATAGTTCTTATAGATGATGGCTTTAGTTCTTATATGTGGATGCTTGTAGTTCTTATGTTTAATGTGGATGCTTGTAGTTCTTAGTTCTTATAGTTGGCTGGTGCTTATGTCGATTACAAGCTATATTTCCCTTGCGCAAAAAATCATAGCAAGAAGCCCCCCATCTTGCGCAAAAAATCCTAGCAAGAAGCCCCCCATCTACAACCATGTATAAATCCATCTATGCATGGTTTCAGTGCCACAAAAATCTTGCTGAAATACACCTTATCACCAACCCTTGTGCAATCTACCTCAACGATGCTACCAGGACATCTCCTCTCCAATTCTGCCTTAAAGTTGTACACCAATTGGAAGCTTTCCTCCCATTTCCCGTGGATCTGATCAAGAGCAGCTCTCCTCCCCTCCCAAGCTTTGTTATAAGTCACTTTCACATGAAACTCGTCTTCTAACTTGCTCTTCACTTCTTTTGCTCCGGCTGAAGGATTCTTTCTTAACCAATCTCCCACCCTTTCCGATACCCAAGAACTAGAAGCCATTGTTCCGTCAACCATGCTAGTAGTTGGACACGTATGGTCATGTGGCAACACCTTTACCTGCAATTACAAAAATTCTATTAGTAGTATATATGTTATTATTCATTTCAATCATAAAATTCGTGCATGCATACCATGAACGTTTTATTATCTTGGAGTCTAGAAGCACGAATTCTCCAAGGACAATCGGGGTGTTTGCATTTTCCTATAAACCTTTTCTTGTCCGACTTCACAATACTAACTTCAAACTCATTTTTGATGGCAAAGTGCCTTAATGCCCTCCTGAAGGCATCGACATCGGGAAATAACGCTTTGACCTCTATATTAGGATTTTCAGGGTCATATGCAACGGTAGCTTCACCCTCCACTTCATCTTCTACAGTTGGTTCCTCAGCCACATTATTCTCCAAATTAGTTTCTGGATCAATTTGTACCTCTTGCATGGCATACATAGCATTTTCATGAACAAAGCCATCCTCACCAAATGAGCCATACATATTCTCATCGTCAAACCCGACATATTCATCACGATCAGCAACTTCATTGGGTTGCTCAGAAATATTACATCCCTGAGTGCTCCCAACTTGGCTACCAAGTGCAATACTTGGTGATGGTTGAGACGGAGTGCATGGGTTAGTGGCATTTGTCCCACTACACTTCGAACTTCCATCAGAATCACACACTACTACAAGAAGTGTGATTTTCCTCTCTTTTTTGTACAACTCAAACATATGTGGGATTTGAGACTCGGTTAAAACTCCTACATCCTTATTCTCATTTTTGTCAAACAACCAAATCTTAGGTGTTTGACAACTCCCCCAATTTATCTCCTCGGCTAAATCACTAAGCAAATCACACAAAGAAAACCTATCGGAATCCACCACCCTACTTAATATTTTTCCCTTTACATATTCCTTTGTACTAACATTTTGCTTGTTCCAATATGCTTCAATCTTAACTTCTATTCTAAAAGCAGTTTCTGGGTCAAACCTATACAAAATTGTAGAATTAATATTAGATTACCAAAAATTACAGCTCAACTTCTCTGAATATAACCAACAATATCTACTTAGTACTTACATGTAAACCAACAGAACAGAGGTGAGAAATCTAAGTGTGACCAATCTAGAACCATGTCTCATCTGCTGGCAAATTCAAATTGTTGTTATTTAGTTCAAAATCTTGCTAGGATAGCTTTTCTAGTACCTTGTTCAAAGCTGAATGAAGAATTCAGCAGAGATAGCTTCTTCTTACATTACACAAAGAAAAGCCCTCATTATGATTTACTCTACATTTTTTCACTGGTATATACTATTTCATATTGTTCTTTCTGTTTTTTCATGTGTGTATTCTATTGGAAAAAATGGTGAATAAGGCACAAAAAAAGCCCAAATTAACACAACAGCGTATTGAAAATAAAGTTTGAATTTGTTCTACTTTCGCAACTTCACCGAGGACCACTACTTTCGCTTAATACATAGTAAAATCAAGCATATCGATCTAATCCGATCTAAACCGATGTCTATGCAATTAAATGCTATCAAATACAAATTGAATTGAAATACAAATTTAATTCTTACCCACTAGGTACCCAAGACAGATCCATGTTCACAGGAGAGGAAGGCGGGGTGGAGAGGACTACTCATAAAATGGTCGAATTTGTCTGATTCCGACGCGACATGGGAAGATCAAGCTTCAGTTCCCTTCTTTTTTCCGTGAGGACAAGGATTTTGGAAAGGGGGAGGGAATTGTCAGGGACGGAGCAGAGGAGAGGAAGGTACGTCGGAATTTTTGGTTGACACCCCTCTCCGCCGTTTAGGGTAGGCGACTTCAAGAGAGTACCGTCGGATTTTTTGAAGATGAAGCCACGGAGAAGAGGAATGTCGGATTCTCTGCAAATGAAGATGAGGCTATTTCTGTCATTTTAAGTATACAGTAAATTGTTTATTTCAAAATATACATTAATATGGTATTTGTGGCAATTTCCTTAATAAATATGATTTGGAGGGGCATTTAGCAAAACAGATATTTTGGGGTGGCATTTTTCTAAATTCAACATTTTGGAGTGGCATGGAACCAATTCCCCCTTGATTTTATTATCTCTGCGCTGCAGGAAGTTAAAATATATACCCGTTTATTAGTTTATTCAAGTGTCTCGCCCAATCTAGAACCGTTCATTTTAGACTGGACAATCCAGATCTGATCAGAAAATAATCATGTGTAAAATCTGGCAGAACTGGACGGGTTCAGGCCTTCATGGTTTCTACAAGTAATGGACAAGGCAACAATTTACAACTGGAGAAGGAATGAAAAGACAATTGCCGACAGGAAAAAAAATCAAGCAAAAATAATTTTCCGTTGCCGGGACTTGAACCCGGGTCTCTCGGGTGAGAGCCGAGTATCCTAACCAACTAGACTACAACGGATTTGTTCATTCATTGTTTCTATTATTACTTGTGTAATATTATTTTTCTGTAGAGATTTTATTTTTTTTTAATTTTTTTATTAAATTCTTATTTAATTAAGAAATCGTAGATAAATTGACTTAGTCGAAAGCTCTGTTTTAGTTACTAGAAAGAGTATTGCTAGATAGTATAAAATAACATAAATTCTATAGGAAGTATAGGAACATATTGTTTTTATACAAAATATCTCTTTTATTTAAAGAAAACTCAAAAGTTCTTTTACACCTTGTTTGGTTGGAGAGTAGAGGAAGGGAGGGAATGGAAAGAAAAGAACTTTTCGTTGAATCATGTTTGATTGATAAATTATATTGGAGGTGAAGGGTATAGGAGATAAAAGATTTAACCTTGTATCATTGTAATTAATAGAATTGATTTATCTTCCGATTTGAGGTGTAACGAATGGAAAGAAATTTTGTTGCAAATATTTAAAAATAAATAGCACAAATGCTCAACTCTATATCTTATATATATATTTCTCATACAAATTTTTTATTACAAACTTATAATAACTACCGAATTTCTCATTATAAATTTTAATCAACTAAACAAGAAATAAGACAGAAAAAAAAATTAAATTTATTTTCTCTCAAATCATCCAAATACGAAGAAGTTAAATATATTAATCTTCTTTTCTATTCTATTTCATTCCCTTCTATTCTTCACCTCTCCTTCCTTCCTCTACTCTCCATCCAAACAAGGAGGTGTTAGGATCAATTAAATTGAGAATATTTCGTTGCTTTTAGTTGATGTAACTGGACAGTTTAAAGGGAGGATTGCAGTCAACCTTAAGAATCTGATTCTCTGTCTTTTTTTTCTTATCTGGAAACGATTATTTTAGATGGTGCTAAAAGGTACGAAAATGGATCTGAGTGATCTCTGTTGAATGCAAAGGATTTCTATTTTCTTTTTTATTAAAATTGAGAATCAAATCATCCAACTGTTTAATATTCACAAGAAATTTTCATCTGAAATTTTGAACATGAGATCTTCTACACAAAGAACATATCTTTTGTTATTAAATCAAATGTTAATTCTCTATGAAGGCAAAATAATATAATATCACTAACCAACCTCTAAAGTTACTTTCATAGAGTGGTTCTAACCTCCTCAAATTATTGTTTGAGATGAAGATACTTGGAACAGGCTATCCAACCCTGCAAAATTTGGGGTCCGGATCCCCTAAAGTAACCTAATTTTTGGGTTTTGGATCGGGACCGTCCGAATTGAATCCGTCGCTCGAGATCACCTTGGAGTTCGAACCTGTGTCTCGGGATGCGTGCGCTCCACTTTAGTTGGATGGTCACGAATTCGAATCGGACGGTTCCGATCCAAAACCCAATTTTTGAGTTACTTCACTGGATCTGAATTCCAAATTTTGGTGATGTGAAGTGACTAGTGCAAACTAAAGCAAATTTACATACTGGCCCTTCAAACCGAGTGCGAATCCTCTGAGATATCTCATATTTTGCGTGACCGACGTGTCCGGCGCCTATTCGGGAATAGCGCAGGGGCAGTATATTTTGAGCTTTGAGATGCGTGCCAAACGTATTTGAACGGTTGAGATATTTCAAGAAGTCATGCAAAACATGAGATATCTCAGAGGATGTGAATTCCTTCAAACCCTGCTATTGGCATCCAACCTGATCTGACATGAAGAAGATTTATCATTCTCTACCTGAGTGATCTGATCAAAATCAAGCAATTCATATATACATTCAATTTTTAAAGGAACTTATATTTGATCTGAATCATTTGACTTGATCAATTTTCTACTTCTAATTTTTGGAAATATGTTTCATGTCTTATGTGAACCGTCTGATTTTGATTGTATGGCTCACATGCCTTGTAAAACATCTACCACCGTCGTTTTAGTGCTGTGGATATGTAGTCTGGTCCCTATTTATATCCTCCCCTCCAAAGGTTTAAATAGCGTTTATCGCGTCATAGCGGAACGGCTGAAAAAACACGCCAATAGCATCATAGCTTTTATGGTCGGAAAACGCTATAGCGGCACTAAAGCGCTATTTAGAACCTTGGTCCCCTCCAATTGGAGCACATTGTTATTGACAAATGGTAATTAAAATATAATGTGTCTATGTTGGAATATTTTCAAATATTTATTACTTGAGGGCTTTAAATTAATTAAATCAGAATTTTGATAAACATAATTCTTGCACCTTATTTTATTGTATGTACTTGCTTTTAAATTTACAAGGATCATAGGTATCATTGCATTTCCTGTTACAAACAATTCATTGGATGTGACAAATTAATTGTCTTTACATTTTTTACTAGTCTGGTTCCAAAAAGGGAAAAGAAAAAAGAAGAAAGAAAGAAAGAAATTTCACCAATTCATTGGATGTGACAAACCAAAATGTACCAGCACCAACTCTAAATAACATTAAATACATCCATGTTACTCCAATATCATGCTTAAGTGCCCTCCTACTTACTCCTCAACTAATTACAATCCAAAACCCTATATATGCATACAAACAATGTAGTTTAGTCATACATACAACAGGGACTGGCAGTATATTAAATCCCAAAAAAAAAATTTAACAAAAATGGGAGACGTTACCGGTGTGGCTGAGGAGGATCTCCACATTTTCCGGAGCCGTTTCGCGACAGTGTCGGTGCCAGAAAACATTACTTTGCCTGAATTTGTACTACAAGATGCGGAAAAATACGCTGAAAAGGTGGCGATTGTGGAAACCGCCACCGGGAAGGCGTACACGTATGGTGACATTGTACGTGACGTCCGGAGATTCGCCAAGGCGCTCAGGTCTATCGGCGTAAGAAAAGGGAATGTGATTGTGGTGGCATTGCCTAACCTCGCGGTTTATCCGATTATTGCACTCGGTATCATGGCAGCAGGAGGGGTTTTCTCGAGTGTCAATCCAATGGCAGTGGAATCAGAGATAAGGAAACAAGTTGAGGATTCGGAGGCGAGACTTCTCGTAGCAAATGAAGTGGCTTTTGACAAGGTGAGATAGATTTTTATCTTATCTACTCATGTATGATTTTTGTGAAAATTCCAATTGTTGAAACATATATACTAATTTCAATGGTGCCAGATTAATTTTTAGATAACTTAATTACAGCTATTACATGTTTAGTGCATTTTGTGCCTGATAGTTCAATGCAATGCTTTTACCAGGTGAAGGATATCGGAATACCAGTGATCACAGTCGGCGACAACAAAATCCCTGATTCTATAAACTGGGAAGAGCTTCTGCATGCAGCCGACCGGGCCGGTCAAGCAGACATACAAGACCCGGTAACCCAATCCGATCTATGTGCCCTGCCTTATTCCTCTGGGACCACTGGCACCTCAAAGGGGGTCATGCTGACTCATCGCAACCTCGTTTCAAACCTATGCTCCACTCTCTTCAGCGTTGCTCCTGAGATGATAGGCCATGTGTGCGTGCTGGGCCTCATACCCTTCTTCCACATCTACGGCATAACCGGCATCTGTTGCTCGGCACTGAGGAACAAAGGCAAGGTGGTGGTGATGCAGCGGTTTGAAATAAGAGCATTTATGGATGCACTTATCAAGTACGAGGTCACATTTGCACCGATGGTTCCAGCTATTATGTTAGCAATGGTCAAGAACCCGATTGTCGATGAGTTCGATATTAGTAAGCTTAATTTAAAATCGGTGATGACTGCAGCTGCGCCGCTTGCACCCGATTTGAGGGCTGCTTTTGAGGCGAAATACCCCGGTGTTCAAATTCAAGAGGTAACTAAAAAGCAAATTGCTCATTTGAAAATATAAAAAAAAAAAATCTATACCAGTAAAAAGAACTTGTCTCAGCCTTCTTTAAGGTATTAATATGTGATTTGTTTTCTTTAATTAATCGTTAACCTTAAATGAACTTGTCTTAGCATGCATTGTTTTCTTTCAATTCTTTCTACATATGCAAAGGAGAGTAGTATCTGAGTATCTCTTTTAACTAGGCTTATGGGCTCACTGAGCACAGTTGCATTACACTAACCCATGCCGATCCAAGGAAAGGACGTCCCATGGCGAAGAAAAACTCGGTCGGTTTTATCTTACCGAATTTGGAGGTCAAATTCATCGATCCCGATACCGGCATCTCTTTACCCAAGAACACTCGCGGGGAAGTGTGTGTCAGGAGCCAGTGTGTAATGCAAGGTTGCACTTCTTTACATTACAAGCTCATACACAAAATCAAATCTACACATAGTCATGAACAAAGATGGATAATTGTATTTGTATAACAAAAAGGCTACAAATTAATTAAATGTAGGTTACTACAAGAACAGGGAAGAAACTGAGAGAACCATTGATGAGAGCGGGTGGCTTCATACCGGAGATATCGGATACATAGATGATGATGGTGACATATTCATCGTCGATCGCATTAAGGAGCTTATCAAGTACAAGGGATTTCAGGTAAAATTTAGTCCACTGTAGAAATCATTTTTGTTTCTTTCCATTAATTCCTCAAATTTATGCTGCATCTTCTCTATTAATTCCTATGTAAAGGCCTCCTTTGAACTCATTTTTATCCTAATAACAATCATCCAAATAACAAATTTAAGTGTTAAATTACAAATGAAGCTCATCCCATATATATTTTATAGGTTGCACCGGCAGAACTCGAAGCAATACTTCTTTCACACCCGTCTGTCGAAGACACCGCAGTATTTTCGTAAGTTTTCGACACTCTCAAGCAATACTGATTTGTTTCAATGCAAATTAACCTCTTGAGACATAAATCATTTTTTTGTAATAATATTATATGTACCTTGTGCATGAATATATATATATATATAATGTACTTACAATGTAGGTTGCCAGATGAGGAAGCAGGGGAAATCCCAATAGCTTGTGTTGTAATAAGAAAAGATGCACAGGAGAAGGAGGTGGATTTGATAAATTATGTGGCCTCTCGTGTGGCATCTTACAAGAGGATTAAAGCGTTGCACTTCGTCGACTCGATTCCTAAATCGGCATCGGGGAAGATACTGAGAAGATTACTGAGAGAGCAGTATCTAGGAGAAAAATAATACAAATTAATGTGCTCATATTGAGCTTGAAGTTGATGTTGTTGCAATTCTACTTCTTTCATTAGATGATGTTTTTGTGTTTAAGTTTTGATAATAAAGAGTTTTAAGTTCAAGGTTTACCACTTATTTTATTATTGATGCATGTATTAAGGTCTGAATGAGGCTGTTAGCCTGTTCTTGGTATTTTCTGGTATTGTGAGGATTTAACTGGAACAACAAGTTTTGTAAAAAAAAAAATTGCAAATTTGATGTGCTTTTTCTGCGAATCGTTTTTATAAAAATTGTTTTCTCGAGATCAAATCATACAAATAAAAATCTCATACAAAATGACATATTTTCATAAAAAAAAAAATTAGACAAAAATAACAAATAACATTTCTAGATGACATATTAAATAACATCTATACGTAAATAATATTATTTAGATGACATGTTTTATTAAATGACATACATGTTTTTTTTTTATCTTTTTGACATATTTTAATACACACATTTTATGCAAAATGACAAATAACATTCTTTAAAATCTGTCATGACATTTAAAAAATAGAAAAAAAATCAGGACTAATAAGAAAGATAATATAATTTGCATGTGGCGAATATGTGTCTAAATAAATTTAGACTTCTACATGTAGAAAAACATAAAAATGATACATAGAATCAAAAGAAGACAAACTATTTGATTGAAGAATTGATATTCAATTCGAAATTTCATTTTTTAATTATAACTGTTGACGAATTAGAACATCTACTGCTTAATATAAGAATGAAGATTTACATTAGAAATTTTGTGTTTTAAAAAAAAATATTTCATAGTGCCTATTGTTTTGAAATTGTGACGACTGACTAGAATTTTGGAATTGTTTCATCTAATCAGCAATAAATTTATATTTTGATGACTAGTTTTACTCAACAAAATTTTGATACATTTTAGCTACTAGTACTATGCTTGTGCGTTGCAACGAGAATATATTATAAGAGAACAAAAAACATTCGTACAAACTAACATATCTTCATAAAAAACTTTAGACTAAATAACAAATAACATTTCTTAAATAACATAACATATTAAATGACATCAATATTTAAATAACATTCCTTAAATGACATATAGGTTTTTTTATTGAAATATTTTCATAAAAAATTCTCATACAAAATGACATATTAAATGACAAATATCATTCTTTAAATGATATAAAAAATATAAAGAAACAAAGACATAATCAATCAATTATCAAATTAAAAAGTTCTTTAAATGACATTTAAAAAATAGAAATAAATCATCATCAATCAAAAAGATAATACAATTTGCAAGTATATGACTAACTAAATTTGGACTTCTACACGTAAAAAAACATAAAAAAATGCATCAAAGCAGAAAAAAAAAGCAGATTATTTGATTAGAAAGTTGATATTTAATCTAAAATTTTATCTTTTAATCACAGCCGTTGGTGAATCCGGACATCTACGTGCTTAATATAAGAATGGAGATAGTTAGAATTAATATCAAAAGAGAAAAAATTGACTTAAAAGCAAGTTCGATATTTGCAGCTGTACAAGGGTCAAGTTGTTATTTCGAACTTTCGAAGTATCTTTGGGCTATAATATCTCATTTTCATTTTTAATTTGGGTTAGTTCGTAAAAGTGCCACATAGTTTCTCCTCCCAGGCTCCGACCACACAAACAAACAAAAAAACCTCTCGTCTCTCTCTCTCTCTCTCTCTCTCTCTATAGCATCATCAATGGCGTGGCGAGGAAATCTCTCTAAGGGCATCAAGGAGCTGCGCTTCCTCTTCTGTCAAACTTCTCCAGCTAGCTCTCATACCCGGTATAAACCCCCCTTTCTATTTCTCTTTGTCCGTCTCTCTCCTCTCTATTGAAAGACTCGAACTTTACTTGCTTTTTTACCTAAAATTTTCTCAAATCAAACTTCTTTTGTTTGATTTGAAAGGGATTTTGTTATCAAGAACTATGCCGATCTGAAGACGAAGAATCCCAAGCTTCCTATTCTGATCCGAGAATGCTCCGGTGTGGAGCCTCAGATCTGGGCACGATACGGTACTCAATAGTTTACTATTCACAATTTTGTTTCTCCTAATTTTATCAAATGTTGCTTTGTTGGGATATTGGAAAATGAGAAAGCGAGAAGGAGATGAGGTGGAGGTTTGTGTTGGTTGGGGAACAACTAAAATGCTAATTCCAGTTTCATTGTAACTTGTTCCAAATGAAATTCATGTCAAACATATTTTGCAATACTGGTATACCCATATATGGGGAAGAAAAGGATAGTTTTCTTGGTTGGGTTTTAAGTGGGAATACCTATTTCATATGTATTTAACATTTTCCAAAATAAATTCCAAGTTAAACAAATATTATAAAGTTTGTGTTAGGGTAAGATATTGTTCTACCCATTTATGTACCTTTTTTTGGGTTTATTCGGCTCTTATGTAGTCTGAAGACTCTGAAGGAACCTCAATTAGGCACATAAGCAATAAAATGGCAAAGATGTAACATTTGTTGCAGTTACTTTAGTTGAACTGTTAAGAAAGGTTTCGACTTTTGACCTGTACCAGTACCACCACGATTGATGCCTGTTATGGTACATCTTTGCAAAGGCTTTTTATTCATTTTCTCTTTTCTCTTTTGTGGTGAATCAATGCTAAAAAGATAAAAAATTTGTAGAGTTATACTGAACTGGTTAGGGTTAGTATGAGGATTCAATGAAAGAGATGGATACCAGTCACTAGCAAATGTTCATTACAACTTGGTACCTTAAAAGAGTATCATTTTACCAGCATGATCGGGCTACTTTGGTACATATCCCCTCAGAAAAGTTTATTCATTTTTTAAAAAATAATTCTTGATTTGGTATTTGTTGTATAAATTCCGTGTGGCAGATATGGGTGTGGAGAGATGTGTGCGCTTGGATGGTCTTACAGCAGAGCAGATCAATGCTAAGCTGGAGGAGATGGCTAAGGCCGGTTGAGCATTTAATGTTTTATTTTTTTTTTCTCTTCTTTTTATCCCAGCCAATTTAAATAAATTGCAATTGCAACTATTTTTTTTGCAGAGGTTTTTAATTTATTGAACTTGCATAAATAGACTGCAGTTCAAAACTTGGAATTGCTGGGTTTTTGTTTGTTTGATAATTTGCTCCTCAATTTGTTTTGAAACTAAGATGAAACATAGTTTATTTAGTACGAGTACCGCATTGAAAGAGGAATTATACCATTGATTTAGCTTTGCTCATTTGTATTTTCGTTCTTTTTTGTTGTTGCTAAACTAGGTTGCTTAGTAAAATACCAGTTTGGTACAGTTTGATGGCCTAAAGATATTGACAGATCTAATTTGACTTCCTGCAGCACATCAATCATATACCTTTTCATTTTGACTCTATTACTCGTGCACTGCATGAAGTCAAACTAGCTCTTTCGATGCAGATTAGTACTGAAAGCAAAAATTAGTTTCATTGCTTTTAATCAATTGGGCATAGTTTCATTACTTTTAACCAATTGGGCATTCATCTAAAAGAAAAAATTAATTATTCGACAGATGGTCTGAATATAGTCATGTTAGTGTATGAATTTGTTCGTCATCAATCATAAAGATACATCACATATTATTGCAAGAATAATCATTTGAAATGCATTCACAACACGTCAAGTGCACGTACTGATGTTTTCAATCAGCTTGGTTGCATTTAAAGTTAAATAATCACTAAATTCGACGTCTATACTCAAAATATTGTCGTGTTATACTGCGTGAATTTTTATGTGCTAATGAAACCCCGACAGCTATATGCTTGATTTATAGCAAAAATAATAGAAGACCACTTACAAATTAGAACTAGAAGACCAATAAATTTAAATTTCGGTTCTAAAGGAAATATGAGGACAAAAATGTTTTATTTATTTATTTATTTATTATGTTCATATAATAAATAAATTTACCATCCATCTTACAAATAGAAATAATATTTTTTTTCATATTTTGTAAAGTGCGACAATCGTAAAAATTTATATCAATCACACGCGAGGAAAACATATTAATGTTCCAAATATTATGCATGATAAGAAAAGTTCAATTATTATCAAGTAGGGTTCAATTAAAAAAAAATCAAAAGACTATTGAAACGGTTGCATAATATACTTAACGTTACATTTATCCATTATTATAGTAAAGTTTACCCAATCCAAAATCCACAACAAAGTATATATATACATTTTTAAAAACGTAGCCCGGGTAAAGTTATAAATTTCTGTAATTAAGAAAAATGGAGGTACTCAAACTGAAACTCGGCAAATCAATACTGCTTACTCTAGCAAATCTCGTCCGTTGAAGATGCATCCCATGACATAAATCAGATAGTACAAGCACATTGTTCTTAAAATATTTCATTAACTGAATAATAAACCGAATCAAAATAACAAAAAAAAAAAATTATATTCGGCTGATCAAGGGAAAGCCGAATTCCTTGTTAATATGTTCATTCATGTCGGGTCGGGTTGGATACGGGTTTGAACTTTAGCTAATTTGTTCATTCATGTTGCGTCGTGAATTTTTCTTTAAAAATCCATTCTAACCCAACCCATCATTGTTCAATATTAAGCCGTATATTTTTGAAATATTTACATTTCTAATTAGTCGATAGAATGTAGAGAAATACTCGTACAACATATACTCCTAGTTGCTCCCTATATTTTCCAACATTTTTTTATTTTAGTCAAGTGAAACTTATATGTTTTAAACTTTGTAGTAAAAATTTATTATTGTATTTTTTTTTATCTTTGATCATTTTCTGATGCATAATTATCTTCATGTAGTGTTAATATTTAGCATATAATTTTTTAATATGTTAATTATAAATTACAACAATAAAACGTATATTCTAGAAAGTTCAATCAAAATTATAATCCGTTAAATTTCTCACTTCCTGTGATATACCTTTGTCAGAAAGACTAAATATGCAATTTTACTGGAATTCCTGAACGTTGAGTGGCTTTATTATCTTACTGTTGAAAATGAGAATGTAAAGGAGAAATTAATAAAAACTAACCAAAAGAAGTTTGCAGTGCTCTGACTTAATTAATCAGACTATTAGTACTTGAATTTTAATTAATAATTTAAAAGTAGTGAAGACATGCTTTGGTAGCTATTGGAATAGTTATGTGAAATCAAACATGGTAATAATACATTCCCTAGAATGCTAAAGCGATAGCCATGCACGAACCAAACATGGTAATAACACATTCTCTGACATTCTTATATTCCCTGAAATGATCTATAGCACGAACCAAACACCCCCTTATAGCTCGTAAACTCTGTATGTAAAAATTAAATGGGTTGGGTGAATTTACGGGTAGGAGGACTTACAAAAAAAATTGAAAAACCTATACTGGATAAGGCAGAAAGTTACCACTCCCAAAACTGGCAGGTATAATACTCCCAAAAAAACAGAAAGTTACCACTCCCAAAACCGGCAGGTATAATACTCGCTTCGCAACCCTCCTTCGCAATGAATCATATTCTAAACCTTTACTAGATAAGGCAGTGTGATTGGGATGGCATTCTCCTCAAGCGCCCAAACCTCCAACAGGCACCTCCCCACTGCAATCTGCTCCTAAATCAGCAAAGACCTTTCCCTCCCCTAACACTCATTCTTCTCCCAAGGACAAAGGTAAAACCGTTATCAAGCCTCCAACTCCACTCCACCCTATCACCCCCACCCCTACCTCTGAATGTGAAATATGTTATCCCACACCTGGCTCCCCACCTGTCAAAGTACCTTCCTATATGAAGAAACGGGCCAGTTCCTCCAGGAAAAAAGGCATAGCTCCTCTCAGGGTCAAGAATACTAGTAAATGGAAGAAAACGGTTACCAGACCACCAATTGCCCCACCTCCACCTGCTGAGATTATCAAAATTTCTGATACTGATAAACCTGCCAAACCCCCTCTTTCCAAAAAGGGCATTTCGATGAGAAAGAGCCTGCGTATTCATGCTCAAGGGGACCCCTCCTCTACCCTCACAAAGGCGAAAAAGAGAGCTAGAGCCAAAGAACTGGGAAGTAACAGCCATGCAGGTACTTCTCTGATAAAAAATTTCCCTTATAATAGGCTAACACTTGAGCAGGTTACAAATCTTTTCGGCATATACCAAATACAACTAGGAAATAATGCTGATGAAGCAGCCTCTATAATTCAAAATATCCAACAGTTGAATAGAGATATTTTTGACAAATTCCTTTGCTCTTTGCTTGCAAAAGCCAAGAGATTAGATCCTTCTCAACATATGCTTCTGAATATTAATGATATTCCTATTAGTTCTCAATCTGATGTTGGTGACTTATTCCATGATTCTAATTCTGTCTTCGATGCTAGTGATACTAGCTCGCTTGTTATAGGGGATACCTTCGTTTCCCAATGAATTTCCTCAACTGGAATGCCCGAGGAATTAATTCCTCTCATAAAAGACAAATTTTACATGATATCATTGTAGGTCAGCATATTGATTTGCTTGCTATTCAAGAAACCAAAAAAGAACATTTTAGTAATCGCCTTTTGTCTTCCATCTCTTCTAAATTCGATGTTTGGCAATGGGTTCCTTCTGAAGGGAGATCAGGTGGGATCCTCTTTGGCTGTGATAGTAACACCTTTAGATATATTTCTCATTCCACACATCAATTTTCTCTTAATCTCATACTCGATTGCAAATCTGATGGCCTTCAATGGCAAGTTACTATAGTTTATGGCCCAGTTGATCGCACAAAAAAACAAGATCTTTGGTTAGAGCTTGATATGGTTCGAGGATCTTCCCACACACCTTGGGTGCTCTATGGTGACTTTAACGCCATAAGACATCGCACTGATAAGTCTGGTACCTTGTTTGATATGCAAACTAGTTCCCTCTTTAATCATTTTGTTAATAGACATAATCTCATAGAACATAAGCTTACTACTAGGAAGTATACCTGGACAAATGGACGACACTTTGCTTTACTTGATCGCTTTTTTACTAGTCCCCATTGGGATAAAAAATACCCTGCTAGTTACACTTCTGATCTAGGTAAATATGGATCTGACCATTGTCCTCTCATTTTACATATTAACTCTAAAATAGAACAATCCTCCCCCATCTTTTGATTTGATCCTATATGGCTTGAGCAACCCGACTTTCTCCAATTAGTCATTAAGTGGTGGGACCAATATTCTGTAGATCATACTGATATTGCTAAAAGTTGGCATGCCAAACTCAAATTCCTTAGACAAAAAATACGAGGATGGACAAAGAACTTCTATAGTGGTAAAAAGAAAGAAAAACAAGGTTTACTAGCTCGTTTACATACTTTAGAACTAATATTAGAACATAGAGTATTGACCTCTGTAGAAATGATGAATGGCTTCTTACCAAACATCAATTAGATAATATTTATTTAGAGGAAGAAAAACATTGGCAGGCTAGATCTAAGCAAAAATGGCTTGCAGAAGGTGATCATAACACCAAATATTTTCATACTATAGCCACTCATAGAACCAAGAAAAATAAGATAATTTCCTTAGACATTAATGGGCAGCAGACCACCACAAAACCAGAAATCACCCAACATATTCTTTCTTTTTACAAAAACCTTTTAGGCATTCCTGGAACCACTTCTACCTCCTTAACCTCTGATTTTTGGGATATTCATGATAAACTTACTGAGGAAGAACAACTTAGCTTAGAACTTCCTTTTACACTTGAGGAAATCAAACATGCCATCTTTGCTAGTGACCCAAATGGAGCCCCTGGACCAGATGGGTTGAGTTTTAAGTTCTATCAGGCTTTTTGGGATACTATTAAATCAGACTTTTTCCAATTATGCATCCATTTTTATAACCACGAAACCAAACTTACTAGTCTGAATAGATCCATCATTTGTTTGATCCCTAAGGAAAAGGATGCTAAACTCATTACTAAATTCAGACCAATAAGTTTGGTTAATTGTAGTTTCAAAATAATTTCTAAATTGTTGACATTTAGACTTGAGACCATTATGAACCGACTCATAGATAGTAGTCAAGCCGCTTTCATCAAATATAGATATATTCTTGATAATGTCATCCTTAGTCAAGAAATTTTGCATCACTGTCATGTTAGTAAAGAACAAGGAGTGGTGATTAAAGTAGACTTTGAGAAGGCATACGACAAAATCAATTGGCAATACCTCTTAAATATTTTAGAAAGTAGAGGCTTTGGGTCCAAATGGATACAATGGATTCGGGAATGGCTTTTTAGCTCACAGTCTTGTATTAATATCAATGGTACCCTGACTAATTATTTCTTCTGCAAGAGAGGTGTCCGACAAGGAGACCCTTTATCTCCTTACCTGTACAACCTTGCTGCTGATACCCTTAGCAAAATTTTTCGTAAAGGGCGTTATGGACATGCTTTAATCAGCTTGGGCCCCCCTACCATAGATCATTTTCCTCATACTAACTGCCATTACGCAGATGACACAATTCTCTTCCTGCAAGCTGCTGAACAGAATATAAAGAATGCTTGGTGGGCACTATATGCTTTTGAAGCTTTGTCTGGCATTAAAGTTAATTATGCCAAAACTTCTATGTACCCTGTTAATGTCACTGATATAGATACCTATGCCCAGATTTTTCAATGTTCTTCTTTTCCTTTACTCTACTTAGGTTTGACTTTACATACTCATAAATTGAAAAAAGCTGATTGGTTTTTTCTCATTGATAAAATTGAGAAAAAACTCCAAAATTGAAAGGGTAGTCTCTTGTCCATTGAAGGGAGAATTACTTTGCTTAACTCAGTCCTCTCTGCTGTCCCTTTATATTTCCTCTCGGTCTATAAAATTCTAGCATTTGTCATCAAAAAAATAGATCATATCAGATGCCGATTTCTGTGGCAAGGAACTACAACTCGGAAAAAATATTCTCTTCTTAATTGGCCCACTGTTTGTTTAGCAAAAGAGTTTGGGGTTTAGGGATATTAGATCTTAATCAAATGAATATTGCTCTTCTTTTAAAATGGTGGTGGAAATTTAAGGACCCTACTTATAATAGTGCTTGGAAACATATGATCTTATCTCAATATTTTGGCAATACCAATACATCCATGTCTGAATTCTGGTCTACTATCACATCTTTACACCATTTAGGCGCATCTAGCGTTACATATGAACCAGGCAGCACTACTTCTGTTATGTTCTGGACTGATATATGGTACCAAAATTGCTCATTAGCTACAAAATACCCATATTTGTTTGAGATATGCAACGATCGTTCTATCTCTTTACAACAAGTACTTCTTACTCAAGGTGATATCATTACTTTCCGTAGATCTTTATTTGGAGTCCTATATTCAGAATGGCTGGAACTATTACATATTATTAGTACCTGTTCATTTACTCACTTAGTAGATAAACTTAGTTGGAGATGGGACCCCCAAGGCAAATTTACCGTTAGGTCCCTATATAAATTTCTAAACTTTTAGAGGTATTAAACCTAGAAATCCAATGTTATGGTGGCAGCTCCCTATCCTCTTAAAAATTCATGTTTTTATGTGGTTAGCTACAAAAAATAGATTACTCACGACTGAGAACCTACTCAAAAGGGGTTGGACAGGGGGTGCCTCGTGTCAGTTCTGTGACCAACCTGAAACGATTAACCATTTATTCATCACATGTTCTTATACTAAACAAATTTGGTTTTTCATGGGCATGTGTCAATCTCTTAGTAGCTCTTGGAATACGTTGCATGATGTGATTCACTTTGCTCACCAACTGCCTTCCACACAAAGAACTGCTCTGTTACTTGTTTTCAGCACTGTCTGCTGGTCAATATGGAAACACAGAAACGAACTGTGTTTTGATACTGGTAAGCAAAAATCACATCGACAAATCATTCTATTAATTATCTCTCTTGTATCTTATTGGACAGGACACATGAAACAGCAGGTGAAGGATGCTACTGCACTGTGGTTACCAGTGGAGCTTGATATCTTACCCCTTGCAAGTCTGCCTCCATCTGACGAGATACTGGTCGAGGAGGAAGCGATGGCAGCAGAGACGAATCAGCCATATGCCAAAGTTGAAGATCCTGGGAATCAAATTGTCCCCTATGGAACTCCATTTTGAAGACCTTAAAGCTTTCCCAAATCGTTTTTACTTTCTTAACCCCAGCCTCAATGTGTGGCTTAGCTGTGTTTTGCTTAGCATTAGTGATTGTCTATCTGTGTTGGTGTTTTACTATATGCCGATGGCCTTTACTGTTCTCTTGCTTTTGGTTTGTGGCGCATGGTCTAGAGATATTAGGGTCCTCTTTGGTTCAATGCTTTAAGACATTGTTTTGTGCTGTAACTTAACGTTTTCTTGAATGTCTTGTGTAGTGCTCAATTGTGCTCATACTAACCCTAACCAGTCAAAAAAAATATTATCGGTTTGGATTCAAACTGTTAACAAAATTCATTGATCCGGTTGTTGTAAAATCCGAGCAAAATGTCTTGTGTAGTGCTCAATTGTGCTCAATCACCATCAAGTACGTTAATTATAGGAAACTTTTTTCTTTTTGGGAAAAAAGTATATTATCTATTACTTAATCCACAAAGAATATATTGTAATATAGTATTTGTCATTTTAGGATTTCTAAAGTACAATACGAATAAAATTATTTCTTTGGCAAACGATCAACATAGAAAAAGGAAATACATTTTCTCATATTTAGAATGCTAACTACCACTACAACAAAACCGGTCTTCAGCGACCGACATCAGCAACCAGTTCTGTTGCCGGTCGCTGAAGACCCAAAAAGAAATGGATTTTAGAAGTTTCAGCGACGAACCCTTCTGTGACCGGCGCCATACCCTTCTGCGACTGATTTGGCCGGTCGAAGAAGGGTGCCCCCTAAAAATAAACCCTTCTGCGATCGGCGCCTTACCCTTCTGTGACCGATTTGGCCAGTCGCAGAAGGGTGCCCCCTAAAAATAAACGCGCCCTTCTCTCTAGTTCTGAAAATTCAAAATCTCTTTTCTTCTAAACGCGCCATAGCCTTGCTCTGTGTTTTTGTTCTTGTTCTGTGCTGGTTTTTGTTTTTGTTTTTGTTCTTGTTCTTTCTTTGTGTTTTCCTTCTAAAATCTCTTCCTTTGTTTTTGTTTTTGTTCTGTTCCTGTGACCGATCGCTGTTTTGCTTCTCCTTTCCTGTGCTGTTTTGGTTGTTCTTGACTTCTGCTGTTCCTGTTTTGCTTGTGCCTTGCTCTATGTTCTTGACTTCCTTGCTATGTGTTGTTCTGATTTGGAATTCTCTAAAAAAAAAAAAAAAATACCCTTCTGCGACCAATTTTGGGCCCATCAGCGACCACCCAATCGGTCTCTGATGGGCTTCAGGGACGTCAGCATATGGCATTAGCGACCGATCTCATCGGTAGCTAAAGGGGCATCTGCGATTGACACCTTACCCTTCTGCGACTGGTGATGTAAGCGGGGAGGGCATCAACGACGAAGCAACTGCGACCGACCCTTCTGCGACCGATTTTGACTTTTTGCGACCGGGACAACCCTTCTGTGACCGGCGCCATACCCTTCTGCGACCGATTTGGCCGGTCGCAGAAGGGTTATCCTGCTGTAGTGTACTAAAATAAAGACAAGCATGACGACTTTAATGAAACAAGTCTCTTTTTCTGCATCATCATATTAATATCAATCAAACAAAATACATTTTGCATCTTAGAATCCGCAAATTTATGAAAATAAAACACGTGTTAAATTTAATATGTACCGATCAAGGTTCTAAATAGTATTATCGCGTCATCGCGGAAATGAAAAAATAAAAAGCTATCGCGAATAGCGTAACTATAGCGGAAGCTATCATACATAGCATTTTTTGTTTAAAAAATTATGTTTTATATTTCTACTAATTATCAATATTATCTAAAGTCTCATATAGCGATAAGTAACGCAAAATTAATTAAGGAATTAGATTATTCATATTGAACTAGTAGAAAATCCAAATTGCTATTCAAAATATCCCTAAAAATATCATAAACTATCTATCTTTTTATATTCAAAATAACTTAAGCATCATGGCATAAACTATATATCATTTTCTATTAAAAAAAACCTAAGCATGCATCATGGCATAAACTATCTATCATTTTATATTTAAAAGTAAAAGCAATATCCGGACCTTGAAACAAATTGATCCTTAAAAAAAAATTTCAGTTTGGACATTTAAATAAAAGACTATGTAGCATAACGTGCGTTGTAGCGCGTAGCGTGTAGTGCAAATAGCGAACCGCTATTACCGCTATGGCGGTTATAGCTAAAATAGTGCACTTTTATCCCATAGCTTAGCGTTTAATGTCCAAAAACGCTATAGCGCACTATTTAGAACACTGGTACCAATCAATCAATTATATTTAGACTAATAGATATATATTTTTCTAAAATTTTTTGTTTATCCGAAAATCGGCATAAAATTGACTAGTAAATTGTTTCTTTTTCTAGAATCTTAAAACGATGATTTTTTTATAAAAAAAATGAGTAAAAAGGCACAAGGCCCAGTTTCATTAACTGAAACATGGTAAGTTGAACTTTGTATATGAAATATATATATTTTTAGATAAATGTTCAATTTTAAACTGCTAACAAAATTTATGTGTAGCGGGTATTAAGATGTATGTTATGCTCAGGTTTACAGTTTGCGTGTATGTTTTTAGAGGAGGGATCCAATTAAATCATTTTATTTTGACACATCTTGATATCATATAGTTATAAGTTATTTTTGTGATTTCAAAGTTTGAACAGTCGATCCGAACCGTTCAACATGATCTCTATATTAAAATGTGCTTGGAGACTAAATTTTATATTTTTTTGGAACTTTTTTAGTATTTATTAAGATGTGTACAAAATTGTTGTTTCAGACAATTCTGGATCATTGAAAAACAACGATTTTCAAAAATTTTAAAAGAATTTTAAATAAATGTAAAATTTGGTCTCCAAGTACATTTTAATATGATGATCATGTTGAACAGTTCGGATCAACTGTTTGAATTTTGAAATCGTAAAATTAACTTATAAATATATGATGTCATGTGTCACCATATAATGGTGCAATTCATGTTTTTATTTTCGTAAATACTTTGGATGGATTTTGATGTATATTAATATGAGTCTGTGGTTATTTTAAGGATCGGGGATTGGGTATCGTCAAGGAACGATTTTTTCTTTGTAAGTCCTAATTTTCTATTTCTCTAAATAGAATTGTTGCTCTATTATATATATAGCATTAATTTGTATTTATTAGCAATTAAATCGGAAATTCTAGGAATATAATTCGGAAAGATATTTATTTGTTAGGTCTGTTAATGAATTGAAAACTAGTTAGGTCTGTTAATGAACGTGAAATATTAATTACTCTAGAAAAGAATTGAGGACAAAACTGTCCATCAATTAGAAATTTATAATTTTGTTGTGTACGTATTTAAAAGAAAAAATTCTTGAAAATTCGATGCTCAAAATAGCAGATCCTCCCTCACTTTCGTCATTTGCAGTAGGTTAAAATAACCCTCGGCTCTGTGCACCGCCTCTCTTTTCTCCTCAATATTAAAAATTTCGATGCTCAAAAGGGCCTAATCCTGATTATTGTTATCAAAGATATTTAATGTAATACAGTGCCCTGGAGGGTTTTTTTTTTTTTTTTGACTCAATCAGCCTGAGTCTTTGATATGTCATATATTTATAAATGCTATATATAATTAAAGCAATACAATTTTATATGGCATATATTTATAATTAATTTTCTAACTAATTTCAGAAATAAGCTCGCGATCCTCTGGGTTAAAATGAAGTTGTCATTGGCTATATATGATAGAGGAGGTTCACTAGACTAACGACATGCTATAATAATTTCAAGAACTCCACATAATTATTTTACATATCTGCCTATCGGTTGAATTCATATCCTCTGCATTAACTGAAAAGAGAATCTTTTGAGTTAATGAATCTTGACTGTTCGATCTGTTTTAAGATTCGTGTGAACTAAATCTGCACTAATATTAAAGAATTCCTATGTTATAGACACGAGCCGGATTGGCTCCGTTTAAAATCAGACGGTTGAAATTCATTAACTCAAAAGATTCCCTTTTGAGTTAATGCAGAGGATACGGATCTCTATCGGTTGGAGTCAACATTCAAAAAACATATTTCCCACATCCACATGAGTGAATAGTGGTTGTCAGTCATTTCCAGAGAGGAACTTCAAAGAAACTTAACAAAAGCACAAAAACATATTGGTGTTGGATCATAATCCAACGTTGAGCATATATGTAATATAATTATAAATTGTATATTGCCATATATGATTGTCATAATTAAATGATATAATATGAAATTAAGATGTTAGACAATCTATGTATTAAATATGGTGTGATCCATAAATGTGTAAAATAATTTAAGCAAAGATCAAATCATTGATGGATTGATTCTGAGATTTGCAGTTCAGAAAACTGCCTTTTCAGAGGTTTGTGCAGGCCACATGAATATCGATGTGGCCGCACAGAATTTGATGCGACTGCATGGTTTTTGATTCCCAAGACACAAGATAACATAGAAAAGTACAGAAACTGAAAAAAAATGTTTTCCTCTTTAGAAAAATACAGCTTTGTGTGTCTTCTCTTATTCTTCTACTATCAAAGAATAGAGAAGAGAAATCCATTAGGAAATTTGAAAATAATTTCTCAAGGGCCATATTTTGCTGTCTTGGAAGACTTGATCCACGACCATACGACAAAAATACGAGAAGGGCTTCTTGCCATTGAAGACATGTCTCGTATTCATGGAGACGGCTGTTGCTCTACTAAGACTTTGGATATTTTCCATGACAAACGGCATTAAATCATGTATTTTGTTATGCACTTTTGATTTATGTTTTGGGTCTCTTTGGCATAGGACGGTCCTAATGTTAAGGTGGAGAACTGTTTCTCCTTTCTCGGAGTGTAAGTGTTTGACCTCTAGATGAGATGTAATTATTTGATCTCTAGATAATAAGTAGTAGTTATTTAGTCTTTAGATAAGGTGTAATTGTTTAGCCTTTATGATTCCCCAACAATTGGGTGATCAACAAATTAAATATACAAACAATGTTTATTTAAAGATACATAAGTCTCCTTAATTTGTATTTTGATCTTTAGTTTGACTAAGAATAACAATATTAAACAAGGTTCTAAATAGCGTTTATAGCGTCGTAGCGGGAAGGCTAAAAAAAAAGCTATAGCGAATAGCGTCGCTATAGCGGAAGCTATTCCAAATAGCATTTTTTTTTTACATTTCGTATATTCAATATTTGTACTAAATATCAACATTATCTAAGGTCTCATAGAACAATAAATAACACCAAAGTAATTAAGAAATTATAATATTCATATTGAACCCGTACAAAGTCCAAATTGCGGTTCAAAATATCCATAGTAATATCATAAACTATCGATTTTTCCTATTAAAAATATCTTAAGTATCATGATTCATGACATAATCTATTTTTTTTTTCTATTCAAATTTCTATTTCTATTCCCAATTTCAAATTGATTTATTTGTAGCAAGTAGCAACAAATTCAATTTCGGTTTGAGATTTTTTTTATCTTTATTTAAAACCCATATAAATTGCTTAAAAATAAAAAATAAAAATAAAAACCATATTGTATAGCGCAAATAGCGCCGTAGCGGACCGCTATAGCGCTGTAGCGGCCGTAGCGCAAATAGCGCATTTTGATGTCGTAGCGTAGCGTTTGGGGTCCAAAAACGCTATAGCGCGCTATTTAGAACACTGATATTAAACATACTTAGAACCCAACCAATAGAAAACTATATATATGATCTCGTAGGTGTCATGACATGATACTTTTTAAATGGTGTCACTGGGTCAAGCATGTTTTATTTGAGATATTGGTGAAAATTGAAAAATAATAAGATTAATTTACAGTATCATTACCAATAAAAAATATTTTTCATTTTTTTTAACCTACTGCAAATTCGATGCTCAAAATAATATACAGCCCCCGGCCGATTCTATCAATTTCTTCCTCAGCATTTCAATTTTAATTTTAAAACATGTTAAACCCTATCTATCGATCTCTACTACATACTTTGATAATAATGGCAATTACGAGTTATCCTCTCCTTCTCCCGGTGATTATTAGCGATGTTGATCATGGAACTACGCTCCAGACCGGGTCCAAGGCAGTGCTTCCTGGCCAAGCTAGCCTTTTCTGATGTCGTTCAAACGCTTTCTAAAATTGCTGGAACTACGGAACTACGGAATACGAGATCACCATATTTAATTTTTATTTTATACTTTTTCTTATCTGAATCTCGCTTGTGTTTATGTGGGGTTCATGAATCTGATATTGAACTTATTTGTAGTAGTTGCAATGATTATTAATAAAAATTTCTGTCTTTTTTTGACAAGCAGACCTAATTTTGGAGCAATTAATAGAAATAAATTGGGATGCCTCTCCCCCGAGAGGTAAAAAAAAAATTGAACTGTGAGATGTGAATGGTAAGTCAGTTAATGAAATCAGCTTCTTGTTGTCTGAGTTGCAAGCAAACGAAGTTGCTGAAACTAAAGAACATGCAAGTGGGTATCAACAGCACTGCACAACACTTGAGACAGATCTCCCGTGGCTTCTTAGAGAAAAAAAATAGCTCTAATCTTGTGGGCAGTTGTAGTAGGCATGTTTCTTTCTTTTTATTTTCTTTTGGTTTTTTAAGAGAAGAGGGCATTCTCACAACCTTCATGCACTCTTGAAGGCTGTGAGAGAGTACATTCAGAACTAGCACATCAGTGGCAACGTAGACACAGTCACAGAGAGAGCAAGTTCAGGTACACAGCATAAAGTTTAATTGATGGAAAATTTGAGGAATACGCCCTCTTCTCTTCTCTTTCCTCTCCTCTACTGCTGACTCTTGATGAACACCAGATCAAAGCAAAAACACATTTTCCATTATCTTTATTTTTAGCTGAATTCCCAACGGCTAAGCCTTGTATAAATTGAGTGTGTCTATACTGTAAACATGAGAAATATCAATAATATCAATTGTTCAATCAATTTCGCTAAACACATCACATGGTACCAAGACATTCCGAGTATAATTAATACTAGATAAATGCCTCGCGTTGCTTCGGCAATGTTAATTATGATAAATTTTATTATGTTGATAAACCAAATTTGAAAAATGCAATGCAAATGAATAATAAAAGCAAAACATAACATAATAATGTCAAATCACCTCGTTCACACATCATTTGCATCTATTGAAAAAGTCTGGAACATTCAGCACATCTATATATTAGATATTAATCTTGTATGTGTTTCGTATCGTAGATGACCAATATTCAGTACAATATTTCTATGACATTGGGTGGCCGTAACAAAATAATATTTACAATCAACAAATGATGTGAAGCCTTTTTACATGGAAGATTCAGCCTCGTTTTCTCCTCTCTTGCTACGTTGTCTTCACTGCTGAGAAAATGAGAAAATATGTTAGGTTGTTTTGGAGTGTGTGTGGTAGTGTTGAATATGTGATATTTGAATTTGGAAGTATTGTTTCAGTACTGTACATAAAATGTGTTAGTATGAGTTTGAACAAACTTGAATCGTTTTACTTTGTTGTTTGATACCTTTCCTACATATTATTAAGAAAATTGACGACCGGATACAATCCAATGCTGTTCAATATTAGTATAGTTTAGATACTAATATACTGTTTCAGATTTGCAAGAATTTATTGTGAGAAAAATAATAAAGAATATGATATGTAAAATTCGCATAAGTATTACATTAGAAGAAAATATATGAGCCCAATGCTGTGACCTAAAGCATTGTTATAACTGGGCTATTCTAGAAAGGTGAATTGAGAAGGTATTTGATTTTCTACTAATCATGTTACCAAAGGGAATGAGCCTAATTAATGTCGTGACCCAAAGTACCCTTGTAGCTGGGCAGTGCAAGAAAGATGAAATTGAAAAGGCATTGGATTTTCTAAATGATATATTATTTCCAAAGGGCATCAACTTAATGTTGTCTTTTTTGAAAGATTTGACAGAAGCTGTCAAAGTACAAACTACTGCATTACATTCAACAATTATAAGCCAAGCATCTATACTAATTCCACAATTAGTGATACAACCTCGCCATCTAAACTACAGTGCCCCATAGCTTGGCATCAACTTAATGTTGTCACTTGCAACAATCTTATAGATGGGTTGTGCAAGAAAAATGAAATTGAGAAGGCATTTGTTTTTTTTTTTTCATGACATAATTTTGAAAGGAAATGGGTTTAATACTGTGACTAAGAGCACTTTTATAGGTGGTGTGTGCAAAAAAATTTAAATTGGGAAGGCAATGGATTTTCTGCATGTTTTGATTATAGCACTCTTATAACTGAGCTGTGCAATGGAGGTGAAACTGAGAAAGGATTGTTTTCCAACGAATATTGGCTAAGCAGGATGTGTGGTATATGAATCCTTGCATGAGTTTCTTAGTTTGAGAAAATAAAGGTGAAATTAAGAAGGGATTCAAAAATTTTGATGATATGATTTTCAAAGGGCATGAGCCAAATTAATGTCATCCGATGAGTGTGTTGTGGAAGGAAGTTGAAAGTGAGAAGGCAACAAATCGGATTAGCAGATGGCATATATTGCTGTTAGTTTTAAATGTGATATATTATCAAATACAATATTGATTTCTGAATAATGTTGAACTGATGTGGTGAGTTACACCAATATTGGTTTCTAAAGGATGTCAGATTGATGTGGACCTACAATTATACTCCTATACATGGGTTCAGACCTGCAGTAATCTTATCGATAAACTGTGCAAGAAAAGTTAAATTGAGAAGGCATTGGATTTTGTAAATGTCATAATATAATCTCTGAACGGCAGTAGCTTAATGTCCCGACTAACATTGCTATTATATCTGAGATTTGGAGGAAAAGTGAAACTGAAAAGGCATTGTATTTTCTGTATGAGATGATTGCCATATTGTACAAACCTAATGTCGTTACTTATAGCCCTCTTATTTGTAGGATGCGCAAACAAAAACCTAAATCCTATAATCGGGTGAGAGAAGAAACTACTCATATATATGAACTGAATGTAATGACTAACATCACTCTTATATGTGAGTTGAGCAAGAAAAGTCAAATTAACATGACATTAGCGTTTCTACATAATATTGATTTCTAAATGATGTCAGAAAACATACAATCCAAAACTTACATGCATAATAGCTATCATTAATTTTTTGAAGCCATTAATCAATTTGCACGATAAATTGTTTGTTCAAAACGAAATCATACATAAGAGAGAAAAGAATGGAATAATAGCACAATTTTTGTAAGGGATCCAGAACAGATGCAAGTTTATTTCCATATGGGCTGTGCAAGAAGGGTGAAATTGAGAAGGCAATGAATTTCATACGGGGTATATTGTAAAGGGCATGCTCCTAATATGGTGACCTACAACACTCTTATAGATGGGTTGGGTAAAAAAGGTGAAATTGAGAAGGCAATGGATATTCTAGATGAAATGATTTCTAAAAGGCTTCCGCCTGATGTCGTGACATGTAGCACTCTTATCAATGAGTTGTGCAAGAAAGGTGAAATTGATAATGCATTGGGTTTTCTAGATAACATGGTCTCTAAAAGGAATGAGCCTAAAATAATAACCTGTAGTACGCTTATTGATGGGCTGTGTAAGAAAGGTGAAATTGATACGGCACAGGACTTTCTAAATGACAAAATTTCTAAAGGGATGTACAACAATGGTGAAATTGATAAGGCATTGGATTTACTACATAACATGATTTATAAATGGTGTGCTCCTAAAGTGGTGACCTACAACGCTCTTATAGATATACTATGTAAAAAAAGGTGAAATTGAGAACATCATTTCTAAAGGGTGTGCTCCTAATGTGGTGACCTACAACGCTCTTATAGATGTACTGTGTAAAAAAGGTGAAATTGAGAAGGTAATGGATGTTCCTGCGGGATATGATTTCTCAAGGGCATGAGCCTGATATCGTAAAATGTAGAACCCTTATTGATGAGCTGTGCAAGAAAGGTGAATTTGATATGGCACTGAATTTTCTAAATGACATGATTTTTAAAGGGTGTGCTTCTAATGCCATGACCTACAACACTCTTATAGATGTGCTTCTAATGACATGGTTTTTCGGCCCTTTTATTGTTCAATACTTAATTTTTCTAAAGGGGATCAGCCTGATGTAATGACCTATATATAGCACTCTTAATGGTGGGCTGTGCAAGAATGGTGAAATTGATTTGGCACTGAATTTTCTAAATGACATGATTTCTAAAAGGGATTGAGCCTAATGTCGTTACCTATAACACTCTTATTGATGGGATGTGCAAGAGAGGTGAAATTGAGAAGGCAATGGATATTCTTAGATGACATGATTTCTAAAGAGCATCAGCTTAATGTCGTCACCTATAACATTCTAAAGTTCTTCCTTGAGCCTCATGTGCTCTTAAGAATAGGTCGGCTGTGCAAGGAACACAAAATTAATTGTTGTGTTGATTAATGTACTCATTAGTTATTATCATTCGTTATCATTTGTTTAAAAGCTTTTAAGCATTGTTTTAAATACCTTCCCATTTTTATTGATTTATTTTGGTCTTGTGGTTTACATAATCCTGCTGCCTTGTTTTTCATAATTCTTTTTTTTTTATTACAAAATTTGATACTAATTTTGGTCTTGTAATTTTTAATTTCACCTGTTCATTTATTATTTAAACAGATAAAGTAATAGAATAACTGGTATCAGGTGCATGTAAATAAGATATGCATGAGAAAGTAATTATTTTGTTGCAATAGAGTAAAACCAAAACATGAGAAAGTAATTATTTTGTTAGAATAATTGGATCAATCAATTTTATTCTAATAATTGGGGATTGCCTTCTTTTATTACTAAATCTGAACTGGAGGTAACTGACAGGTATTTTCTTGTATTTAAAACAGATATCAAGTCAGGAGACCTGAGAAGCAAATGAACAAATGAGCATTAAGCATTGTTAAGAAGTGAATTGGGAAATAAAAGGCTACAATGCATAGAAGGTGTTTGAGAAAAAGTCTCTGTGAAGGCTGAATGATTGTAAGCACAGTTCTTACTTGTTTCTTGCATTTTGAAGAGCATGTCATCTCTACTGAGGGCAAACCTGTCATTTGAGAATAATTTATCAAATTCAGCAAACCAGTACCTGATGCTTCTTGGCATCCTTTCAAATGTTACAGGTCCATGGCTGTATGCAAATTCTGCCGACCATCCTGGTACACTCTGCTATTCTTTGCAAAACCTGAACTTCATCAATAAAAACCTAATCTTTTTATGCAAAAAAAAAGAAAGAAACAAAGAAAGAAGGAACATTTATAAGATATTCAGCATTAGATCAGGAGGGAAAAAAATATAAAAATTGGCAAATAGTTGGATGATCATATTTGGTTCTGGTGGTGAATAGTTGAGGTTGCATCAGCTCATTTTTCTTTTCTTTTTTCTTTTTTTTTCTGTTGAGGGTTGAAGTCGTTTTATTTCAAGGTAGTGTTTCAGATTTTTAAATTAGTTCGGTGGTATCAGTTTTGTGTTTGTTTGTGCCTTTTCTGGTTATATTAGAATTGCCCCATTTTGAGAACCTTTAGCATACCACTATAAGGTTAAAAAAAAATATTTTTCTTATATATTAGAATGTAAGTTTGATAAGAATTTGTGTTAAAACTATAACAAAAGTTTGAATATAGATATTATTACATTATTTTTCTGAGTTCCAATTAGAACTTTTAACCCCTTTTTGAAGTGAACATCTCTCATTTTTACTGTGTACGAATTTCTGGAGAAAAAATATTCCAATTTCTTGTAGAAATAGTTAATTGTTTTATCTTTTTATGCAACTAAAGAAGTATTTCGATTAAAAAAGAAAGAATAGCACAAACAACAGTAAGATACCTGTGTACAGGAGCCAGGTGGGATACAGCAGTCAGCAGGGTCTGTCAGAGAAAGCTTGATTCTATTAGCATGTTTCTCTTTTGACCGAATTGAGAACCGACCCTAACAAATTCAGCATCCTCATCTCCATATACCTAAGTTTGCACTGTCACTCTGATATTTTTAAACAGCAGTAGTAAGCATATAAAAATCAACCAAAAAATTGTTAATTCAGTAAGTGTTATGTTGTTTATAATACTTTATATGTTCCAAAATGAAACCACTAACAAAGCCACTACCCGTAAAAGGAAAATTAAATATCAATTTTCAATTTCTTCTAAAAAGCTAAATTCTATTAAGATCGGCCTGCCTACATAGCCAATAATTCTTTACATATCGTTAAAATCAAACAAAAATCCAATGATAAAGTTTCGGAGAGACATACCAGACAAAAGTTTTTTTGAGCATCCAGGAATCTTTGGCACAGTCTCTTCATCTTAGACCGTGTCTCCAGCCATAGCCAACCAAGAGAGGTGATCGGAGGAGGAGAAGGGAAGGGAAAGCATCTGGATGGAGATGGATACGGAGAGGAGAGAAGAAGCATCGGAGGAGGCTGGGAGGGAGGTAAGCAGAGAAGGAGAAGGGGAGGGCGAGTGTCTGAGGAGGGGATAGGGAGAGGGGAGAGGGGTTTAGATTTTTCGAGGCTGGACGGGAGAAGAGACCCGTGGTCCGTGGAATTTTCTAGAACATGGAAATTAAAAAAGGACGAAAGAAATCGGAGTAATAGCGGCTGCTGCGGAGGGACCCACTTGTCATAGGTGTACTGTAGCGGAGTACTGTTGATCTATTAAAACCCATCCGAAATATTTCGCTGATACGGGGCCCCATCTGTCAGTCACACTGTAGACGAAACTGTTCACTCACCGATCCAAAATTAAGTTATAAGATAGATATGCTAACCATGTCTTACCTCTTGGTTTTATTGATAAATTTAGCGTAAATAATTATTAGCAAAAGGCAGTGCTGAGAAGTCCTTAAATACCGATAACCAAACTAGGGTTTGCAAAAGTAGTGAACCAGAACTGGGTTTCACATATTGTTTTTGAAAGTACGTATAGTTATGTTGCTATATTAGGTCTAATTGGGGCTGGGATGGCTAAGCTGCTATGTCAGCTTATCGCACTATGGCTACATGAACCTTTTGTTGTCTGTTTAGAAAATACAATGACAAACATATGAAATAATTAGTCAAATTAAAGATTTCTTGGCCCCAGATTGTTTAATTTGTTTAACAGAAGCACGATTGGAGAAGTGAAGAATGATATTATTATTATTATTACACAACATAGCTAGATAATATCACATTCACAAACTAGAAATCCAAACAAGTGCAGCAAAGTTTTAACCAGAAAAAGTAATAAAATAAATTAAAATGCTTTAGACAATTACTAAAAGTTACCTCAATTCTGTCCACAAAAAGACTGCCAATTTATTTATCACAGACGATTACCAAAACAAAGCAATCCACCACGGAAAGAGAGACAAATTATTTCGCTGTGGGACTTGGTGCAGGCATGACTTCAATGTAGGCCATCTCAAAAGCATTGTTTTGATTAACATCACTTACAAAATTGTCATTCCTTGAATAATTATGCAGGTTTGTAACAGTTGTGTTCTCGCTACGGATGCCCTCTGTAGAGATCTCTAAATCAAGGCTTTCCTTGAGTTCTGCAACTACTAAACTCATGGTAGGCCTCTGAGCAGAGCTGGGGTCCGTGCACTTGTGCGCCAGGTCAGTAACCTTCCAAACAGAGTTTATATCATACTGCCCATGCATTTTTTGATCCACTATGCTTGCTATGTCTCCTCTTGATAGTTTTTCACTTACCCATTTTACCACATGGCCTCCATCTGGGCCTGAGATAATCGGAGGCTTGTCTGTAATGATCTCTAGCAGAACTACTCCAAAGCTAAACACATCACTCTTTTCACTTAGCTGGTATGAGGAATAGTACCTGAACGTGCACAGATTTAATCATATCTGATGTAAAAGAACTTAATTTAATCTATTATGTAATGTATGAAGGGTTTTTAATTTATCTAATGCAGTAGACATAAAATAATTCAATTCAGATGGTGTAACAAAATTGAATTTATGTCAGGGCTGAATTAGGTGATTAATTATTACTTTTGTCATTACATGGCAGGCAACTACTAAGCTGATTAATTATTACTCTTTAATCAACAAAGGAGACGAAAACTCTCCACATTGAAAAAAACTGGTTAAAATGTTAATTAGAAGATAAAAAAAAGAATAAAAGGAGAATGCTAAATCAAAAGGAAAAAAAAACAAAAGTGGTCTTACTCGGGATCTAGGTAGCCTGGGGTGCCAACTACTGCAGTTGAAATATGACAACTTGCATCGTTAAAAGCTCTGGAGAGCCCAAAATCGGCCAGCTTTGCCTCAAGATTTGCATTTAAAAGAATGTTGCTGGTCTTCACATCTCTATGAATTAGTGGTGGATTACATGCCTTGTGCAAATACTCCAACCCTTCATTGTTTTTGTATTGATAAACACTTAGTTAAATGATGATATTTTAATCAAGTCATGTTGCGCCCAATATTTTACCCTATGATATATATATTTCAATACGACAGTTCAGTACTTGCATTTTTCATCTTTCCATCATGCTCTATTTTATGAGTCCTCAATAAAAAAAATTCTAAACCTAAAATGACAGTGACATTATAATTTATCACTACTACAAAAATGTTAACCATACACGGCATATCATACATGTTTTTTCAAAATTCCCATTAAATTCATGTCCAAAGTAAGAAAACACTATTCCAAAAATTTACTCCAACATGCATACACGGTTTTATTGTTTACAACCTTGTATAAATGTGCTTAGACATTCATACAGTTTTTTTTAATAAATTAAGAACCATGTATAATTGGACACAAATGTACACGATTTTGTCTAAAAAACGATGTATGAATGTTGGAGTGTATTTCCGGACATGTGTATATGTCCACGGTTTTACTTTATGATCATCTGTGTGTTGAAGAAAGAATATAAATTTTTCAAAGTCATCGACCAGTGCCTGCATGTTATAATACATTTATATCTATTATTTCTAAGTCATTTCTCTCATTTCTAAACCATCTCTTCCCTATACAGTGTACATCCATTTACAATGTACATGTATTTCTCTGAGACATATTTTCTAAACATGCGAGGCTAGGATACACGAGGGGTAAATGTTGTAGATCTCTTCGCGAGTTTTCTGAAAGTGGTTGTATGCTGAAATCGGACAAGAGAAGCGAGACGGTCTCTGATGAAGAAATTTCAAACGGGCATATCTCAGCGCTCGAGTGTCTGATTTCTGCGTTCGATGACTTTTCAGCCCCAAGAAATAAAGGGAAGAATCTCAAACTGGACT